>CM076575.1:925673798-926197028 GCA_034641835.2 Pinus albicaulis | reverse complement strand
TTCGGGGTTGCAAGGGTCGGGGGATTGATGCCTTGCTATGGGGGCAGCGTGTGTCGGTATTGGTAGACAGTGGGGTTACCCACAATTTCATTAATGCTCAGCTGGTAGAGTGGAGGGGCATACAAACGGAAACTTTTGATGGGTTTTCGGTGCTGGTTCCAGGGGACCGGACCATCCAGTGTGCCAGGTATGTGCCATCCTTGGCAGTAACGATGGGGACATACACCTTGACAGATCATTTTTTCTTGGTGGACATTCCGGACACCAACGTGATACTGGGGGTACAGTGGCTTATCACATTGGGGAAGGCCACCATTGATTGGGAGACCTTGGAGATGGAGTGGACGGGCAAGAAGACTGGGAGGCATGAGAAGATTCGAGGGATGCACACCTACCCACCACAGACAGTTTCAGCACACCGGATGGAGGCAGATTTCTGGAATGGGGACATAGAGTGGGCAGTGGCGCTGCATGTGTCGGAGGCAGGATCTACACGGCAGGCCGTACACCCAGATGTACAGTCCATTCTTGACAGATATGCTACGGTATTTGGGGAGATACCACCAGGACAGCCACCGGATTGGGGGTTTGAGCACACTATTGAGCTGGAGCAGGGTATCTAGGTTGTTATCACTACACCCTATAGGCACCCCAAAGCCTATCGGGATGAGATTGAGAGGGATATCCATGAGCTCTTAGCTCTTGGACACATTCGTCCTAGCACCAACCCCTTTGCTTCTTCAGTAGTGATGGTGAAGAAGAAGGACGACACGTTGAGGATGTGCATTGATTATAGGGCCTTGAACAAGAAGACCGTGAAGAACCAGTACCCCATCCCACGGATTGATGAGTTGATGGATGAGCTGAGGGGGGCCAAGTTCTTCTCAAATATTGATTTCAGATCCGGGTACCATCAGATTCGCATGAGGGAGCAGGACATCCCCAAGACCACTTTCCGGTGTCATTACGACCATTTTGAGTTTTTGGTGATGCCTTTTGGGCTAACCAATGCCCCGACCACTTTCCAGTCATGCATGAATCACATCTTCCGCAGTCACTTGAGGAAGTGTGTGCTAGTGTTTTTTGATGACAATTGATCTACAAACGGACATGGGAGGAGCATCTCCAACATATAGAGGCTGTATTGCACATTTTGGAAGAGCATCAGTTTTATGCTAAGCTCTCCAAGTGTGAGTTTGGGTTGACCAAGATGCTCTACTTGGGGCACATCATTGGGGTGGATGGAGTAAAGGTACACGAGGAGAAGATCAGGCCATCAGGGAATGGCCGGAACCGAAGAATGTGATGGAACTTCGGGGATTTGTGGGGATCTGCACCTACTACCGAAAGTTCATCAAGGGATTTTCCCAACTAGCTGCACCCCTTATAGATCTCACCAAGAAAGGGGCATTCAGTTGGTTGGATACAGCGCAAAGGGCTTTTGACAGGCTCAAGGAGGTGATGAGTAGCTGCCCAGTGTTAACATTACCGGATTTTACACAACCCTTTGTCTTGGAGTGTGATGCATCGGGGGAGGGGATAGACGCAGTGTTGATGTAGGGAGGCCACCCCATAGCTTTCGAGAGCCGGAAGCTATTGCCACATGAGAGGTTGTATGCTATATACAACAAGGCGGTGTTGGCCATCATGCATGCATTGGCCAAGTTTCGGTAGTACCTTGTGGGGAACAGGTTCAGGGTGAGGACGGACCACAACAGCCTCCGGTTTTTTCTAGAGCAGAAGCAGTTGCAGGAGAGGCAGCAAAAGTGGGTTAGTAAGATCTAGGCTTACGACTTTGACATCGAGTATGTCAAAGGGAAGAACAACGTTGTGGTAGACACACTTTCACGCAAGCCAGCAGCATTGTCCTTGATGAGTTTGGACACGGATTGGAGGGCTCAACTGTTGGTAGAGTACTCCAAGGACCGTTTTGCCTGCGAGATTTTGGATGGGCAGGTGACAAATGACAGGTACAAAGTGATGGACGGGGTGATCTATTACAGGGACAGGATCTTCTTGACTGAGGGCTCCCAGCTCAAGAAGAAGATATTGCATGCCTCGCATGATTCACCATTATCAGGCCACCAGGGGTTTACCAAAACCTACAGGGCCATTAGGGAGAGGTTCTCTTGGAAGGGCCTCAAGGAGGACGTGCTCCAATATGTCAGGGAGTGCGACGTTTGCCGATGTAACAAAGGAGAGATGAACCATCCGGCAGGATTATTGCAGCCTCTTCCCATACCTGAGGGGAAATGGGAGAGTATCTCGATGGACTTCATTACAGGGTTGCCCACGGTACAGGGCAAGGATTGCATATTTGTAGTCGTTGATCGGCTGACTAAATATGCTCATTTTTTCGCCATATCGGCACATTACACTGCAGCACAGGTAGCAGAGTTGTTCTTCAAGGACGTTTTCAGATTGCATGGTCTCCCAAAGACCATTGTCAGTGACAGGGATAGCCGCTTCATGGGCGGATTTTGGCAGGAGCTTTTCCGTTTGGTGGGCACTGAGTTGACACCGAGTACTAGTTACCACCCCCAGATGGATGGACAGACCGAGATAGTGAACAAGTGGCTGGAGGGCTACTTGCGTAACTATGTCAGCAGGCAGCAGAAGGCATGGTTGAGATGGTTGCACTTGGGGGAGTACTGCTACAACAACACTCATCACATGTCCATTGGTATGTCTCCGTTTTATGCATTGTATGGATATCATGCTTTATCTTTTGCTAACATGATGTTTGGTGCTAGCAAGGCTCCTAGAGCCAAGGATTGGATCCAAGAGAGTCAGGACATTCTCCGAGCTCTCAAGGATAACATGGCTACAACGCTGAACTAGCAGAAGTTGTATGTTGATAGGGGACGGGTTGAGAGGCAGTTTGAGGTAGGGGACTTGGTCTACCTACGCTTGTAGCCATATTGGCAGTCCACGCTGAAGCAGAAGGGGGCTGAAAAGCTCAAGCCCCCCTTCTATGGACCCTACAGGGTGATACGCAGAGTGGGACAAGTTGCATATGAGTTGGAGCTGCCCCAGGGCAACAAGATTCATAATGTTTTTCACGTATCATGCCTGAAGAAGGCATTGGAGCCGCAGGTGACTGCAACAGAGGAGCTTCCGCCTACAGATGATGAGGGGCACTTGGTGCTACAGCCGGAGGCCATTATTGACACTAGGGAGAGATAGTTACGGAGCAAAATAGTCAGGGAGTACCTAGTGAGATGGAGGCATTTATCGGATGAGGATGCCACTTGGGAGAGTGAAAAGATTTTGCAGCATCAATCTTTACAGTTGCTTGAGGACAAGCGACGTTTTGCCGGGGGAGACTGTAATATTCCCAATTAGCAATAGTTAATTGGAAATATTAATTTTGACTAATTTTGCCTTTATAAAGTTAAAAAATAAATAAAGTGGGTGAAGGAGCACTTAACTCACACTTAGGATAAAAGCATTCCCTAAAGTCACTAAGGAGACATATCGAATTAGCAAGGTGGGGCCTAGTGGCCAAGTGGCAGCGCAGGGAAAGGGGCAGTGTGGGTAGCATGGGGCCTAGCCAGCGCAGTTTGAGTTGGACAGCGTGGGCCAAGAGGGACAATGCAGAGATTGGTGGGGCCTAGGGGAGGAAGAAGCTCACCAAGCATAAAAGGAGGAAGGGTCTCCTCATTCTCTTCATTCTGATTATGCATTTTGAGATTTGTCTTCTTGACATTGAGCACGCTTGCTGTTTAGCAAAGTCTGCACGTACTGTTCAGTACATCGGGTGTCTCCGTTTGGAGATCCCAACCTCAGCCACGGGGGACTTCGAGTGCCTGCTCGGGTGAGAAGTTCCATCCTTATTTTGTCAGTGGGAGTTGCAGCTATCACGAGAGGAGCATCCACGCAGAGCGACAGCACAGTCAGTGAGAGGGAGGACGCAGTCTTGTGGGGAGGTTGTTCCGGATTAGGAGTTTGAGGTGGATTCAGCCCTAGATAGTGGATAAGGGGCCATCCCTTCCCTATCCTAGCGTTTTGGAGGAGTTACGGACCAGCTTTTGGAGCAGATCATTCAGAGCCAGCGTCCCTCCTTGAGGAATAGCGTAGTGCCTCAAGGGAGCCATTTTTCAGGGATCGGCCATTTCTGAAAAGCTTTCTGGGCTTTTCTGGGTATTGGGAGTAGAGGCCATCCCCGAAGTTTCAGCATTTTCCGAGGTGGGGCTTGACTAACCGTTCAGTTTATTCCGGTAGTAACGTGACGGCAGTGCTGATGCCAACCAAGGTTACTTGGGAGCGGGAGCAGGAATGGGAGCGCCATTTTGAGAAGTTCTCGGTCGGGGAGCGTTTATATATATATATATATATATATATATATATATATTTTGATTCATATATGTCAACAAAAGCATGTAGAATGATCAATTAGACATAAAAAACATAAAAACATAGATTGAATCATATAACATCAATCATCTAGAAGTTATAATCTTCATCAGCCACGCCCACAAGTTGGAAGCATACAACATATTGACTCTTGATTCTCGCAAATCATCAATCTGAAGGTTCAAGCCTTTCAAAATTCAATATATAACATTTATCATCATTGATATATAACATTTATCATCATTGATTTCAAATTTCAATATCTAACATTTATCATCATTGATTTCAAATTATTACATTTTCATCTTTGATATATAACATTTATCATCATTGATTTGAAATTTCAATATCTAACATTTATCATCATTGATTCATTGATTTCAAAATTCAATATACATTTATCATCATTGATATATAACATTTATCATCATTGATTCATTGATCACCATATAACTTTCATGAAACATCATATTCATAATTCATAATGACTTGTAAACAGTAAACTTATAAATGCCAACTTCAAAGTTTCACCTTTCAAATTCAAACTTCAAACTTAAATTGTCATTAAATATATGAAATCAGAAAGAGTCAAGTTTCAACTGTTCAACTGTCAACAACAAATAGAAAAGAATAGTAAACAACAAATAGAAAAGAATAGTAAACAACAAATCTATTTTATCTGGCTGGCCCCTTGCCACGCCCACGAGAAATGTCTAATTTTTGTGAGCCACGAGGAAATGTTGGTCTTCTAGTACTCTCAAGAGTACCACGACCACGACTAGAAGGTGGAGGCTGGATCTGCAAAGGAACAACAGTGTGATATCGAGGAGTGGCACTGGCACTGGCACTGGCACCCGCACTGCTACCAGTAGATGGTGGGACTGGCCCTGTGTGTGGCGGTGCTGTTGATGCTTCATCATCATCCCTATAAAGTTCTGCTTCCAATTCTTCCAGATGTAACGTGCCGTCCTCCAAATTATCATCCTCTGGGTTGTTGTCCCAGACTCTGTATGATTGATCCTAATTTGCCCGATCACGGTAATGGCTCAACAACCTCAAGTTATAATGCACATAAACCAAGCTTTCAGCTCGGTTTTCATTCAGCCTGTTTCTTCTCACATTGTGTATAAAGTTGTAGGTGCTCCAACACCTCTCTGCAGAAGAAGTGTTCACAACCTGTGAGAGAACTTTTTTAGCCAACTTTGGCAAAAGTCCCATGCTTCCATATGCTTCCCACCATGTGAGAGCATCAAATCTGTCCCTGTCTTCCATTGCATGGAAAGAACCAAAGTTAGCAATGCAATTGAAGTATTTGCCTAATTCAAGGCGCAATCTAGCACACTCTTCCCTGTCGGGTACCAACTTGTCCAATGCCTTCATGTACCCATGTTGTACCTCTAGATTTGTGTGAGGTTTCATCCTAACCCGACCTCCAAGTGCAGGTTGGCCCAACCAAGATGGAGAGTAATATTTTGGCGTAAGGATATATGCCAAAGCATGTAGTGGAACATTGAGTTTATTCCACCGTGCACACACACAGTCATGAATCATAGCATACAAGTTGGGATCATTATCCTTAACAATATCTTTTGTTTGCCCCAACATGCTATCCATCTGCTCATAAACCTCTCCAATCACTGGTTTATCAGTATCTGCAAAGCGAATCATGTTATAAATGGGCTTGGTAAAATTCAAAATTTCCCTCACACATGCCCAAAACAGAGGGTCAAGGGCGGTCTCCTCCACATGTTCGAAACCTTGCCTGTCAACTATTGTTGCTGCCCTGTCCTTTAATAGCTGCCAGTGTGGGCTTGATACCATTGCAACCAATGACTCTCTTACCTTCAAAAGGCGCTTGAAGGTGAGGTAATAGCTAGCAAATCTAGTTTTTGCTATCTTCAACAATTCCAATTTGGAGTTGTAGCGACCACGTATATACAAAACGATATTAGCATGTGAACGATATAGGCAATTTGATAGCTACACTTGCCTATACCGCCCACATCGCACTAGTACACCTACCTACTAATATCAAGAATTCATAGATTGGGAACTTAATATTAAGATTTCAGACTTTATATCAAATTCAACTAAGTATAAAATTTTATGAAACAAGGTGATAAAAGAAATGAAGTAATAAAGTTAAAATCCTTAAGTTAATGAATCTTTAAGTTAAAATGAGTATGCGATATTAAAGGTACTTAAATAAAATCCCACCTTTATAAATATGTATACGTAAGCACATTAATGGGGATCACCCACCATAACAACATTTAATGTAAACTTAAGGTTGGGTAAGGCCTCGGGAAGTTTGAGGCGGTGGAGGAAGATTGTTTAGATTATATTCATATCCAAACATAATGAAAAGTATATCACCATAAATACATAAAATATCATCATTAATAAGGATAAGACTTCGGGAAGTTAGAGGCGGTGGAAGGAGATTATTTAAAGCAGGTGGTATGAAAGGAGAAGGGGGGGAATGTTTTCTTGGAGGAGAAGAAATGGTTTCTGCTGAAAGGAGAAGGAAGGAAATGCCGGCTTGCAGTGTTTGGGGGGGGAGTCTCTTGTTCTTGGAAATCTGGGCACGGGGGACAGAGGGGACATCCTCTGGGTCTGGGATTAGTCCCGGATTTGGCTGGGAGGATTCGATTGCCCCAGTAATCTGTTTTGTTCACGACATCACCAGCTAATCTTCAGCCGCTTCAGGATTCGTAAGTTTGTGCTGATTTTCAGGTATTCTTCTACATATAGATTAATTATGCAAGCTGAAATTTCAATTTATACCATTACAATGTCTTATTAGATTTGTGTTACTTAAACAGAAGTTCCAATAAGTAAAAATTCTAGAACTCTGGGAGTAGGGTTATTACATTTGGTATCAGAGGCAGTTTCAAACCCTCTTACGACCTTATAGGCCCATTAAGAATTCATTTATAAGCTGCTGCTTGTGTACACCAGTCTCTGGCTGTTCCCAAAATTAAAAAAACGTTAATGCAGATCAGAACCTGTTCAAACTCTCGGACTTATTAGTAAGATGGTGTTATCGAAGGTAGACAGATTTTAAGCTTAAATTAGCAACTGTATTATAAGCAAACTGTGTTATAAGCCATTCAGAAAGAGCAATATGCTTCAACATTCATTTTAAGGGACACTGTTATTCTGGTTTATATTCATTGAAACAGTAAAATCTCTACTACAAACAACCCAGAATTTACAATAACACATTTCTGGTAATATTCAGCCTGCTCAGCACCAATTCAATTCACAAGTTACCTGCACATACAAAATCAAATCTCTCTTTGCTCAAAATGTGCATCAATGTACTGTCAGTCCTGCAAGCATGACTTCATTTGATCTGCACACTTGCTTCAAGTTTGTATCAAGATTGGAACCTGGGGGCGAAAAATGAACAAATTTTTCCAAAGGTGACTTCCTTTACACTGCCACCCTAAATCTAGATAGGGAAAACATGCTAGAATTAATCGATGCAATGTCCCATTGCAGTGTGAGTTAAAGAATAACAAAAGAGAAAAATTAGTTGTCCTGTTTGAAATTTGAATATTAAGTTATCAGAAGTGGTATTCTACAGAGAAATATCTTTCTACCATTTTGAATGACCCTCAATACAGGATTGTCTGTTTGGGAATGCTTAAATATTTGATCATAGGGGATTCCATTTGTCTCTAAGGAAATTTGCTCTTCTCATCTATAATTGTGCATCATTTCATCTTTGATCCCTGTGAAATAGAAAGGACCTGTTTAATTTCAGGTATGTTACTGTTTTGTTTACATGTTTAATAAAAGTAACATAAATCTATTAATATCTGTAATATCAACAGATATTAAAAACAAAACAAAAGAAAAAATCAAGACATAAATCCTGTCTATAGATGAATTTATAATAGTTTATTATTAAACAGTGACCACATTACAAGTGACTGTAATACTGCACAGAAGCTTTGCTAAGTTTCTTGGTATCTTAGGTTGGTTTACCATCTTTCTTATCCCTTGAGAATCCCCTTTGTAGTCCTAACACTTTGATAATCACAGGTTCATCAACTTAGATCTCCAAAACTTTTACTAAGTTAATGTATTCGTTATTCTATTACGTTGAAAGTTCAAGGAAAACTCCATGGCCGCACTGTTATTATAACCTGCAGTTTGTTGAAATCTTTGAGCCGGTTTGATTGCTGAAAGATCTCCACTACCTCATGGTTGCTATATAATCTTGAAGTTTTATGGGTTCTTTCATGTGAACCTACCCCTCGTATTGCAAGAGTCCGTGTTAGGTGATTGCCTTATTGCCTTATTAATTCAATTGAGAACCCTAGCCAAATTATAAATTTGACAGTGGAAACAACTTCAACACAAAAACTCAACTCCAAATTTATAAAAAAAAAATAAAAATAAAAAAACTTAAACTTCAGGGTTCAGTACTTCTACTTCTAAGAATTGGCCTTTTTACAATAATAAACCTTGCAACTGGGTAACCTTACAAATGGTGGATTTTTCAACTATCTCACCTTATTTTACAATTGTGTAACCTTACAATGGTGTACTTGGAATTTTGCTTTAGTTCATTATCACACTCTAGTAGGCATGCACTTTTGCTTATTTTTCTTTTGGTCTAGAGCTTATACCCTTTGTTATTGCCACCTTCTCTTGATGATTTACATGGCTGGAAATCACTGATCTGCAACATATCGGGGAACCATGAGGATAAGGCTCTTTGCATTTTAACTAGTTTTGCTGGTATGAAGTATTGGCTTGAGCTGCTATGTAATTCACAAGAAATAGCAGTGACTTACATTACCCACTCTCTGTTCAAAGCATAATTGCATTCTACTGCTCGATTTTCACCCATTTTATTCATCAATTCAGTTCCCCACCACATTTGTAAACTACTCAATTGGTAACTTGTGATAGGGTCTTGGCATCTATACACCCAATCGATTCCCACAACACTAAAAGGGCACTTACTGGAATCATGGTTTCATAGTTACAGCGCAATTGTTAGTTCGCTTAAATCACTGGATTAAAGTGATTGCCTGAGCGCTGTGGAAATTACATGCTACAGCACATAATTGCATCGAATCCGTATAAACATTGGCAATCAAACAATTCCTCGCATTTGCAGTTCAAGAGCCATGTAATTGTGTTCTGTTCAAACCTCAAGGAATAAATCTGCATTATACTCTCTCTCTTCAGCATGCAGCAACCACCCACCGCCGTTAAATTTCGAATTGGATGTGTTGTTGACAATGATCGGGGATTAAATGAAAACCTTCTGATATTCAGAGTATGCACATTGAGTCGCCGCGGGAGTGAACCGAGGACCTGTCCTCTAGTGATTACAGACTTAAACAGGGGAACGCTCATTACAAACAGTCTCTGCGTTAAAGTCGATCATAGATTTAGAGTTTCAGCGAACGAGAGAAGGGAGAATGGAATGACCCGTGACTTCAAAAAAAAAAAAAATAATATAGGAGCCTGTGTGAAAGAACTTAATAAAAATTCATGAGGACAGCGTAAACCTTAAAAATTTGCCATCTGGGTTACATCGGATATGTTGTCAAAGGCTCGAAAGTGGCGTGTCATTATGGTGAAGCCACGAATAAAAATTGGATAAGGATAAAACTTCTGTTGCTGCATATCGTATGCCGGAAGGGAGATGGTATAGAATTTAATTTTATCATATAGTCAAAACACCTTATGGTTAATAAAGAACATATCTACATTACCTAAAGTTTGTTCTTCAGATATCACCGCATATATATTAATACAGCGTATCATCCCACGTCGTTCGAGCTGTCGAATCGGGCTGCTCACCGCCTTCCCTGCACCGCTATTGCTACAACCACTTCAAACCTAGTTCCGACACGGGATGGGCAGTTGGCTTATTCTTTCGAGATTTTGGAAGGGTTGTGCGGTGGGCACAGCAGGCGGTAAGGATGAAATTGGAAACGATATCGTGGTTAACAGCAATGATGACAATCTTCATCTTTCGAGTGTCGACTTATCACCGAAGCTCGTGGAGGCGCTTGCGAAGCGGGGCGTCACACATCTCTTCCCTATCCAGAGAGCAGCAGTCGAGTTCATCGCTTTCAAAGACTATTACTGAAAGCGTAAAAGTTTCATCCTTATCTGCAGCAATATTGTGCCGGTGAACAATCATTTTGTCACGAATAGAACTGGAATTTGAGAAATTTTGTGCCGGCGAACAATCAATTTTGTCAGGAACAGAATTGGAATATGAACTGTGTTAAAACACCCTTTTTTTTTTTTTTTAATTGATTGTTTGGTTTGCGAGGTTGGTTATCACGTTTGTCTCACACACTAAAGAGCCCTAGCTGACGTGCAGCGGACGCCACGAAACTGTAACCAAATGACACAGGGGGCCTTAAAGTTTTGAGTTAGCTTTGTTTTTTTTTAAATTAACCACATGTCTGGGTGGTGTAGTTGGTTATCACGTTAGTCTCACACACTAAAGGTCCCCAGTTCGAACCTGGGCTCAGACAAATTCTGTAGGTGATGCCCCACTGTAATTAGTGATACGGGACGCCAAATCGTTTTGATTTTTCCTTTCCCGTTTTGAATTGTTCAAATGCTATACTATATTGGCGGCCTCTGCCCGTTCGGTTTTGGAAGCTTCTTCCACATAAAATAACAATTGGCAAACAGGGCATCCCTCTGCATGAAGTGTGCTATCAGTGAGACTTGAACCATGACCAAGTTAAAACACTTATCCTTTGTATGCGAGGTGGTTTTGACCCCCATTTATCCGTTGGCGTTAATTCTTATTATCGCGGAGCTAGTCTGTTTGCTACAAGTCGATTATACTTCCATTCGTGTACTGAAAATGTTAAACTCATAAGCGCGCAGCCTGCAGGCACATTATCTCAACAAAGATATTTGTGCGCAATCCATTGCAATTTCTAAACCATTAATTTGGTCTTATTATCGGCCTGCTCGGGAAATGGAAAGGCTTATAATACACTTCAGTGTAATCGTTTTACTGCTTCATAGTTCATCAAATGATGCCCGCATAGCGATGTCTGCAGAGGGTTAGTCAATCTTTTACTTGTGTTTTCAGAGTATTTTGGGCACCATGCAAACTTTCTGCTCGAAAACTTGACATGACAGGCAGGGCAGGTGGAACTATGCACATTTGCATAGTTCTGGGTAGAATACATCTTGGGCAGGTCAGGTGGAACGATGCACATTTGCAAGGTTCCAGCCATAATGTTTGTCACATCAAGGTTCTGGACAGAAGTCTGCATGGTAGATGCCTCTATCATTGCAAACAATTATGGTTTTATAGGTTATGTATTTTGAGTGTATCTTAGTATACATTGGAATAAATTTAATGTGGCAATGCTTGTTCTGTGATTGAACTTATTTTCTTAAGCTTTGGATTAAAATTCACTCGGTTAATATCGGGACTTAGTTTGGTGTTCTTCTATAAGGAATGCGATGTCTACAGATCCTATCTTCCGTTCCTCTCAAAAAAAAAAAAAAAAAATTAGGGTATCGACGTGTTAGAATGATCCTGTGTAAAACCCGTGAACTAAATATTGTAGGACCTCGGATCTGCACCTTGTCCACATCTGCTCTGGGTCATTCTGTTATGCTTTGCTTGCAGTTAATTACATTATTGCCTTTGAGCCTGTCACTTAGGGCAGCTATGCTGCACGGTTTAGAGGTGCGAAAGATTGGTAGGGGTTGGACGCCGGTCTCAGTCGAGGATAGAGTTAGTTGCACCAGCCTTTTCCCTTAAAAAGGTTGAACCCCGATTTTTATGTGTCTGAATCTAGGAGCTAATGCAGTTCATTTGCTCTAGAGCACGCAAGTTTTTAGTTCAACTAGACAGAGTCCATGGGGGAAAGGACTGGATGATCCTTAGCTGAGGTGAAATTGTAGTAAGGAACCCTACTATTAGGTTTTAAGGCACTCGGGTTTAGTTCTTGCTGCTTGCATTTGTTTGTGTGGTTCCATGTTCTATCCTTATCGAGATAACTACCTGAAAATGGAAATGGTCTTGCATGCTAATGAATACTGCTTTTAGGGATTGCTTCTTTCGCTTATTCTTTTCAAATTTAACGATTAGGAATATACGAAAGTTTTGGAGTTTTAAAGAGTTTATGGCTTGACAATGCTTAAAGGAGCATGTTCTTTGAAAAAGATTGGAATATCTATGTCATGGAATGAACGGAGGCAACATACTATTCACTGTACTTCAGGTGCCCTCTGATTACCAGTGGATGCTTAAAAGGATATTTGCCAAATTTGTAAACTTATTTAAAGAGAATGAAATTTACCTGGTGCACTAGAATCAATGCGTAAGGACAAGTTCAGTGAGCAAGTTTACTGATATCATTAAGGAACCATTTTTCCAAGGTACATAAAAAGACGATGCTTTTGATCAGAGAAAATGGAATCTAGGCAGGGTGCAGGATTGGCATCCCAGACATGAAGATTGTGAGCCTTTGATGAAAGGAGAGAAACCTAAAAAGGATATACAAGCCTCGTAAATCACCAAAGAACTGTTAGGGATCTTAAGTGAGAATTTTGTAGCTATGGTTGGTCTTCATCTTGTACAATTTGTGATGAAAGAAAAATTATATTTAGCATGTTATTCATGCTTGTGATTTTGTCAAAAAAAAAATATATGTAAATAAATAAATAAATAAAAATAAAAATAATGAAAGACATGTTCTTCATAGCCTTTGCAAAAGAAGAAAATTTAATTTTGAAAGAGTAAATTTTGTGGCCCAAGATGACCAAGTCGGTACTCCAAGAGACATGTCAGCCTGCCCATGAGAGACACCCATTCACATAATTGGAAGGCTATGAGTAACCTATTCGTATCCCTTCAAGGAACACATCGAGTTATCTTATCATCTCTGTTTTATGTGAAGAAGTGAAGGACACTTGGAGGCCGAAAACAGAAGTATATATCTCATCTCCTATACCTCATTCTTGTGGACCATGGTAGCCGAGTTCTATTCAGATGTCTGAGGCTTATTTTCTGTGGCTATTACGAATTGTCTATGGCACAATTTTCTGTGGTAGATACGAAGTTGTTAGGTACTAATTCTGTGGCATCATCCGAATTCTGAGGCTGAGACAGAGGACGAATTTTGGCCCACTTGAAGACCTGTGACAGATCTTATTGCAAACTTTTTTTTTTGGACAGAATTGAAGGATATTTTTTTTTGTTGTCTTGAATCTTGGAGGGTTGGCTCGGCACTTGGTGAATGGTCATCTTGCTACTATGCTGGTCAGTTTGTCTATATGACTTTGATGTATCTTCTGTTGAACTGATTATATCTCTAAGAAGAAGGTTGCTAAGTTTTTTTTTTTTTCCCAAGTGGGTTTTCTTAGGGTAAAAATCTTGTCGCTCTTGTGCATCGTGTTCTCTACTGCTTCATTGTTCTTATGGTGGAATTTCTGAATTTGTAATTACTTAGTAATACATTGAAATGCTAAATAAACATCTACATCATTGGAAGTAATTGTCAAGTTTCAGAAATAAGTGCTCGTATATTTTGCACTTGAAAAATCAACATTTGAGTAATATAGTGACAAACTATGGTGAAGAAGTAGGCCTATTTTCCTAGGCCCATCCTAATGACAATACCTTCACAACAGGGTAAATAAATAGTTGTGATGGCTTCTTTCGGTGTAGTTAGTTCTGGAATTCTAGCCCATTCTGTTGATGGTTCTGTGCTTGTAGGTAGTTATGATGCAACGGCCTAATCAGTGGTATTCTTTGTCAATAAGATACATATCAGAGTAGTAGGTTGGAGACTTGGCATTTGTGTGTAATAGTTTTAGTAATTAACAATATACTCTAAAGTTCTAATGGTAATAGGAATGAGACTTTCAAAAAAAAAAAAAAAAAAAAAAGAGAGAGAGGAAGGGAACAAATAAATAATTATTGCCACATAGCACCCTATCTAAGTAGTTAAGCTAATCACAGGTCATAACCTCATATCATTCTAGTAATCATGCTAACTTAGTCTGTCTGAATAGGGTTCCAATCATGACCTAACATATAGTTGACCTGTATGTTTCCACATCAATAAGCTCGTACATGTATCTGCTTTAACACATTGTGTTGTCTCCTTTACTATTAGTAACACCTATACCATTCACTAGTTAAGTAGGAATAAGGATAGAAGTAATGGCAATCATAGGCTTGATAAAGGTTGAATCCTATCTGATATAGCATCTACTCGTATATAAGAGAGACCTTCTTGCTTCACCTATTTCACATGGTGATACTCGGGCTTACTATAAGATTCTAGTAGTCCACATGTTCGTAAGATTAGTATTATATAAGCTATACTATTCAATGGATTCACGCCATGTTACATAATAAACAAGATAGTATTGTACTAATATGGAGTTAAGGGTAAAGGTTCAATATTCTTTATAAACATATCACTATCTTCACTGATTCCCATTGATTGTATTAGCTATGAAGAGTATGACATAATCACATACTAGCCTAACTTACCGCTTTGTAATCATAATCACACAGCTTACTGGTCATGTATAAAGAGTGGTCATAGCTTATCCATGAATTTATAAAATTTATTTTTAATGAGCTCGTAAGAATGAATTTTACCCCCTGATACATGGATACCCATAAAGATAGAATGCTACTTCAATTTAGTGATACAGGATATATGCTGTTTATTTAAATTTACTAGGGCATGGACACCAGTATGCAATATGGCATTTAAATTAACATTGCAAGAATGTGAAATTATAGATTAGACATTATAGATGAAAATATCTATCGAATTATTTCATTGCATTTCAAGTATGATTCAAGGAAAAGGAATAAAAGTATAACTACATTGTGAATATGAAAAGTAAAAATAGGGGTATATAGAGTGAAAATGGTTAAAGCAGTGCGTCATAAATAGAACATGAATAGACTAAACCGAAGCAGCATCTGAAATGAGAAATTTTATTGAACATATTGATACCTATGTGAACAAATTTTCTTTTTATAAAATCTAGGATTGATATCATACGTATCAAAGTATTTTGAATGTGTAGAGGTTGTTATATGGGTAACAATTGGTTATGAGCAATATAAATGCATATGCTGTAATATGTGTACGAGTGTTTACATTGCAGATTATGTACCAGTGAGTATCATGCAGAAAAACAGATTACTGGAACAATCTACGTGATGACAGATTTCCAAGAACAATTGAGACTCCATGTGATCCCACGATAGGGTGTTGACCCTGGTCCTGCTGGGAGGAGTGGAGGTGTTGCCCACTGTTTATCCTCCAATACCTGGAGTCATGGGAGGACTATGCGAGTCACGCTCCCCTAGACGTGTGATGATGACTGTCGGATGCCTACAAGCATGTCAGGTCGACGTAATCGACTCTGACATCATTGAGGTCTATGAATGGATCAGTAAAACTGATGCCATGGCATATTCCTGTAGAGGACGGATAGGATGGGAGTGGAAGAGATTAGGAAGGATAGGATGATTTTAGAATAGCTTGGAGATTCGGTGAAGATGGGGAGTAACAATTAAATTACGGATACATACTTATTTAAACGAAAATTCAATCTTGAAATACATGCATTCTACAATCACCCTAATCTCTAAATAGTAAAAACACAATATTGTTATGAATATATAAAACCATAAACTTCGGGACGAAGTTTTCTGAAGGGAGGAAGTATGTAACGACCCATTCCCACGTATATACAAAACGATATTAACATGTGAACGATATAGGCAATTGATAGCTACACTTGCTTATACCGCCCACATCGCACTAGTACACCTACCTACTAATATCAAGAATTCATAGATTGGGAACTAAATATTAAGATTTCAGACTTTATATCAAATTCAACTAAGTATAAAATTTTATGAAACAAGGTAATAAAAGAAATGAAGTAATAAAGTTAAAATCCTTAAGTTAATGAATCTTTAAGTTAAAATGAGTATGCGATATTAAGGATTTATATTAAAGGTACTTAAATAATCCATCTTTATAAATACTGTATACGTGGCTTACATTGACGAGATTACCCACCATAACAACATTTAATGCTAAACTTAAGGTTGGGTAACCTCCCAGAGTTTGAGGCGGTGGAAGATTGTTTACATTATATTCATATCCAATAGGTTCAGAAAAGTATACCTACATAAATACATAAAATATCATCATTAATAGGGATAAGACTTCGGGAAGTTAGGCGGTGGAAAAGGAATTAACAAGGAGGTGGTATGGAGGAGAAGAGGGGGATGTTTCTTGGAGGAGAAGAAATGTTACAGAAAAGAGGAGAAGGAAGGAAATCAGCTTAGGAGCTGGTGAAGGTCTCTTGTTCTTGAGAAGCTCCCAGACGGGGACGGAAGGACACATCCTTTAGATGCGAGGATTAGTCTGGGATTTGGAGAGGAGGATTGATTGCCCCGTGTCTGATACATTCCAACATCACCAGCTAATCTTCAGCCGCTTCAGGATTCGTAAGTTTGTGCTCATTTTCAGGTATTCTTCTACATATAGATTAATTATGCAAGCTGAAATTTCAATTTATACCATTACAATGTCTTATTAGATCTGTGTTACTTAAACAGAAGTTCCAATAAGTACAAATTCTAGAACTCTGGGAGTAGGGTTATTACACCAATATGTGTTGAAAAGTGTAACTAGGACTGGTCTTCATAATGACTTGTAATCATGATTTTATGTAAAGAAGAATCAGAGAAAATAAAATGTATTTATTGTATTCCTTGTATCATGGGTTTCATGAGCAAGATGTTTTATTTGTAGATCAAAGGCTTCTTCTTGATGTCTTTAGGATTTATAAGAGTCATTGTCATGTTAATAGAGTCATGTTACACCTGAAAGAAGACCTCCAAAAGATAAGACACAGTCATCCTTAAAGTCGGCATCAATAAATATATATTTGACATGTCGGCTCATAATTAGAGACACAACGGTTCACCTATGACAGGTCGACTTATTTATGTGGACCAACAACTATAAATAAGTGTGAAGGGTCACCACAGAAACGGAGAAAAGAATTCAGATCTGTCTTTGTAAATTTCGGATGGGTAGAACAATTCAGAGAAGCATCTGAGATTTTGGATGGGTTATCATAGTGAAAAAGGTGTGGTTCGAGTCTGCTATTTGGTGCGAGGAAGATGGTTATACAACGAAGGAAGAAGAGGAAGTCCGGTGTGTAAGAAAGAAGGTTCTATGTTGGGTATATACTCACAGTTAAGGTCTGCAACTAGGGTCCGAAGTTGCAGTGCATAAGGAGGAGATTGTACAGTGCGTAAAGGAGGTTGGATTCGGTGAGAACCTCAGTCCTAGCCTAGAGTATATACAACGTGAAGGATGGCCAACACAACCATGATATAATCATGGTGTTGTTCAGTACAAAGTTAATGCTCAGTAGAAGGTCTCGGTGATGGAATATGCTACTCGGTGCTACATGGTGCAATCAAGGAGGATAATTGTGTCTTGGTCTAGGAGAGGTAGTTTAGGTCAAGGTTTTGTCATGGTCTGTATACTCATCAGGTGAAGAATCTATAAGAAGAGATTTGCTGAGTTTTCCCCTCAAGAGGAGGGGTTTTAACCCTGCCTTGGAGCCTAACTATTGTGTCACTGATGTTATTGTTTTGATAACTGTTTGATGTATTGAACGTAATCATAATAATGAACAAAGATAATAAGTAAAGAAGTAGCACAAACAGTTATCATGTAAGAGAAATTTGAATTAACTCCTGCCCTACCTAATTCTCAATATGGTATCAAAGCTATGGTTACTAGAAAGGGCTATTAGTGATACATATCCACTTCAGTTTGGACACATTGCAGCTCGTATAGCACAGAGATTATGAAACATGTCACCTACATCACAGGTTCGGTGATACTTCAGTTTGGGTGCATGGGTCAAACAAGTTCAGATCTCAGTCAAGGAGTACTATCTATACACTAATTCTTAAATGTACACAGTCTCAGCGTCTCCACAGTCTCGGCATACATGTATATGAGGTAATGTTACACAATCATCCTAAAGACAGTCTCGACATACATACATCCCCATAGTTCGAGCTCAATCTGAGATTCTCAGTGGCATATAAGTTTGAAAAAGGAAGCAGAACTTGGATAACACAATCTCAGGTAAATACATATATCAGTGATTTTCAGATGAGCAAATTGTGGTGATTACAAGTGACATTCTCGGCATGACTAAATAGACAAGACTCCGATCATTAGTGCTACCACAATGATAGAACTGTGATACTATCATGATTCGGTATAGACAGTTCAATGCTACCACAGTAAGAGCTTGCAGTACATCATGAGTCCCAACAATCTCAGTACTAAAACTCAGATCAATCAAATGCACTTATAATACTGATTCAATTCTATGTATATATATGATTCGGCGCTTCTTCCAGTAAAGATAATTCTTATATGTCGTTGAACTCAATGGCATGATCTCATCTTACCAGTGGTGGTCACAACCTTGGAAGAATACAGTCTTAAAGTCCAGCTACACGAATGAATGACATGTGATCTCAATACCATATAGTCTGGAGCGGCCTAAGAAGAAGATCATTCAAGGAAGCATCAAGGTGAAGATCTCCTCTTCACTTGCCAACTAAGTATCTTTTTCATTTTTATTTTTGGTTAAATGACTTCGATTTGCAAGGAGATATATAAGTTGGCTGTATTACCGAAGGTCCTTGCATGAAAACAAGGAGGATAGTCATGGTCCTCATAGATAAGTGAAGTCATAGATAAGGGTGTCCTTTGAATTCACGGAAAGGAACTCTTAAGGTTCTCTCACATGAACAATATTGGAGACACAAAAGGTGCTTGAAGAAGAATTATGAACAGTTCAAGAAAGTTCATGTCACCAGAAAGGATGGAAGGAGTTGATAGAAAGAGGGAGTAAGAGATCATTAAGGTTGGTCTCCCTCACAATAAGTCTCTTTGTGGCTCCTAGATCCTGCATAAGATATGTCTACAGTAAATATTAGGATGTGGTTTGACATCATGAAAGTATTAGAAAAAAGATGATCATGAGGGTAACAAAATTTCATGAGAAAAATAAGTTACCTCACTCAACATCCTAGGGTTTCTATGGAAGAAGACAAGTTGAAGGCAATAGTTTTGCAGAACTCAAACATTTGAAGAAAAGGAAGAACTTGATTCAAAGAAAATCTAAGAAAGAAGAAGTGAAAGATCTCTATTATGATTGAGATCATCTTCTTCTTTAAGAGGTTTTTGTCAGTTGTAACATAGTATGTTAGGAAGCATTGTATAAGATGCATCACTCTAGAATTGGCATCATGATGACAACATTGAAGGAGGAGCACTTGTTATAAGATGTCTGAAACTAATATGACAACTATGATATAAAATTAGTGGCTCCTGGAAACCTCACTGAGAACCACATTTATGGAAGGTAGTCATCTAGATCAAGGGTCATCATTCAATAATCAATATGGAAACAAGTGGTGACATTTTCTAATAGAGTCCTCTTTGGATCCACTAGTTAGAAAGGAAGCAAAAAGGTTTCATCAAGAATTCTAACTTGCAGAATTTTGGGATTAGGATATGATGACATATTGATAACGCAGGTCAAGGGAACGAAACTTTTGTAGGATGATTCAAAAGAAAAGAGATGAGGTACATATATATTTATGTTGACACTGGATGCTATATAGACAAGCCATATGGTTGCAGGTAGAAGAGGTATGATCAAGGAAAACAGAAACTCTTCCGATTCACAGGTTGCCAACAGGCATAATCCACACCCGATGAAATCAACATGATATGTTCTCATATGGAATATGAGGTGATTGTACATTATCAAGGAGCTGCACACTGAAAGTTCCTGGAAATGAAATTGTGTGGAGAAAGAAAGGAAGAGATTATGAGAAATACAACTACGATCAGAGGCAGTCAACATCCAAGAAAGCTAAGAAGACTAAACTAGAAATCTCCTGGGAAGATATGTAGACTCTGATGAGAAGTGTTGGGAATCACGATTTTCGTTAGACCAAAACCCGCAGGTGTTAGTGAACAATCGCATCGCTAGAGATAAGGATCCACGAGAGGCGGTTAATCCATGTCACGAAACATTCGGGGAGTGTTGGTTAATCCAATGTCCATCAATCTCCCCCCCAACGCAAGTCGGGTGTGTATCGAACCCGTGACCTACGCTCTAATACCACTTGTTTTGGAATCACAATTGCCATTAGACCAAAACCCACAGGTGTTAGTCAACGATCGCATTGCCAGAGATAAGGATCCACGAGAGGCGATTAGTCCATGTCACGAAACACACGGGGAGTGTTGGTTAATCCAATGTCCAACAAGAAGCCTGGAAAAGATGGAGACCCTTGACAATATGAAGGATGTCGATGGCTACAAGAAGGATGTCATGGTGAAAAATCATTGCTATGGTAACTTTTGATTTAAGTATTCATATTTATAATTGAATAATATCTTATGAGCTTATGCAAGGCTATTAAATGGAAGTATATGTCTGCCATAGTTGATAATGATATGGCAGGATGGAGGATCCTTGAAAGAAATATGGTATGAAGATAGCAGCATGACATGAAGCTAGATCAGATGAGGAGACTGATGGATCACTCTCTGAGCGAATGATGAAAGTGATGGATGGTCTGTGCCGGTTGAAGAAGTCTCGATAGAAGAAGACTTCACAACATGACATCAAAGGAAGAAAGTTACTCCGAGCAATTGGACGTTCCATGGAGTTGCTGCAAGCCCCTGATTAAGAGGGAACCTGATAATTCATAATATACGAATGAGTACATTCCTTTATGGAATGCATTGGTCATCCCTGGTTAAGAGGGAGTGACAATTGTGTTTTTCTATCTCTTGTGTCATGCACTAGACCGAGACTAGCAACCGTAAGTCTTAGTGAAGGTCATGAAGAGGAATGTAGACACATGGTATATGTATCCTCCCTATGTGAGAGGGAGAGATAGACACACATTCTTGTCTTCATTGGAAGAAAGAATAAAGTATTTTTGGGATTTGGTAACCATCTGGCATCCGATACACTTTGAGAATGTGATAAGACATTCCGATAAGAGTAGTCAAGGATGGATATTATTTGAGGATTAGCTATCCCGATAAGAATAGTCCTATGAGGTCATACTCAGTGAACACCTGGGTGGAGTATGTACCTTGGAGACAATGACGATGGTGTCTATAATCATTGGTCTCACCAACATTGTAGCTCATGATGGAGCTGTTAGTCAAGGCCTAGCTATGTAACAATGCTGGATTGATATGATGCTAGAAACAGATGGGTTACAAATCCAACTCTTCTGATGAGATCTCTTCAAAGTGATTTAGTGTGACCTTGTATCATTATGAATACCTCCCTAGTTAAGAGGGAGTGTTGAAAAGTGTAACTAGGATCAGTCTTCATAATGACTTGTAATCATGATTTTATGTAAAGAAGAATCAAAGAAAATAAAATGTACTTGTTGTATTCCTTGCATCATGGCTGTCATGAGCAAGATGTTTTATTTGTAGGTCAAATATTTCTTCTTCACGTCTTTAGGATTTATAAGAGTCATTGTCATGTTAATAGAGTCATGTTACATTTGAAAGAAGACTTCCAAAAGACAGGACACAGTCATCCTTAAAGTCAGACTCGATAAATATATATTTGACGTGTCGGCTCATAATTAGAGACACAACGGTTCACCTATGACAGACCAACTTAGTTATGTGGACCAACAACTATAAATAGGCGTGAAGGGTCACCACAGAAACACAAAAAAAGAAATTGGATCTCTCTCTGTAATTTTCAGATGGGTGGAACAGTTTGGAGAAGCATCTGAGATTTCGGATGGGTTATCACAATGAAAAAGGTGTGGTTCAGGTCTGCAATTTGGTGCGAGGAAGATGGTTATACAACGAAGGAAGAAGAGGAAGTTCGACGTAAAAAAGAAGGTTCTCTGTTGGGTATATACTCAATTAAGGTCTGCAACTAGGGTCCGAAGTTGCAGTGCATAAGGAGGAGTTTGTACAGAGCGTAAAGGAGGTTGCATTCAGTGAGAGCCTCAGTCCTAGCCTAGAGTATATACAATGTGAAGGAAGGCCAGCACAACCATGATATAGTCATGGTGTTGTTCATTACAAAGTTGATGCTCAGTAGAAGGTCTCAGTGATGGAATATGCTACTCGGTGCTACATGGTGCAATCAAGGAGGATGACTGTGTCTTGGTCTAGGAGAGGCAGTTTAGGTCAAGGTTTTGTCATGTTCTCTATACTCGTCAGGTGAAGAATCTATAAGAAGAGATTTGCGGGTTTTTCCCCTCAAGAGGAGGGGTTTTAGCCCTTCATTGGAGCCTAACTATTGTGTCACTAATGTTATTGTTTTGATAATTGTTTGATGTATTGAATGTAATCATAATAATGAACGAAGATTATAAGTAAAGAAGTAACACAAACAATTATCATGTAAGAGAAATTTGAATTAATTCCTGCCCTGCCTAATTCTCAACAACATGATGGGGATCCACATCCTTAGTTGTCCCAACCATATTTTGCATTTTGGTATTCCTTTTATTCTATTTTGTGGCCATCATATGCTCTTTTCTTTTCATTTAGATGCATCAACCTCTTAGGGAAAATTTTTGGGAACTACCCATGTATGAAGATGTATGGGATCCAAATCCCAAAGAACCAATGGTCAATTGAGCCCAAAAAATGGATGTGAGATAAGGGCTTGTAATGTATGATGGGAAGTGGTGAGTAATGCCCCTCCTATAGGCATTGGGCCATTATGGGAGATCCCACTAGACTAGGATCAGAGACTAAGCCCCCATTTAAGGTTAGGGAACAAGATCACGGTCAAAACCCCTCTTTCTTCTAGGTCAAGCAGCAATCCATATCAAATGCCCAAATACAAACAAGCATAAGCACCCGATTGCAAAATGAATAAAATACCTTTTGATCAGAAGTGCTCCTTCGTCCATGTGCTCTTGCCGGATGGGTGAGAAGCATATGGTTGATGTAGGTGGTGGAGATATAATGGCACATCATCAGCTAGTGGTGTCTGTCAGGGACTACATTGCTGGCCAGCTGGATGTGAAGAGTGTGTAACAATACTCTTGTAAGCTGTGTGTCTTTTATCTAACAAACTTCTTTTATTATCGAGCATATCATGCCAAACATGGATTTTAACATTAGTATTTATCAACTGTAATATGAAGGATTTTCTCCATATGTAGATGTGGCATCAATTCAAACAATCATAGTTCTTTTATCTCTGACAATTTCTTGTGGAAACTAATTCAATGCTTTGTAGAAGATTTGAACAGGTATTTGGTACCAACCACCATGATGTGAAATAGCTGACTATGGTTCAATTTGGAAATAGCTGACAACCGGTTGAATTTGTCCTCCTCATCTCTTTGTTTTGTTGCATTATGTTTACTTTAGTGTACAGTTTCCTTCTCGGGTATTGAGATGTGGGCAGCAATTGCACACTTTCTAATATTCTATTGCACTCTCCTGTGTCTGCTTCTACTTCAGTTCTGAGGCTCAAGCCTAGGATCATAAATTGATTGTGGAGCTGGACATATTTGCAGAGTGGTCATCCAATGTAGCTCAGTCATATTCATTTGCACCTTTTTATTTTATATGTTAATTCTTGAGAAAAGAAGAAATATTTTGTTTACATCTGTCATTAATACAAAGTACAAGATTTTATTTATGTTCCTGTTATATGTGAAAGATTAAAACATACATATTATGGCTATATTGTCACTTTCAAAAATAAGGTTTGGATGTTGTATGTCTACGTGGGTTGTGGTAGCTACACTAAATATGGATGCTAAGTGTTCTGATATCAAGTATTATATTGGTTGCCACTACCTCCATATAATTTATAGTGTTCCTGGCAGCTGAAGGGTACACCGCAACTGGTCACAAATGTTGCTGGGCATTTGGCTAGTTCCATGTTGGCAGTTTCCTGGTTGGAATCCCCTGGGTTAGGCACACTAGTGTAAGCTGATGGGTTTACTAGGGATGTCATCCACAAATGTGGAGCAACATCCCTTTGGCTTTCCCCACAATGTTTTCATTAGGAAAAAAATTAGTAGTCCTAGTTTATCCTTTCCTTCACAAGAATGTGTACACATTAGTGTTTCTGTTAATATTTTATCCCCTCTGTAATTATCTATACATTTTTTAGCCTGACGTCTTACCAGCTTGTATCAAAACAAAAGGGAAAACCATCTACTTTGCCGAGCAGGAATTTGAGGCGTTTGATCCTTTGCTCTCATTAGTGCTGTTCTTGTATCAATTGCATGAATTATTTGTATTATCCAGATTTTCATTTCAGTCAAGTCCATTGATAAGTCTTTGTATTAGAGCCCCTGACAAACTATTGTTTTGATTCCTTTATTTGTCTGAGCAGGTTGAAGTTCCCAAAGATTTGCAACCCAAGAAGAAGCCACATTTCTTGAGTAAAAGTCCTAAAGTTATATGTCCAGACAAGTTTTATACGTCAGCTTCTGTTTTAGGGGAAATATATGACGTAACAAGTTCATATGATGTGGTTGAGTCATACGGTACTGTTGTCCCTACATTTTGAACTTTGACCCATTTGTGACAAGTTTAAACTTTTTCTCTTTATTTTTTTTCCAAGTTACAGGAAATCTTACTCTTACTATATTTGTAGAAATATGGACCATTCCATGCTTCCAAGACGCAAATGTTGGAGAGCTTAGGACTGTGTGGCATCAACGTTATGATGAATATAGATTGGAGATGGCCAGAGCATTGAATGGAGCATATTCTTCAAATTCATCTTTAGATGCTCAGAGGGTAATTCAAAACTATAGGCAGGTAGACAAATCACTTTCTCATTGACAGATTTTTATCTTCCTTTATTTTGTTGTAGATGTTTGGGATGAAGCTTACTTTTATTTCTATTGCATATTTCATTTATATGATTGGAATTACTGTTTCTGAGTAAACTTTGCTTGTATACCAGTTTCTATATGGAGCAGCCAGCTTAGATGAGAGTAAAAAGGAAAGACAACAAATCCATGACGAAGCTTGTGCAATTTATCAAGTTGTCTATGAATATGCAACATCGTCCAAAGATACATCCAAATGTTATTTTGCTTGGCGAGTAGCAGGAGAGGCTCTTTGTGAGATATATTCCCGTAATCATCAAAAACAACCTATTCTTATTTCACCTGCATCATTGTATGATATTCTTCATTGATTTTGCTTGGAGATAGAAAAACAATACTTATAAGTGGATGGAAACCACGTCATAGAAGGAAATTGCCAAATATTGTCACAATCAGTGCTGGCTTACATGTAAGAGAGGGAGATAACCTTACAATGAACATTTTTTATAAAGACTATCCCTTGTATGCTGTTACTTGTAATGGTACAGCAGGTATGATCCCCAGTAAATATTATCTTGAGTGTGCCTCAAGAATGTATTTTTAAAATTAATGTAAATTATTTTCATTCAGTCCCTATGTCCCTGTGTCTCATTCCATTTCGTTCTTTTCAATAAGTAGTGCCATGAGACTTAAATGCGGGTGATGTAAGTGGCCAAGACTCAATTGTGAATATGTTCTATTAACAAAACCAAGATGTTGGGACTGAGCAAGCATCTATGTAAATGATGTGTAATACTCAAAGATAACGTTTTGTGCTTATATAGGATCTGTACATTATAGGATAACAATCTCTTGTAAAGCTTTTTACAGAGAACATGATACATTAAATAAGCAAAGCGTTTGCTAAGATTAGCTAGCAATATTTGTGGAAAATCACTAGATTTTATGCATTATAATTGAAATTGTGTTAATATTATTGATATAGATTAACCTTTTTGGCTGGAAAGATCATGCCAGTAGACTGCTATTGTTAGAGATAATAATTTTAGGTGGAGTTGGTTTGCCTACATCATCAAAGGGGCTTAGCACACAGTTGACAGACAAATAGTAATGAGTCCTTCACATACTAATATGATAGGAGAAAAAGAGAAAAGAAAAGAAGACTAATCTGGTAAAAGCACTAGAGCACTTTTAGTCCAAAGTTCACGGAGAATTGCTAATGAAAAAAGCACCGGCTCCATGCTCTAGATTACCATAAAATGCAGAGAGTCTTCTTACACTGTAAGCAGAAGGGTTTGTTGCATTTCGCATGGTGTGGGTCTGAAGATTTCATGGGCTGATATTCTATGTAGCAATTTGATTATGCAGCCTTTTTACTACAACAATTTGATTTTGCAGTGTTTCATGTGCAGGCCTGATCTATTTTTCTTATAACCAGAAATTTTTGTTGTGTTAAATTCTTAATTGTGACTCTGTGTGATCAAATTTTGAATTCCAACCAAGATAATTCATTTCAAACAATTTCATTTGCAGTCTTGATGCGCATTTTAACTTTTAACTTTTTACATGCATAGAAATCTGATTTGCAGGTCCTTTTCCATGATTTTTGTCTTAGTTATGTTGATATAGAAATCTGTTTTACAATTTTTCATTTAAGAAATTGGTTTTATAGGACTTATTTTTGGCCAGCAATCTGATTTACAGATCTGAGGTCTGATTTTATGTCTAGCAGGTGTTTCTGAGGTCTGTTGTTATGCTTAGCAGATGTTTTAATGGAATTATTTTCTGTCCAGCAACTGTAACAGGGGTCTGATTGTGCCCAGTAATCATTACACACATCTGATTTTGTGCCGAGCAGTTTGTGCAGATGTTTGGTTTTTTTGAAATAATATTTTATATAGAAAAGCATACAAATATAACAGACTTGTTTGTCTTGTTGCTGATAAGATTGCTGTGAGATCAGAAAAATACCTAGCAGAGATATTCTTAGCACTGATCAGGCTGTGTCTTAGTGGTTGGGAGGAGTTTCTGCCTTTAAAATGGCCCAGGGTCAGACCCTGGTGGGTGTAGAACCTTCATGCATGTGATTGAATGTGTTTGATCTCTTAGAGTTAGTTTCCCTCCATCATCAAAGGGACTTAACACAAGTCCAACAAGCCAAGTTGGTTAAGTGGATGGCACGAGGGTAACCCTCATGATTTCCATCACAAGATATAAAGAGTAACATGGTACCCATGGAACTTTTGAGGATTGGGGCTACATAAATTACTTTGCTTGCAAATGATACTTTTCTTGTTATTTTCAACTGCAAGTGATTCACTTCTCCTTGTTAGATGATCATGCTAGTTGGCTTAAGGTTTTGTAGTTTCTCTCATATTTGCATGCTTTTAAATGATGGGTCACCCTCTTGGTATAATTTTGATGGCTCTGGAGCATGCTACCTCTTCATGGTGATTGGACATCGTTTATATGTTGTGATTTTGGCACTTTGAAGGTCTATTCTGAATGGGGATTGCACACTTGCTTGGAGTGCCTACACATTGACCCTCCTTTCATATTGTTCTAGCATGTTTATTGGTCAAACTGATATTGGTATTGAAATAGTAGGAGCTTTCTTATATGAACGCCGAAGGGGTTTCGACAGATTACACTTTATTGACATGTGCTATGTGGAGTGCTCACCCTAGGCATGCATTTGGAGGGTGATTGCAGCAATTTAGCAGTGGTTTTGGCTATTGCTTGACTAAAGGAATGACTATCTTTCAAGTTCCCTAGTTCATCTTGGCATTATTCACTCTAGAAGTGTTTTGTTGTGATGTAATTTATGGTTTAATGTAGAGTATTTTCCTTCTTGTAACATGTTGGAAATTTATTTTTTATGGATTATGTAAAATTGTATTATTCACTTGTGAAGACTAAAAGCCACAAGTGAACATGAACAGTTATATGGAGCCCAAAAGGCCTTTAGAAAAATGAAACCGAGGGTCATAAACTGATCTATTTATGTGTATCATATAAATGAATGATGCATCGCACATTATTATCCAGTGCCCCTTTTTCATGTGTTCTAATAGTGGTATAAAAGTGAGGTTAACTCCAAGATTCACTATCTCATCTAGTCTTGCCATCCCTGTCACTCAAGTCTGCGACCAAGTTTTCCATCCCTGACCTGCCTTTGCTCTGTAGAAATGCACCTAATCTGCTTGTCATAACGCTCGACCTGTTTCTCCAGCGTCAAGAGTAGGGATGAACACTTGGCTTATAACACCCCTAATATGCTTGTCAGAATGCTTGGCCTCTTCGACATGCGCTGAAAAATACACCATTTTGAGGAAATGGGAAACATAGGTAGCAAGGCGAATAGTACCAAGTTCCAACCCATATTCTGAGGATGGTGAGATGCTTTTGCAATTGTTTCTATGTCACGACCTTGTTTGGCGTGCACAAAATTGCTCTCAAGAACATGGCTAGGTATGTTGTTAGGGTTTTTAAACTTCCATCACAATCGAGTGATCTCACCACTACGCCCACCTTGTAAGGTCTCGTAGCTTCATTTGCAGTAAAACTCTTATCTGATATCGAAATTTAAGCAGAATTTAATTTATAAAGGATTTAAATATAAAATCTAATTATAGATTTACGGTTTTAAAATATTTCCAAGTTCACAAACCCAGTAACCAGCTGATGCTGAAACACATTAAGTAACTGAAGCTGAAACACAATTATATATTTGATGCTAAGAGAAATACCTGGAAACGATGAGATCCAAACCAGAATTTAGTTGATGAAGGCTGAATGAATTGAATAAGCTGATAATTGTTGGAGCTGTGATCCTCCTCTCCAGCTGAGCGGACAGATTTCAGAACCAAAATGTTCCTCCCAGCCAATTTAGGATTTAATCCCAAGTCCAGAGGACGCGTCCTCTGCCCCCATGCCCAAAATCCCAAGAACAGTAAGTCTCCCTTCCATAGTTGATCAATTTCACCACAACAGCCTTCTCCCTTTCCTCACAACAGCCTTCTCTATTTCTTGTAACAATCAAAAGCCCCTCCTCCTTCATGTCTTCTTGTTTAAATAACAATCTCCCCACCGCCACAACTCCATTGAGATCAGACGTCCATAAACGTAGAAATGAATGTTTTCAAAGAGATGTCATTCGAATGATATGGTTTGCATTAATGAGATGTCCTTTGAATGTAAGATGATATGGTTTGTATTAATGATATGTCATTCGAATGATATGGTTTGTATTAATGAGATGTCCTTTGAATGTTTAATTAATTATTCTAATTATCTTTCAAGGTTAGTTTTTATATTTGTATATTATATTTAACTAGTAGTTAAATATTAGGAGGTAGGAACTTAGGGTGTGGGTTGTTACACACCTGAACATTCACTCGAATCTCTGTTGCTAATTTTAAAGCTTAACACACCAACACACGCACATATGCACTAAACCATCACCATTCTAGTCGTTATACTAATAATTTTGGGAAGAGGTCCACGAGGTCACAAGAATCAAATTGTGACCATTAGCAAGTAGCTAATCTTCTTGTCACACAATAAATAGCGAGACCACATGCGGAAGATGGAAGTTGGATTGTGGAGATTGTTGAGATTTTGGGTCGCATCGGATGTGCTCTAGCTCTGAAACTTTGTGGAGGGGCTAAAACACGTGAGATTTCCAAGACCCATAAACCATTTGGAGAAATTCCACTTGGAGCCTAAGTTATTCCAAAAATTAATTATTTTAATGGGGAACCTAAGTCTAAATAATTAAAGGGTGAGAATGTTCTAAGTAACATGGATCAAGTATTTTCTAATCTTAGCTGTTGATTAGAGATTAGATCACGACCATTGATTTCTCAACAAGAAAATTATTAAAGGAAGGCTTGGGGTCAGTTGGAGAACACACACAGAGCAGTAGTATTTGAGCTAAGTCGAATTATGGGGCGTGGTTTGTTGAGATTTTTCGAGTGAACTTGCAATGCTAGTGAGGGGCAGATCGGCAAGAGATTATTCTGATTCGAGGTCGAGAATACTAAGGCAGAGAGGCATATCCGTACTAGGTAGCGCAAAGACCAGCAGGAGGGACGTAGCCCATCTAGGCTCACGTAGAGGCAGTGCAAACGCTGGTGCAGGGCCTTTAGGGTGACGCAGAGTCAACGCTGAGCACAAAGGGGTGACACAAGGGCAACCTGTGCTGCATAGTGGCTACGCTAGGCAGGAGAATCTAATGCAGAGGTTGGAGGAGCAACGTCGGGGTTCCAATGGGCCAGAAAGGGCTCATATTTAGTATTTTTCAGAGGAGTGCTTCCTCTGCTGAAACAACCATATTTTCCGTCTTCGAGTGATAGGTACATTTGTTGTGAATTCTCTGTTGGGCAAACCATCACTGGTGCCCTTGATTGTATTCAAATATTCTACTTAATAAACAAACCCTCTAAGAGGTGCAACATTGATTTTCCTACATTGGGCTTTTACGGGGAAATTGTCCAAAAAATACTATGTCCTTTGTCATGTGTGCGTTATGCTCCAGTGAATGATCTGTATGTGTAGGTTGCAGTTGTGTTTACTTTGATATTTTACTGAATATTTCAGAAAATAATTTGTTAATTAAATCAAACAAGTAGGAGAAGTAAATCAAGATAATGCAGTAGGGTTTCTATATTCAGAAAATTTCACATGGTATCAGAGCGATTACAGATCAAGCTAAAGCCATTAGCATAGGGCTGAAGATTTTTTGCTGCAGGAGGGCAACTGAAGCTGCATAGATTCAAAAAGAGGCAATGCAACACCATAGGGACAGCGCAGAGACCCTGCAGGGGTGACGCAGACCTAGAAGGGTGACACAGAGCCTATCAAGCTCATGTTGAGCTGATGCAGAGGTTGACGCAAGCCCACGAGGGAGTGACACTGTGGTAGTTGTCGTGGCTAGAAGTGCAGTTTTCTTATCTTCGAAGTTGTTGGTGGGGCATTGTTTCTGTCGGTCCAGAACAATGCCTAGTAGGGTTGAAAAAGTAAGGGGAAATAGTTCCTCAGAATATTTTCTAGCCAAGAAATCTAACATTCGATCAAGTGGAGTGATCGTAGAGGGATGACTCAACAGAATTGGCGAAGGATTTCCGGGAGGGAAATCATTTGTCAGAGGGAGCACATTCTCTAGAGGGTTTCCATCGCCAAGAAACTCAGATCCAGTCCTTCGCTGAGTGTAGCAGTAGTATAAGGGAGAAGTGTAGTTGCTTCGACAGTTTGAGCAGAGATGGCCTCATATGGATTAAGAGATCAGGATAGGTTAGACGGTGTGTCTAACTTTGCCATCTGGAAAGCTAGAATCCTGACTGTCCTTAATGAATATGGCATTAGAGACCATGTTGAGAACGTCTTGGCTGTGTCGACCAATGCTGATGCTCTAAAGAAGTTTAATGAAAATCAGGCATAGGCTAAACGCTTAATCATGGATGGAGTGAAATATCATGTAGTTTCGCATATTGCTGAGAAGAAGACGACAAACAAGGTGTGGACAACATTAACCATGTTGTATCAAGGTAACTTCGTCCAGAGGAAGATGCTTCTGGAGAGTCAGATGTGGATGTTCCAGATGCACAAGGGAGAGGAGATCGATCCTTTCCTCTTTAGATTGTAGACTATCCGAGACCAGCTGATTGGCATGGGGGCAACTCCTGATGAGGGATTCATGATGAGGACTGCCCTGAATGCAGTCACCGATGAGTGGGATACCTTTTTCCAAAGTATCTTGGGCAAAGCAAAACTTCTAAACTGGGGGGACATGTGGGCAATCCTTCGATAGGAGGAGATCAGGAGAATAACCAAGAGGGAATTCAACAACGAAGGAGTCCATTAAGAAAGAGGAGGAAGATGCAACCCTAGCATCTAAGGGACATAGGCAACAAGGGAAGAAGAAGAAGGACCTATCCAAGGTCTGGTGCTTCAAATGTTGCAAATTAAGACACTTCGCCAATACTTGTCCTAAGAAGAAGGGCAAGGAAGATTCAGAGTCCAAGGAAACAACAATAAAAGGAGGGATGGCGTCAACGATGATGATGTGGCCACAAGTGCTCATGTACCTCGAGAGAAGAGGTGGGGTGACATAGATTTGTAGATTGAGCTACAGGTGGTGATGACATGATCCTTGAGGTGGCCAAACTCTTGGATCACATACGAGCTAAGGGAGTCGTTGAAGACAGTAGCAAGATGACTGGAGTCAGTGGATACAGAGGATCATGGAAAGGCACAACGAAGTGCTTGAACGCTGAATATTGGAGCAACACAGTGCAGTGGCAACAACAACGTGGAAGTAGTGGCGCAGACGCTGATGGGCCTTCAGCGGCGCAGAGGCAGTGCTTACGCAGTGTAGAGCAACAAACAACACAAAGCTTAAGAGTGTCAGCGCAGAGCAACAATAGAGGGCGCTTCGATATCGAGATGCAACCAAATTGACTTTTATGTTAGTATCTTGGGTGATGTCCTTCAGTTGCTTACTTCTCAGCAACTGAGTTGTAGTGCTGCAGTTAGTAGTAGTAGTGCTATGGGCAACATGATGCAACATTCGAGACGGATTTATAGTATAAATGAGGCAGTGTTAGTGGCAGTGACATGGGCAATAGTACAGAAAGCAGCAACGCAGTGGATGAGGGGCAGCGGGGAGCATCAACAGCACATGTGATTGATGCCATAGATCAGAGTGATCCTTCAGGATGAAGTGTTGTTAGAGCACATTCCTTGCTAAGAGGGAGTGTTGAGATTTTGGGTAGCATTAGATGTGCTCTAGCTCCGAAACTTTGTGGAGGGACTAGAACACATGAGATCTCCAAGACCCAGAAATTGTTTGGGGAAATTCCACTCGGAGCCTAAGTTATTCCAAAAATTAATTATTTTAATGGGGACCCTAAGTCCAACTAAGGGAAATTAAATAATTAAAGGGAATTAATTTAAACATGTGGGTGAGAATGTTCTAAGTAACATGGATCAAGTATTTTCTAATCTTCATTGTTGATTAGAGATTAGATCATGACCGTTGATTTCTCAATGAGAAAAGTATTGAGGGAAGGCTTGGGGTCAGTTGGAGAACACACACAGAGCGGTAGCACTTGAGCTAAGTCGAAATTCAGGCGCGTGGTTTGCTGAGAATTTTCGAGTGAGCTTGCAGTGTTGGTGAGTGGCAGATCAGTGAGAGATTATTCTGATCTGAGGGCGAGAATACTAAGGCAGAGAGGCGGATCTGTACCAGGCAGTGTTGAGACCAACAGGAGGGACACAACCCAGCCAGGCGCACACAGAGGCTAACGCAGGGCCTTCAGGGTGACGCAGAGGCAACACTGAGCCCAGAGGAGTGACGCAGGGACAACCTGTGTTGTGCAATGGCTATGCTAGGTAGGAGAAGCTAACACAGAGGCTGGAGCAGCGCTGGGGTTCCAGTGGGCCAGAAAGGGCTCGTATTCAATATTTTTTATAGGAGTGCTTCCTTGGATGAAACAACAATATTTTTTGTCTCTGAGTGATAAGTACATCTGTCGTGAATTCTCTGTTGGGCAAACCATCACTGGTGCCTTTGATTGTATTCAAATATTCTGCTTAATAAAAAAATCCTCTGAGAGTTGTTGCACCGGTTTTCCCACATTGGGTTTTTTCGGGGACATTTTCCAGAAAATATTGTCCTTTGTCATGTGTGCATTATACTTTGGTAAATGATCTGTATGTATATGTAGGCTGCAGTTGTGTTTACTTTGATATTTTACTGAATATTTCAGAAAATAACTTGTTAATTAAATCAAACAAGTAGGAGAAGTAAATCAAGATGCTGCAGTAGGGTTTCTATATTCAAAAATTTTCACACAGATGTCCCGGGTTTATGCATGTGAGCTAAACCAAATTTGAGATATGAGATGTGTTTTCGCCTGAATTGTAGAGGCATTGCGACAACGACTCAAGTCGGGGGTTGTCACTCTGATCCCTAACCTTTGTTCTCTAGTTGTCTCCCAATAACAGGCTATAAGGAGTAGTCCTTATACAAATGAGAAGATGAAAGACAAGTTGGAAACCAATGAGTCCGAGAGACACGATGGAGTGGCATAACTACTTAGTTAATTTAAGCAATATTTAAGGATTAGATTAAATTCAAATGTGAGACCAGTGCCTTATGGAGTTAACTTCTTGCTTATCATCAATTATATGCCGAGCAACCAGATGGACAATCACTACTTGAATGCTCAACTAAACTATATGATATGCAAATCCTAAGACCTAGATGTGATGCAAGAGTCTTGGTTACTTTTAGTTATATGCCCATTCTAAGTAAGAACTTCTTCTTAACTGTTTTGGAACTAGTCTTTAAAGTAGGTTGTGGGATGGAAGCCAACAAGAAGCAAGAAGAGGCTTGATTAACGGCACTGTCCCTTGTGTTCCAACCACCCAATGCCTCCGGCGCTGCATAGACTGTGACTCTGATGACTGGAAGGTCACTGTGTTAACCCCTAGAAAGGTGTTGAATCCCTCAAGCTAAATTGAGAAAGGATGGCCCTAGATGTCTATCAACCAAGCTTATGCTTGGAGGTATGATTTTAATGCAACTTGACTTAGAATGCAATGCAAGATGGGTTGAGTGAGTCTTGAGTTAATATTGTTTATGTTCTTTAAGTGCTTGATGTTGATTACCTTATCGCAAGAATACTTATTAATGAATTGAAAGTCAATCTTAAACAAGACAAGGTGTCAATTTTACAAGTGTTAATGAAACCAAAGATATAATTGCTTTAGAATGAAATAGATGCTCTTCACAATAGATGCCCTCTTAAAACTCGATCTATAAATCCAATGTTAATCCAATTAGCCACCCCAAGATATTAATTACTCAAGATAGAGAACAATATTATTAATGTACCAAGAAATAAAGATAACTGTTTAAATGCCACAAATAAGTGTTGAATGAACCATGAACCATAAAAAATTGGAGCACTTATTAAGCAATGATTCAACCTTACTCAACAAATTAGACCCCAAAGTGACAAGATGCTAGGGTAATAGAAACCACTCAATAATATGCTTAATGCTAATCTGCACTTAGATGTTTAATGAACCAATATCTTAGATCCTTAGATTAATTCTTGAGCAATAACAAGATTATTTGATTATGATATCAAGCGTGTCAAGTGATTTTAGAGAGTGATCTTAGTGTAGAATTTGAAGCTTCACAAGAAACACAATACTAGATTCCAAATATCAATGCTAGCACACTGAAATAAGTCTTCCCCACAATGAATTTATTAGATCATGAAACAATGAAAATCACTTATGTAACTTGTAGTCCAATGTTAAGATAGATTTAGGATAGCAGTAAATAAAATCACTTTTGCTCCAAAATGACAAGCATGTATGAACCAAATATGAAGTATCAAAACACCCAATGACTTGCCAAGTGAAATAACAAGCTAACTAACCTTCTTTTTCACAAGGGAAAAATTTGTAACTTTTCATTAATATGATAAGTTACATGTTACATATGTTGGTAGTATAAACTACATAACTGTCATCAAACCATCAAGTGTCCATAATAGACAACCATAAGAAACTAACAAATATATACTGTTGATACAAGTATCAGTCACATATATCATGCATGTAAGTTCGGTGCATAACTTGTAGGGAAAAAGATAGCAAAATGAAAAAATATACACAATAGCCGGTAGATAGTCCGTGGTAGATAAACCAATACCAAAATAATCTCCCAAAGTAGGTTGTTCGATCAAACAGCCCTGAGATCTGGTGCCTCTTCCATAAAAGGCCGATGATAAAACCTGAATACATGTTCTCTAATCTGCTCAGTAATATGCCATGTTCCCCAGTTCAGCGTCGTGGCTTCTTTGGACAGCGTATCAACCACTTTGTTCCTAGTCCTATAAATGTGTGCCACAGAAATTGAGTTAAATAAGAGCTTGAGATGATGGACCTCCCTTAGAAGTGCAGATAGTGTGTGTGTGTGGCAATGAGAAACTTGATTGAACCAGTTGATCACAAGCAGAGAGTCCCCAAAAATATGAATGGAGTCGCAATGAATTTCTCGTGCAAACATCAATAGAAGTCTAAGGCATTGTAGTTCAGCATAATTGTTCGATCCGGGACCCAGTCCAATTCTGATTTGGTAATGGTGATAATCATCTAGATGAAGGATAGCACCCCCCCCCCACATCCTTGCAGGTTGGACGCCCCATCAAAATAGGCCCAAGGTCTGCTTCAATCAATCAATTCAGGGAACCTTCTTATAATGTATTTTTTAGACATATATTAGATCTAATTTCTCTTATGGCAATCAACAAATAAACATAGAATAATCTCAATGATGAGAGTCTGACTCATGCAATTGATTCCTTAGTGTGTTAGATAATTTATGAATTTCTTTAGGGCACTCTTATAAATGTTATGTCACTGTTATGAGATAGATATGGCAATTGTAGTAAAATAATGAAATAATAAGAGTTTAAAGATCAAACCCTAGGCCTCTAGGCCTTGAAGAACTTTCCCAAATTGCTTCAAAATTTTGTCCAGTGACTTGGTACCTAAAAACACCAAAGTTTGGGCCAATTTCTCTTGCAAAATCCACCAATATTTAGTCTAGAACTTGAAGTGACCAATAATAGATGAATGAGAGCACACTGGGGCCAAGGAAAGATAGTGTTAGGCCTTATAGGACTAGCGATGGAGGGGGGGAAGGCCTTGTAGGCCTAGCGGCTAAGGGAAAAATCCAACCAGGGTTGCGACCTAGGCTTTTGAGGCCCTATAGGCTTGCAATACCCTAGAAAGAGCCTTTGAGGCTTCCAAGAGGAGGATGAAGGGCTAGGAGGCTACGACAGAGCTGTAGGAAGGGCACAAAGGGCTGAGGAGGGGAGATGGAAGGCTAGTGTAGCTAGACGGAGGGGAAAATGACCACGACAAAGGGAGAGGGGAGGCCAAGAGCCTTAGGGCTTACGACCAACCCTACAAGCGCCTAAAACACCCACGGAAAGGGTAAATAAAGCAGGACGAGGCCAAAATAAGCATGTGGCTAGCCTCCTAAGGCTAGAAAGGGATGACACAGGGGGAGAAACACTGACGCTGGAGGCCAAGGAGGCTAGATGGTCAGGAGAAAGGAGGACGTTGGGCCTAAAGGTCTCAAAAAAATTGAAACCCTCGCGCAGAAATCGAATTTGCTTCAGATCTTCAGATTTACTACAAATTTCTTTCGTTGTTAGCCCTACAAAAATTGTAGAGGCTAGATCTTACATTCAATGGCCTAGATCTAGCTCTAATCCAACAATTTTCCTTTGATCTCACCTGCACAAATAAATTTACAAGTGCCCAAAACCCCAATATATACAAAAATTTCAAAATCCCAAAACCCCAGAAAAAACCCCAACTGCAAAACAAGGGTTTGAAAATACTATAATTTTCAAATTTATTATACAAAATATACAAGTATATAATACTTAGAAGAATTTTGAGAATATATTTTTTGTAAATGTTTGCAATGGATAGATGTATTTGAAAAAATATATGTTAAAACACAACCTTAGCGAAATGAGAAAATCATAAAAAATATTCATGATCCAAACATAATGAACTTGTGCACACAGTTTGTGAACTTGGACCCCAAGGGTTGGGGAACCTGCAAACATTATATATTTTGTCAAGAAATAAATTGTTAGAACATACAACGAATCAGATCACTTAAGATAAGCTTAAAACTTACCAATAGAATGATCCTATCATCTACATTGAAATAACAATTCAATTAAAATTTTAAAGCGCGATATAGGGATGTCGGTACCCATCACATATCACAAATCAGTGAGACAAAGACACCATGAATTTCACCCCAAAGTCTTTTATTATGATAATCAATGTTTCCAGCGGGACAATAACTTTACATCAACTTTTAAAAATTTACATTAGTCAAAGATTAGTTGGCTTCAGACACAAATGATCTCTAATTTATAAATAAATCCTCCAAGTGGAAAATAACGGCTAGATGGCTTGATCCTTGTCAAAATAATCTCGACAGTTGATAAATACTTGATCAACTTTTAATCTGTGTCGTAAAAAAAATCTATTTTTGAGGAATTTTCGAATTTCTCATTAAACTCATTTTTTATTAGCTCAAAAATAATTATTTTGAACTAATTTCTTCAAAACATTGACTTTGACTTAACCACCAAGGTCCAAGGGTCCATTTTTTTTTTTAATTTCCAATATTCCCTTGGTGGGGGACCTCCAAAAATTAATTTCTTCAAGACCCACAAATTTTTCCACTTAAATAATTTAATTTTTGTAGTAATTTAACTTTTTGACTCTAATTAATTAATTTTTTGGCTTAGGATTAATTTTATTTTTTGCCAAAAAAATTAATTAATTGGTATTTGAGGGGATTAATTATTTTTCCACTCTAATATTTTAGCCATGGTGTTTAAGTATGAGGGACCATGCACTAAAATATTTTTTACATAATATTTTACAACATTCAACCCTCAAAGGGGAAATACTCGTTCATTATAGACCCTCAAAATACATACCCAATTCTGCGACACAATATGATCTAGTATACTAAGTGACTTGTAATAAACTAATTTAGCGAATTAGCTTAAATATTTTGAAATCGCTATTACAAAAGACTCAACTAAAACACTAGGACTCCCCTAAGACTTTGACGATAAATTCCATCTATCTTTGGTGTGAGGCTGGAGGGAAAAACTCTATCAATCATTCGTGTTTAGAAACACAAATGAATCAGTGAGACAAAAAGCCTCTTAGGATGAAATTTGTAGCCAAAATAATAGGCTTACCTAGGTTGTTACATACATATACAATCTTACTATCATTATTTACGTTACATTTTTTGCAAAATGGATTTATAATGACTCAAAAAGCTGATCGTTGATGATCTTAATCCTTTGAAAAATATGACACAACAACTTCCTTGGAACTTTGACAAAATGTGTGCAACATCTGGATTCATATGAGGACACGTTTCTTTTATGAAGTAACGTGAGAATCCTAGAATCTTGCATCAAATTAAATAGAAGACCTTTAAATAGATATCCATTCAAAATCGAAATCATCATGCACATATAATAAATCTGCTAGAATAGAAAAAATCTACTATAATAAACCAAAATACAAAGAACATGTGAAATAAAATTATCTAACAACAATGAATAAAAAGGAGTAGGGTTAGAGATATTGTACAAAATATGCCCCATGGCATCAGATGTCATTTGTGTGGCACAATATCAAACATCTATTTGCATACAGGAAGATCAATTCGCTGTTTGTTAGATGTCCCTTGCTAAAACCTAACCCCCTTTGGTTAATGAAGGTTTAGATCGTTATGTCGCAAATCTATGTCATACTGAAGTCTTCTCTTTTTTCTACTGGAAAGGTAGGATGGAAGATGCGAAGAAGAAACGTTATACACTGGCTGAATGAACTATGACTCAAAATACGGTGGATGACCCTGTGGCTTGATATCTTCACCATTCTATGGCTTGTTCAAATACTCAACATGGTATCTTCTTTCAACTTGATTATATAATCTGACCACACCACCTGCGACAATGGGAATAGTGGCATATTATAAGTCCATTTGAATAGACTAACCTAAGTCAGCTGCAAAATTCTTGGATAAGAGCATTCCCCATGCATTTAGAAAATCAATAATAGCTATATCCATGGTGATGATCTTATATGGATAATCATCCATGGAAACCTGTAGATATTTGACCACACCAAGGACTTCACCTTCTCTAGAATCCATTGTGCAAATGTTATGGTATGGTCTAGAGATTCTTAAGTTCAACTGACCCATAACCTTTTTAGTCATAAAATTTGTTGATGCACCAAAGTCAAGCGTGCAATCATGAAGTAACCAATCATTAATATCCAAAGTCAAGAAGAAAGGTTGGTGATCTTCATTGGTCATGTAGCAGTTTAGATATTTCAATTTAATTTCTTCATCCTTAGGATTGTTATTGATATTACCCTGTTGAACCATATCCAAAGCTTTGAAGAATAATGTCTGTTGAGATGGAGTTTTTAGAAGCTCAAGCACTGGGACAAACATTTTAATACTATTAATCCAAGTGGCCCAATCGAACTTTAATCCTGACTTGTATTTTTCAAAAGAAATTTGTTTACTTTGACTTGTTCTTTACCCTTCCCTTGATAAGTGTAACCATTTATTTTAGCAATTTCAAGAATTTTCTCTTAAGACGGATTTTCACCATACATTTGTGTGATAGGATCATTTTCATCATTGAAGTTATTGATGGTGAACGATGAAGGAATCATATCCGCACAATGGCTTTCCCTAGACGAATCTTGACCAACATTATTTATTCGTTCATTTGTTGCTTCTTCCAATATTTTTGTAGCTAAGGCACATGCACTTTCTTCATGGAAGCTTTCACATGGTCTACATAAATGGATACACTCATCAACAACATTGGCAGACTCAAGTAGAGTAGGAGTCCTCTGATCACTAGGAGGATTTCTTCTCGGCCACAGATTGTTGTTTCCCCTGTTATTATTGTTATTTCTGGGCTTCATATTCTACATTTGATTTCTTTCCATTTGAATTAGCTTATTCTACATATCACTTATCATTCTAGCATGCTCAATTTTCATTTCCTTAATTATTCGAGTTAATTCTTTAATCGAGTCATGCTCTTTTTCCTTAATTTCTTTCCCTTTATATTTGACTGGACCTCTTTCAAAACTTGGGATCTTTGACTTACCTGAAGCTCTCTTATTCTTTTCTAATTCTTCAGCTATACTCTAGCCAGCAGCTAAAGTAGCAGGTTTAGTATGCCTCTCATATTGAGTATCAACATTGAAGGCTTCAAGATACTGTTCTAACACCATCTTGTTAGGAGGTTTGTAGTCTTGAGTCATATCCTTTAGAATACCATTAAATCTTTGATTGAATTCCTCGATTGTTTAATTTTTTCTTTTCTTAATAGTATTAAACTCTTTGAACAAGTAATTTCCTTCTCTTTTATCCCCAAAATTATCTTTAAATGCATCAGGAAGGGTTCTTAAAGAATCAAAAGCATTATCTGCTTTATCATGAAACTAGTCAAGTGCATTATCCTCTAATGAAAGAACAAACATTTTCATTATGATGCCCTCATGACTGTATGAAGCAGCGTGAGAAAATATTTTCACAAAGGTATTGAAATTCTTTATGTGAGCTTCAACATTGATGAAATTATTCCCCTAGAAGGTTGGGAGCTTGTTCATAGTAGATTCATCTGGAAGATTATGAGGATACCTTTGAACATTAGTGAATTTGCAAGGCTTATAATAATCATCTGTGAATTCTTAATGTATAGGATTAATGAAAATAAAATGGACATCATGGAAGGATTCTTGTCCGAGAAATATTAAATGCTCTTTAGAATGTAATTTGTTTAATCGAGCTCTTAGAACCTTTTCAGGATTGAGAGCGTGGTTAATCAAGCTACTAGGGTTCCTTCTAGAGTAAGCTCTTGTGAATGGTTTAATAAGTGGAGTTTCCACCCAAACGAGAAACCAACTGAAATGTCTAGGTGCTAAAAGTGTGAATAAAAAAAATAAAAAAATTAGTGAGGAAAAATTAGAGGATGAGAAATGATGAAAAATGAAATATTGAGAGAATGTCATTGAAGTGCCAAGAATAATATATTGTTGGCAACAACACCAAAAAATGTTGCCACTCAGATTTTACAGGCATTGCGACAATGACTTGGGTCAAGGTTCGTCACTCTATTGAAGCCCTGAAAATCAGTGCAACAACATCGGGGAAAACCACCCGGTCAGGGACTTAAAAACCATCCCTTTTCCGTTTGGTATGGTGGCTCCGACTGGATTTATGGGACCAATTTCCCAGTGAAATATAATTGGATGAATGGATGAGATAATAACTGTCTGTAACTTGGTATATGGGAGTAATAACAAGTTTGAAGTAAATAATATATCTATATATATGTATCCCGGGATGAAATATATGCTCTGTGTGATTTCTAAAGATGATCTTTCAGCGAATGTAAATAAATATTATACAAACACTTAGAGATATGAAAACGATTTGAAATAACTGATTTAATTAAATAGTTAATTAAATCAATTGGATAAGGTTATATCACAACTATTCACTGTCTGTATTGAATATGTACCAAAAGATAACAATCTAATATATTCAAAAGTGAGTTAATGACGGACTCTTTTCAAATAGATACGTAAAACAAAACATCATAAGAAAAATTAACTATTTCTCATTTGGAACAAAAATATATCACATAGGATAAAAGTACCATGTATACGCAAACTCTGTTCATTTGAGAAACAGTGTTTGGTCCAACCCTTTCTATTAAGAAAAATCAGGAGTACACAAGTGTGACTTTTGTAAAGTATTCCTTTCATAATTTCAGGACCCCTTGTTCAAAGACATGAAGGGGTTTATATAATAAAATAGAAAGTGTTAAAATAGTAATTACAATAAAATTTGAGGAGGTTTAAAAAACTCTCCTTAAACTAAGTGAAATTTAATTATAAACAAAATTTAAAGGGGTGACTTACTTGATAGTTTTCCTAATGTCTCATTAGCCATTCATTCCTTCAGCTAAAGAATGTTAAGCATAGGCTTCACCTTGGGAGGTTGGTCTGGCCTAATGCGCAACTATCCAGTGAAAACCACATCTGAAAGTGGAGGCAACATATAGGAGGAAGTATTTGTAAGACAGCACAACATGAGCCATTTTCTATGTGGCTTTACCAAGTATCTCCAATATTTCTCCCAATACAATTTTCCAACTTTCTGATGTTTTCCTCTTTGACCTTTGAAACTTCTTGCCATTGCCTTATCAAATCTTTCACAATAGGAAGCAAGCCGAGAGGGCATCTATCAATAAGATTGGATTCGATGAGATTTTGACTGACTGTTTCAATAATGTTATTAGCCACATATTTTTCTCTACAGATGGCTCTTTCAAAATGTTTCAATTGTATGTCCCAGTCAGTAGAAAAAATTTCCTTTTTAGAGTCCTCGATCTTGGGTAGATTAGCCTTTCGGCCATCAACAATGTGATGCCAGGTGACATACTGTGAAACTTTATCATCAATCTCATCGAAATTGATCCTCTATTCTGATATTCAATTCATCAGTGAATCATTTTGCTCACATAATTCAAGGATATTTGATAACTTTTGACAAAAAATAACTTGTTGCTATGCTAGTAGGGTATTTAGTTCCAATGCCTCTTTTCTAAATTCATTTATCTTTGGATTATCTTTCAATTGCTCTATAGAAAACTACAATTGATGAATTTGAGTTTCCTTTGAACTGGTTTCATTTTGGTGTTGAATTTTCAACTGATTAATGCTCTCTTGGAGTTGCGTTACCTATACCTGTAGTTGTTGGTTGATGTTTTGTTTCTCTACCTGTATCTCATGTTCTAATTGGATGATTCTTTCATCCTTTTCTTTCATCAATTGTTGAACCTCAGAAGCTTTATCTATAGTTTCAGATGCATAAGCTCTTGTGAACTGGGTCAGACGAGTTAGATCTTATGAAGGATCTACATGTGAATCTTTCTAGACAACTTCCATTGAAACATCTCCTGGGAAAAGGAGTTGAGATTGCTTTGTCCTCCCTCTTTTCTTTTGTCTGCTGATAACCGCTTTATGTTTAGGACTATAGAATATATCAAGAGGATATATTTCCTCAATTTTGAGTACAATTTTTGTAGTGGGGAAGGTCGGGATGAATTCCACTTCCTCTGTGCTAACTAACTTGTCAGAGGGCCCAACAGTGAACAAGTCCTGAATTTTACTTTGAGGCATTTACACAATCTGTTGATGACCAGTAATTATCACTTCTTGGTCTCCTTGGAGTTTTTGGTTAAACTCCTTCTAGACACCATTCAAATTACTTGGGAAATATAATTCCATGGTTTGAACTTCAACAGATTTATCTTGTTCAGTTTTACTAAGGACTTCAATATAGTAAGGTGTCGGTTCTTTTTCCTTTTCCTTCTTTGTTAAGGGTTGGGAGACTTCCAACATTTTCAATGGAATTCCTTCTAATCTCTTGTTCTTGTATTGTTTAAACTTTTTCAATTGTTGTGGATGGAGGCGTAAGGCTGCTAACTTCTGAACTGTAGAGTAATTATCGATTGACTCAAATAAGTCATCGAACTCATCATCTTCATGTACAAAATGTCTGATTTTAAATTGGGTGGTAAAATCATTGGCAACTTTATTCAGGTCATATTGTATGTTTGAAATTGTAAACAATTTCAAACATTCAATTTGGATGACCTCTAGAACTGCATGCTTATAATTTTCCAAGGCGTAAACACCACAATTAATTGGAAAGGAGGACCATGATGCTTTCTTAGATTCCTTAAGAAACTTCGTTAATCCGTTACCAATAGTTTGATAAGCTAATTTTGCGAGAAGCTTATCAGGAACATGCAATGGTAAAACATGTGACCAAATCAGGCTCCCAAAAACTCTGACATAGGTAAACAATTCTTCTCTAAACCATTTTCCAATGGAGGAGAAATAAGCTTGAGCTTCTTTTGACAATCTAGTGGCTTTCTCATTCAACATGATTTGAAACAAAGGGAGAATAACTCCATGGAAGATTTTATAAAAATAGTTTTCAAATTTTGACTCCCATAAAATGCTATGATATACATGAATGGGGAGATGGTCCTGGGTATTCCATTTCCAACCCATGGTTGAAAAATGAAACATACAAAGTCCATGATATAAGCACTCATATAAAATGGGGGAATTTTTTTGGAGGAAATAGAACAATTTTTCCTGTATTCCAAAATTTGGGTAGCAATATTGTTGGGAAAAATGTTCCCCAATCCATAATATAAGAGTCTGCGACTGCTTCCATTAGGGGAATCCATTCAACTGAAAATTTGGTAGTGTCAGGCTGACCAAAGAGCCTAGACATCATTGCAACAACATAACAATATGGAATAGCAAGAGAGTCGGTATAATACATGCCCTTCTCATCATTCTTGTGTTTATTTGGGTTGCTTCTCCATTACTTGATTGGATTTGACTTCAACTCGTTCTAGGTGGTGAATTGCACCAAAAATTTATTGTCATAGACCATTTCTAGGTCTCGGATGTGGTACATTAACTTAGAATATTTGACTTTAAAGGAACCTATCATCGTTCATCTACTTATTAAGAAATTCATGTCCCTAATGTTGAGGTTGTAAATTATCCATCTTACCATATTAGTATATGGTAAGATTTTAGGTCGCGTAAAAATTCGATGCAGAAAAGAATTGGCCATTTCCTCTGTAGTAGCTTCTGAGGAATTAGAAGCATCAACAATAACTTTCCTTTGAACCCTATGTAGTTTCATCCTCAAACAACTTGTACATGGCTTCCTAGGAGGAAGATCCATTTTGCGGTTCGCATTTTGTGTCTGTAAACAGGGGAAGCATCTCTGTTATTTCGCTTACAATAGGTGCATGATTCACAGGGGCCATAGGTTTGTTAGCTTTCTAAAGAGATTTCGACATCTCCAAAGAAATCTGCTTATTTGGACTCACCTGTGAACAATGAGAAATGATAAGTAGAAAGTGGCGACTTTGATTTTACAAATGTGCAAGTACCGTAATAATGGAAACAATTAAACGAATGAAACTTGGCATGCCGTAAATACATGAAGTCAATGCTTCTTGCAATCAAATCATTTTGGAGGCATAAGCTATAAAATCGTTAAGTTATGGCATTAATGATTGGTATGGGTTGATGTGCCCATGTAATCATTCCAACATTAATACGAGATATGTTGCATCACGATGTTGCTTGTGTGTGAATCTTTATAAAATGTCAATCGACTACATTTTGCCGATTGCGATATCACAATTGCAATATCGACGAATATGGATGATGAGAAAGAATGGTTATGTTGTGAAAGTGCGATGTGATCAGTATATCTCATCGACGAAATGTGGAGGGTGACATTAATATTGTTGGAGTAGAACTTGTGAAATGTGATTTGCATTTTGTGATAGCCTATGTGGTAGAAGTGGGTCCCGTAAGATTTTGCTTATAGAATTTGTTTAGAAAATTCCTTTTCCCTTTATAAAAGAGCTTTGATATATATCGCATTGCAATATGTTCCGAGTGAATTTTAGGAGCCATACATGTTACATTGCGATATTGCGATTGCGCTTTTGCGATCTTTCTCCTCTCTAATGTTTTTAAGGCCAAAATTCAAGGTTTTTACCCCCCTTTGATTCCTATTTATATATAAATGAAGCATTTTAAGGGTCTTATTCGTTTTACTCTATAAATTTAAAAAGGGTCCCCATTACTTTCTAAGGTAACTAAGCTAAAATAATGGGGGTTGTTGAATAACACAACAATTGGTGATTCACTCGAAGAACTACTTGTCTCTGAAAAACAATTTCTTAGTATCTTTAGATAAGTAAAAATAATTTAAGGAAACAAAAATTGTTTTCGAAATGTTTTGAATGAATAAAATTACTTTGAATAAAAAGACTCATCTTTATTATTAGGCTTTCAGAAACCTTTCATAAATAAATATCCTCATTCCTATATATCAATCATTAAATAGTTCAAAAGATAAAGTAATTGTATCTTTGTAACTTAGCCTTTTTATTTACTCCTTTTGTCATCGGTAGAGCCGTTGCTGGCAGCAGGCATTCATAGCCTCAACAAGGTTACCTTTTAGCAATCAATGATTCAGTATCCCATCCATTTATTATTACAATTATTTGAGATAAATCATTAATCATATAACTTATTTTTTCTTGTTCTTAAAAGGTCATTGTCCTGGCTTGATGACCAGAAAGTGACAATGACATTCACTAGTTATAATTGAACTGAACAAGTTGGCTCGTGATGAGACCCCTTGTCTTATGATTTTAAGAATCATGAACCATTACCCTAATTTGATATGCAATAGTGGTAATGTCAATTTATTATTTACCTATGATCATGGTAAGCAGGCTCGTGATGAGACCCCTTATCCTTTTAAGTTTTTTATATTTTTGAATTACACTCTAAAAAAAGTATTTTTAATGGATGGGGAGAATCATTGAATCCTTAAGAGTTTTGGATGAAAATTTAGAGTTAAATATGCTTAGTGACAACAAGTCTTTACTTTGTAAGGATGGACCTTTTTTTATTGATAATGAAGTAAAAATACTTTACAAACTTCAGGTTTATAAAATATACAATTTCAATGGAATTTATTTATTTATTTTTTTATTTTTTTATTTTTTTATTTTTTTTCAGAATTGTATAGTATTCATTCAATTTTCAAGTTTTGTAGTTATTTCCTCAAGAATTTCTATTCTCCAAAAATAAAAAGATATAAAATAATCCAAAGGTGTTGTGAAGAACCAAAAGTATGTAATCAAACATTTCCTAAAGAAAGGTAAAAGTATAAGTATAGTACATTTAGAAGAAAATTTTCTTCTAAGAAATGTTTTTTTTCAAAATGAGCCCATTGACAGGAAGAAAATCTTTTCTGCCTTGAAGATCTTGTAACATGAAGGTTGATAGGCCAATTTGTTCTATGATTTGAAATGGTCCAAGCCACATTCCTTGGAATTTGGTATGCTTACCTTTTTCTTCATGTTCCTTGTCCCACTTAAGGACAAGGGATCCAACTTGGAATGTTTTTGGGGAAACAAAAAAAAAAGAATTTTTCACTATCTGCTGGTGTCGAGCATGGGTTAATTTGGCTTTTTCTCTTTCCTCTTCCATTTTAAGGATCTAAGACATTATTAATTGTAAGGAATAAGAAGGTACTTCATTACTAAATTGAACTAGGGCTAATGAAGGAAGAGCTAAATTTGATGGAATTACAACTTCTTTCCCATAAACTAGATTGAATGGAGAAGTTCCTATAGAGGCCTTTTGAGTAATCCTATCTGCCCATAGTGCAAATGTTAAAGACTTGTGCCAATTTTTATGGCTTTGATCAATAGTCCTTTTTATGATTCTTATGAGATTTTTATTTGTTGATTCTATTAAACCATTCCATTGGGGATAGTAGTTAGAAGAGTATTTAATTTTAAAACATATTTTGAGAGAAAATTCAGTCATACTATTTCCTGAAAAATAAGATGCATTATCAAACATAAGTGAATTGGGTAAGTCAAAACTGGTAATAATGAATTGATCAATAAATTCCATAATGGCTTCAGAGTTAACAACCTTCAGTGTAACAACTTCCACCCACTTAGTAAAATAATCTATTGTAGTGATAATGTATTTATGTTGTTTGGATGAGTTAGGAACGATCTCACCTATGATGTCCAATCCCAATTGCTCAAAAGGTTGCTCAATGTTGACTGACTACAAGGGGAAGGATGGTTTTCTTTGTCTTCCAGCAGTGGATTGTCATGTTTTACATTTTCTCACATATACATGAGCGTCTTTAAATAGTGTGTGCTAGTAATATCCTGCATGAAGGGTTTTATGTGTGGTGGTATCTCCTCTGAAATTTCCACCTGCAGGTCCATCATGGAGTTCCTGCAAAACCCTTTGTGCTTCAGATTTCTCAAGGCATCTTAATAGTACATAGTCATAGTTATTTCTAAATAAAACATTTTCTATGATATGATATTGACTAGATTTCAATCTTAAAGCTCTTTTTCTTTTGTAATTGAGTTCTGTAGGAGCATATCCATTTTTTAAATAAAATATAAGATCAATATATTTTAATTTAGAGTCATTCATGCTTACCCCAGCAATGTGTACAATGTTACATGACTCTTCATCATCTGATATGTTGGATGCTCCAGATATTAATCTGCAGAGACCTTGCCCCTTGATGATTTTGGCTGGTCCTATTTCAATGTTATATTCCTATAGAGTAGTTACCAAATTTTCTCTTTTTTCTCCCAGTTCCTTTTGAATAAGTAGTTGCCTTAATGCCGAAAATGGAACTATTACCTTAGTGCGTGTGTTTTAGGAGAAAAGGTTTAAAGTGCTTTAAAGATTAAACGATTGTTTTTCCACTTCAGAATAATTTAGTTCAACAACTTGAAGATTTGAACTAAAGAAAGAAATGGGTGCTTCAATATTTTGATCATTGATTTGTATTAACACAACAACATAAGATGTTTTGGATGCAAAAATATATAAAATGAAATGACTAGAAAAATCTGGGGTAGTCATAGAAGGATCATTGATGATGGCTTGTTTGATTAGATCAAAAGCTTCTCTTTCATTGTGTCCCCATTTAAAGAGTTCACTTTTATTAATCATTACTTGCAATGGTAAAACAATTTAAGAAAATTTTGGAACAGATCTTTTAACAAAATTTATCTTTCCTAAAAAGGATTGCATGGATTTCTTATTATGGGGATGAGAGAGTTCAGAAATTTCCTTAATCCTTTCTGCATCTACAAAAATACCTTCTTTTGAGATAATAAATCCTAAAATTTTACCTTCACTTAAAGCGAATAAGACTTTTTGGGATTTAAAGAAATTCCATATATTAAATAACATTCAAGGATTTGCTTAAGATCATGATAGTGGTCGCTTATTTTCTTGGAGTAAATGGTTATATCATCTAAATATACAACCACAATTTTATTTATGAGTCCTATAAAAGCAATGTCCATTGCTCTTTGAAAAGTTTCTCCTGCATTGATTAGGCCGAAAGGCATTTTCTAGTAGGCATAAGTGCCCCATTTAGTTCTAAATGTAGTATTTAACCTATCTTATAGATGAACCAGAACCTGATTGTAGCCTAAAATTCCATCAAGGAAAGACATTAATTCAGATCAAGCAACTGATTCCAAAATTTGTTCAATCGATGGTAATGAGAAATTTTCTTTTAAGCAAGCTTTGTTTAAATTCCTAAAATCTATACAAATGCGAATATCACCATTCTTTTTCCTATCAGGGACTAAATTTGAGACCCACTTTGAATGCCTAACATGGAAGATAATCTTTTCCTTAAGGAGTTTGTTTAGTTCACTTTTGATTTGACTTTCAAGATCAGGGTTAATTTTCCTTAACTTTTGTTGTATAGACTTTTTAGTGGATATCATTGGGATAATATGTTGGATGATGGAGGTATCATACATTTTGAGATCTTCATATTTCCATGCGAAGATGTTCTTGTATTTATTTAGTAAGTGAATGAAGGCTAATATTTCATCAGACGAAATACCACGTCCTAAATTAATGTTCTAAGGTTTGAGATTTGTGCCAAGGTTTACAAGTTCAAACCTCAAAGTTGAACTTTGCAATTTGGAATTAGTAACCTTTTTTAACCTATCTTTGAGATCATAGAGATCTTCAGGCTTAACCACAAAATTAGGTATGGCATTTTCTTCAGGTTTCTGATTCAATTGCCTTTCATGTTCATATTCATCAATTAATTGATCATCTATGACCCTTCTGATGTAAGAAAAGTTATAACATCTTCATCATCGTGGAATACTCTCCAATTAGTGACATTATCAGGAAAATATGGGCGAAAAATAAATTCTATAGCAAATCTTTCTGGACTATAATCCCTGAAGGAATAACTCTGGATGCTACATTAGCTAGAAGGTCTGCACTTGCATTCTGAATTCTTGGGATAAACGATATATTGAATGCTATAAAATGTGAGATAAGAGATTGTACTAATGACTTGTAATGTTTAAGATGACCAGAAATACAATATATAATATTTCTTACCTGTTTGACAATTATTTCAGAATCTCCATATACCTGGAGATATTTGACACCAAGGTCAATTGCTTTGCATAAGCCTTGGACTAGTGCCTCATATTCTGCGGTATTATTTGTGCATTCAAATTCAAGTATGCATGTTAGAATTGTCTTTTCTCCTTCTAGATTGATTAGTATACAGCCAACTCCTGCACTTTCACCATATTTTGATCCATCAAAGTATAATGTCCAGAAAAAAGTATTAATACAAGGTTTATCTATGATATTTATACACTTGGAAGAGTCCGACTGAGAATTTTTTTTGAGTTGAGAATTAACTGAGTTGGTGAGAAATGGAGATGTCTGAGCATTAAAATTCCCCAAAAAATATTCAGCAGAGTAATTCACGAGAATGTTATTAGTAAAATCCATGGGTTCATTCTCATCTTCGAATTTGGTCACTAGGTATTTCATATGTTTTTTATGGTCTACTCGGATTTGATTTGGATTACCATTATAGGGAAGCCACATATGAGACCAATTAGTGGTAAAATAACCATGAAGCTTTTCTAACCAATATCCACTTAGGTTTAAATTGTAAAAGTCAGGGATATCAACAACTAAAATATTAATCACTCAATGAAAATTTGAATTGGATGCTAGTTTGATGAAGATTGAATTCATTTCTCCCAATACCTTAATCTTAGTTCTGTTTAATTGCACCATGTGTACTGTAGTCTTTTGAGGAGAAATGTTCAACTTCAAGTAAAGAGAATATGGCATGATATTTGAAGAGGCTCCAGAGTCAATTAGACAATTATGCACATTTTTTTTGAATACCTTAAAAGTTAAAACAAAGGGAAGAGTATGTGAATTAGATCTGTCTCATTAAAATAGCATCACTTGCATCAATTTTTTCAGGTGAATCACTAGGAGGTTTACCAACTCCTTTTGAAACTTTGGAAGTAACAGGCATAACTAAGGATGAAGCAGGGACTGCATTCAACTCTTTGAGTAAAATTTTATGTTGTTGTTTTAATTTTATCAACTCATGTATGGATATATTTGTTGTTATCTTCTTCATGTGTTCTACTATATTATATTCGATAGTATCAGATACAAATAATTTCTTGGATGTAGATGGAAGAGGAAGAAGTTGGGTTCGATTGAGGAGAAGGAATTCTTTTGTTAACAACTTTATCCTTAGCAACAGAGGATGAAGACTTCTACTTTTGAGGATACTAAGGGAGGTCAGTAGAATTTTTACTTCTAGTGTTAACTAGAAGTGCTTCATGTTCATCTTCATTGTCATATGTTGGAAGGATAAAGTCCCATAATCCATGAACTTTGACTAATTCTTCATCTTGTGATTCTTCTGTAAATGATATTGTTTCATCTTTATCTTTGTCTTGATCTAATTCAACATTCGAGATTACATTTGTAGGTTGGGAAGCTTGATTTTTCTTAAAATATCTAAAAGGTTTCTTCGAAGAAGACTCAGATACTTGTTTCTTTATTTTGACCATATCATTTGACATAGCTTTGAGTACCTTTTGTAATCCCTCAAGATCATAAGGATCTTTAGATGTTTTCTTTTTAGGTTCGTCCTTAAATGAAACCTTTTTAGTTTTTCTATATTCCTGTGCAGTGTTCTTTTCTAAAGAAAGAATTATTTTTTCAACCGAAAGAGCTTCTTTAATATTTTCTACCAATGTAGCCTTATTGGCTCTATCTACAAAAACAAAAATATTAGAAGGAAGAGAGGATATGTACCATTCTATTTGTACATCTACCCCAGGCTTAGATGTGGTTGGGATTTTATTGAGTAGCTTATTAAGTCTAGAGTTGAAATCTTTGATATTTTCCCTTGTATTTGCTTTAATATTGGAAAGATCATTGATAAGAGAAGCAGTAGTACGATCATCACCAAATTTATTAAGTAATTGTTCTTCAAAAATATCCCAGCTAGTAATAGTGCCTGATGGTAGTGAGAAAAACCATGATCCAGCTAATCCTTGAAAAGTATAGAGAAATAATCTAACTACACAATATTCTTTAGTGACATCGTTAAGATTCATGTCAAGCATAAAATTATGAAGATGTTCTCTTTTGCAAGTAGACCATCCATTAGGGGAATTTTGAGGTCTAAAATGGGCCTCCTAAGAAAAATGTACAACAAAAATAAACTTTATAAGAACCAATAGGATTCAAGATGATGATGTCAACCATGGGGGATGATTCACCATTTTTTAAGTAAAAGGGTAAAAATATTAAAAAATAATAAAATAATAAAACTACTTTTTCAACTCGTATTTTCAACTTATCTCCCATTGTTTTTGCTCAAATTTCGGTAGAATTGTATTGGATGCAAAATTTAATTCTCATCTAAATAGGTACCCATCAGTCTAAATAGGTACCCATGTTGCGTACTTTTGGTGGACCCTTGTATACGAAAAATGGGAAATACATAAAAAACGTGTGTTTACAATCACGTTTTTTTTATGTATTTCTCATTTTTAGTGTAGTAGGACCCATCAAAAGTATGCAACATGGGTACTCCTTGGATGAGGAATTAAATTTCGCATCCAACGAGTACTCCCGCTCGAAATTTGAGTAAAAAATTTGGGAGATAAGTTGAAAATATGAGTTGAAAAAATAGTTTTTTCATTTTTCCCTCTAAAATTTGATGATGTCATCAAATCTTATTTGATTTTTTCCACTATTATTTTATAATTTCCTTAGGAGGCCCATTTTAGACCTCAAAATTCCCCTAATGATCAGGGTTATACTTAGGCAACCATCTTTCAGGATGCTTAGGTAAAGGATGAAGAGGACTTGGTCCAGGATTTTGCCAAGGTCTAGCCGCCATTGTGTGAACTGGAGGATTAGTTTACCCTGAAGAAGGATTCATAGTGGAAGAAGTAGTTCCAGTAGTGGTTGTTGGTGTAGAAGAAATAAATATGGAAATAATACTGCTTGAGGCAGTGGTTGTAGACTAGGAAGAAGAAGGAATGTGAATTGATGAAGAAATTGTTTGAGAAGATGTAAAAGGAGGAATAAATGATTTAGTTTGAGGGGTGGAAGAGGATTGAATATCACTAGTAGATGATTGGGTTTTGGATATTGGGGATTTCATATGGTGAGAATGGAGAGGAAACTTAAAAGGGATTACTCTGATCTTTTCACTCTTTGAACGGGTTAATACACCAGTGCCCTCAAATATTGAAGTAACACTTCCTTCTAAGGCTTCAAAAAGTACAAGTTTCTCTGCCGAAATAGAAATTTCTTTGAATTTCTCTATTAAGGTTTGTACTTTGGGTGATTCTGGAGTATAATCTGAAGAGAGTTATCTATGAAGAAAACTAAGAGATTTGGGGGAATATTGTACAACTTCTGATCTAAGAATAAGAGATCTTGAACCAGGAATGGAAGTTGTAGGAGACTTAGAGGGAGAATGACCCTTTTGATGGTCTTTGATTTTTGGATTAAGCTTTGGTTCCATTCATAGTCTGATGGCCCTCCTTATAGTGCCAAAAATGTTGAGGCCCCGAAATTCGGTGCTACAACATTGGGGAAAACCACCCGGTCGGGGACTTAAAAACCGTCCCTTTTCTGTTTGGTATGGTGGCTCCGACTAGATTTATGGAACCGGTTTCCTAGTGAAATATAATTGGATGAATGGATGAGATAATGATTGTTTGTAACTTGGTATATGGGAGTAACAACAATCTTCAAGTAAATAATATATCTATCTATATGTATCCTGGGATGAAATATATTCTCTGTGCGATTTATAAAGATTATCTTTTAGTGAATACAAATAAATATTATATAAACACTTAGAGATATGAAAACAATTTGAAATAATTTATTTAATTAAATCAATTGGATAAGGATATATCACAACTGTTTACTATCTGTATTGAATATGTAGCAAAATATAACAATCTAACATATTCAAAAGTGAGTTAAAGCCAGACTATTTTCAAATAGATACATAAAAAAAAACATCATAAGAAAAAATAACCATTTCTCATTTGGAACAATAATATAGCATATAGGATAAAAGTACCATGTATACGCTAACTCTTCTAGTTTTAGACATAGTATTTGGTCCAACCCTTTCTATTAAGAAAACTTTAAGAGTACAAAAGTGTGACTTTTGTAAAGTATTCCTTTCAAAATTTTAGGACCCCTTCTTCAAAGACATGAAGGGGTTTATATAATAAAATGGAAAGTATTAAAAATAGTAATTACAATAAAATTTGATGAGGTTTAAACAACTCTCCTTAAACTAAGTGAAATTTAAACAGAAACATAATTTAAAGGGGTGACTTTCTTGATGGTTGTCTTGATGTCTCATCAACCATTCATTCCTTCAGCTGAAGGATCTTAAGCATAGGCTTAACCTCGGGAGGTTGGCCTAACCTGATGCACAGTTGTCCAGTGAAAATCACATATGAAAGTGGAGGAAACATATAGGAGGAAGTATCTGTAAGACAACGTAACATGAGCCATTGGCTACGTGGCTTTACCTAGTATCTCTAATACTTCTCCCAATCCAGTTTTTCCAAATTTCTGATGTTTTCCTCTTTGAACTTTGAAACTTATTTCCATTTCCTTATCAAATCTTTCACAATATGAAGCGAACAGGGAGGGCATCTATCAATAATATTGGATGCGATGAGATTTCAACTGAGAATTTCAACAATGTCATTAGCGACATCGTTTGCTCTGCAGATGACTCTTTCAACATGTTTCAATTGTATGTCCTAATCAGTAACCAATATTTATTTTTTAGAGTCCTCAATCCTGGGCATGTTGATCTCTCGGCCATCAGCAATGTCCTTCAAGGTGACATACTGTGAAACTTTATCATCAATCTCATCGAAACTGATACTTTGGTCTGATATCCGATTCATTAGTGAATCACTTTGCTCACATAATTCAAGGATATTTGATAAATTTTGACAAAAAATAAATTTTTGTTGTGCCAGTAGGGTTTTAGTTCCAATGCCTCTTTTCTAGATTCATCTATCTTTGGATTATCTTTCAATTTCTCTATAGAAAACTGCAATTGATGAATTTGAGTTTATTTTGAACTGATTTCATTTTGATGCTGAATTTTCAACTGATCAATGCTCTCTTGGAGCTATGTTACCTGTACCTGTAGTTGTTGGTTGATGTTTTGTTTCTCTTTCTATAGCTCATGTTCTAATTGGATGATTCTTTCATCCTTTTCTTTCATCAATTGTTGAACCACAGATTCTTTATCTATAGTTGCAAATGCATAGGCTCCTGCGAACTAGGTCTGACGAGTTAGATCTTGTGAAGGATATTCTTGTGAATCTTTCCAAACAACTTCCTTTGAAACATCTCCTAGGACAAGGAGTTGAGATTGCCCTGTTCTCCTTCTTTTCCTTTGTCTGCTCATAATTTTTTTATGTTTAGGACTATAGAATATATCCAGAGGAGGGATTTCCTCAATTTTGAGTACAATTTCTGTAGTGGGGAAGGTCGAGATGAATTCCACTTGATCTGTGCTAACTAACTTGTCATAGGGCCCAGCAGTGAACATGCCCTACTTTTACTTTGAGGCCTTTGCATAATCTCTTGATGAACAGTAATTATCACTTCTTGGTCTCCTTGGATTTTTTGGTTAAACTCCTTCCAGACATCATTCAAATTACTTGGGAAATATGATTCCATGGTTTGAACTTCAACAGATTTATCTTGTTCATTTTTACTAAGGACTTCAGTATCCTTAGGTGTCGATTATTTTTCCTTTTCTTTTTGTGTTAAGGGTTGAGAGACGTCCAACATTTTCAATGAAATTCATTCTAGTCTCTTGTTCCCGTACTTTTTAAACTTTGGAAATTGTTGTGGATGGAGGCCTAAGGCTGCTAAATTCTGAACTAAAGAGTAATTATCGACTGACGCAAAAAAGTCATCAAACTCATCATCTTCATGTCCAAGAGGTTTGATTTTAACTTGGGTGTTAAAATCATTGGAAAATTTATTTGGGTCTTATTACCTGTTTGAAATTGTAAAAAATTTCAAACATTCAATTTGGCCGAGCTTTAAAATTGCATGCTTATAATTGTCCAAGGCGTAAACACCACAATTAATTGGAAAGGAGGGCCATTATTCTTTCTTAGCTTCCTGAAGAAACCTCATTAATCTGTTACCAACATTTTGATAAGTTACTTCTCTTGCGAGAAGCTTATCAAGAACATACAATGGTAAAACATGCGGTCAAGCTAGGCTCCCAAAAACTCTAACATAGGTAAGCAATTATTCTCCAAATCATTTTCTAATGGAGGAGAAATCAACTTGAGCTTATTCTGACAATCTAGGGTGTGGAGCCTGATTTTCATCCCGATTTAGAGATCTTTGTTTCGGCCGGATGTATACCCCAGGAAGAATGTACACCCCTAAATGCGGGGGGGGCTTGTCCCCCCTGCGGGGTTCGGGGGGGGTCCACCCACGCGGCTAGGGGGTCTGGGGGTCAGCAGCCCCCCAACAGGGGTTTTAGGGGCAGCGCCCTCGAAGCTAAAAACATATGTAAAATTTCCCTGTAGAAGTATTGTAATTTCTAGTCAATCAGGGCCATTGTAATTGCGGCTATGTATTGTATGTGTATTATTAGAGCGAGAAACTGAAAGGGAGACTGCGATAGAGAAAAGAGGATATTACAGTAGATCTGTTGTAGGTTGTGTCTCTTCATTTTTCTCGATAATAGAAAGGAAGGACTGGCTGTTCGAGGTGGATGTCGCCAAAATTAGGTGAACCATGTATATCTGTGTTTCTCTGGTTTTATATGTTTTATGTGTTTGTGTTTCCGCATATTTTATGTGTTTCTTTGCTTTGTAATATATAATTTCCTAACAACTGGTATCAAAGCCAAAGGTCTATTTGGTTGATAAACTCACAAGAGAGAAGGGTTCCCTGGTTCGAGTGGGAACAATGGCGGAAGATGGTAAGTTTAGGGTCGAGAAATTTAACGGCCAAAACTACGCGCTATGGAAGATGCAGATGGAAGATTATCTGTATCAGAAAGATATGTACCTACCATTGAGCAGAAAAACAAAGAAGCCAACGACTATGAAAGACGCAGAATGGGAGATTCTCGATAGAAAGGCACTTGGAACAGTACGGTTATGCCTTACGGCGTCGGTAGCCTTCAATATTTTGAATGAAACAACAACAGAGGGTTTGATTAAGGAATTGGTGAAAATATATGAAAAACCATCGACGTCAAATAAGGTATTTCTTATGAAACGTTTATTTAATATGAAGATGTCGATAGGCGGATCTGTTGTAGACCATTTAAATTATTTTAATATAGTTACCAATTAGTTAAGTTCTGTAGAGGTAAACTTTGATGATGAAGCTAGGGCTCTGTTATTTCTGTGCTCATTTCCAGAAAGTTGGAATAGTTTAGTTATGGCCATTAGTAACTCTGCCTCTGAATTCAGTACTTTAAAGTTTGATGATGTTGTCGGTGCTATCCTTAGCGAGGAAATGCGACGGAAAAGCTCCGGTGAGACATCGAGTAATGCTTTGAGTGTAGAGTATAGGGGAAGAAAACTAGAAAGAGGAAAGAGCTCAGGATATCGCAGTAAATAAAGGAAAGGCAGATCCAAGTCCAGATCGAGGATAGTGTGCTGGAAATGTGGAAAGAAAGGACACCTGAATAAATATTGTAGATCTCTAAAGGGAAAATAAGGAGACGTGCAACAAGAAAACAATCACGAAGAAAATGTAACAGGTGATGTGTTACAAGATGCTTTGATTATTTCTTTAGAAAATTTTACTGATTCCTGGGTGGTAGGTTCAGGGGCCTCATTCCATTCCACACCTGATAAGAAATATTTTCATGACTATGTTCAAGGAGATTTTGGACAGGTTCGTCTGGGTGATGATAAACCCTGTAAAATCGTTGGAATGGGTAAAGTTCTTGTAAAATAGCAGAATGGAAACCAATGGTTATTAAAGTAGGTAAGGCATGTTCTAGATCTAAAGAAAAATATGATTTCAATAGAGCAGTTAGGCGGTGAAGGTTGTGTGACAACTTTCACAGATAAAACTTGGAAGGTCACCTAAGGAACCCTGGTAATAGCAAAAGGAGAAAAGGTTGGTACATTGTATTTAAGCAATCGTATTTATAAATCTATTAATGCTTTAACTTCAAAAGGAGCAGATGCATGGCATCATAGGATCAGAAACATGAGTGAGAAGGGGATGAAGATTCTTCACTCAAGAAATTTGTTGCTAGGTTTGAAGAATATTGATTTGGATTTCTGTGAGAATTGTATTTATGGAAAACAAAAGAGAGTCAGATTTCTCAGAGTTGGGAAAGAAAAAAAAAAAGAAAAAAATTAGAGCTTGTGCATACAGATGTATGGGGACCTGCTCAAGTATCATCTCTCGGTGGCTCTCGTTATTATGTTACTTTTATTGATGATGCAACTAGAAAAAATTGGATTTATTGTATTCATAATAAATCTGATGTATTTGATACTTTCAAGAAATGGAAAGATTTGGTTGATATTGAGATAGGAAATAAGTTGAATTGTCTGAGATCAGAGAATGGAGGTGAATATTGCAGCAAAGAGTTTGATAGGTACTATTCAGAGCATGGAATTCGTATAGAGAAGACAGTTCCAAGAAGACGACAAGAAAACAGGTGTGTCAGAAAGAATGAACAAAACAATCATGGAGCGTGCAAGGTACATGAGATTGTATGCATGATTTCCTTTACAATTTTGGGCAGATGTTGTAGATAATGTTGTTTATATAATAAAAAAAGGGCCTTCAAGTTCCTTGGATGGTGGTATTCCATAGGAGGCATGGATAGGTAAAAAGGTAAACTACTCATTTTTAAAGCTTTTTGGTTGTGACGCCTTTGTCCATATTAATAAAGAAAATAGAATAAAGCTTGAGGAAAAATAAAATAAATGTGCTTTTATTGGATATGGTGTTAATGATTTTGGTTATCACTTATATGATTATGAAAACCACAAAATCATTAGGAGAAGAGATGTAATATTCAATGAAAATGTCTTGTATAAGAATCAGTTGTAGGAAAATAAACATGAAAAATAAAACAAAGAATACACAGTTCTTGACGAGACCACATAATAGGTAAAGGTGCCTGAAAATAATAATAATCAACAACAACAACCATCACAACAGCAACAAGCACCTCAAACACCTAAAAGTGGTGTCAGAAGATCTACCAGTGTAAGTAGACCCCCTGAACGATACTCTCCTTCATTATATTATTTACTGTTGACTGATTTTGGTGAACCCGAATGTTATGAAGAAGAAATGCAGGTTGAAACCAGGAAGAAGTGGGAGCTAGCCATGAAAGAAGAGATGGACTCCTTAATACATAACCAGACTTGGGACTTAATCAGGTTGCCGATAGGTAAAACAACATTGCAGAATAAATGGTTTTATAGGTTGAAGGAAGAAGATGGAGGAAAACAAAGCTACAAAGCTAGACTTGTGGTGAAGGGGTTTGCACAGAAGAAAGGTATTGATTTTGATGAAATATTTTCTCCTGTTGTTAAGATGACTTCAATTAGAACTATTTTAAGTCTTATAGCAGTGGAAGATTTTCATCTTGAATAGCTAGATGTAAATACAACATTTCTCCATGGATATTTGGAGGAAGAGATCTATATGCAGCAACCACAAGGATATGAGGTCAAAGGGAAGGAAAAATTAGTGTGCAAGTTAAAGAAGAGCTTGTATGGCTTAAAACAGGCTCCAAGGCAATGGTATCTAAAATTTGATAGGTTTATGTTTGAACAAGGTTATACTAGATGTCACTCTAATCATTGTGCTTATCTGAAAAAGCAAAATGATGGTAGCAATATTATATTGTTATTGTATGTAGATGACATGCGTATTGTAGGGTCTAACATGTAGGAAATAAATGTGCTCAAAAGAAAATTGGCAAATTCATTTGCAATGAAGTATTTGGGAGCTACAAAAAAAATCCTTGGTATGAGAATAACTAGAGACAGGAAAAATCGCAAATTAACATTGTCTCCAAATGAATACATACAAAAGGTGTTGAAAAGATTTAATATGCAGAATGCAAAACCAGTTAGTACACATTTTGCTAGCCATTTCAAACTTAGTAAGGAGTTGTGCCCCAAGACCTAAGAAGAAATGGATTATACGTCTAAAGCTCCATATGCATCAATAGTTGGAAGCTTAATGTATGCAATGGTCTGCACAAGGCCTGATATTGCACATGCAGTGGGAGTTGTAAGAAGGTACATGAAAAATCCATGAAAAGAACATTGGATGGCAGTGAAATGGATTCTCAGATATTTGAGAGGTACCACACATAAAGAATTATGCTTTGGTGGTTCAAACATTGATTTGCAGGGATATGTTGATGCAGATATGGCAGGTGATAGAGATAAGAAGAGGATCACTATAGGTTATGTATTTACTACAGGTGGAACAAATGTCCGTTGGGTTTCAAAAATCCAAAATGTTGTTTCTATCTCAACAACAGAAGAATAGTATGTTGCTGCTACAGAGGCTAGTAAAGAAACGATTTGGTTACAAAGGTTCATGGATGAATTGGGTAAGAAGCATGAGATGGGCATATTATATAGTGACAGCGAAAGTGCCATTAATCTTGAAAAGAACTCAACATTTCATTCTAGGAAAAAACACATACAGCTCAAGTACCATTTCATACGGTCACTGTTGGAAGATGGATAGTTGAAGCTGGAAAAGATACACTCTATCCAGAATCCTACAGATATGCTAACAAAAATTGTAACTAGGGAGAAACTGAGATTATGCTCAATTTCAATTGGTATTCAAGTATGATGATAAAGATGAGAAAAATGCAGGTCCAAAGTGGAGTCATTGTCCAGCAAATGAAGCAACGGTGGAGTTGCTACAATCAATCTCCAAGTGCGAGATTGTTGGGTGTGGAGCTCGATTTTCATCCTGATTTAGAGATTTTTGTTTCAGTCGGATGTATACCCCAGGAATACTATACATCCCTCCACACGGGGGGGTGTTGGAGGGTGTGGGGACTTGTCCCTCCTGGGGGGTCTAAGGGCCAGTGGTCCCTTGGCGGGGGTTTTGGGGGCAGTTCCCCCAAAGTTAAAAACATATGTAAAATCGCCTTGTAAAAGTATTGTAATTTCTAGTCAATCTGGACTGTTCATTAGGCAGATGATCTGATGGTATAAGTTATGTTTAATTTAGGGTTTTTTGCCCTAGAAGGCAACCCCTCATCTTGTATGAGGGCATTGTAATTGAGGTTGTGTATTTTATGTATATTCTCAGAGCGAGAAACAAAAAGGGAGAATGTGATAGAGAACAGAGGATATTACAACGGATCTGACGTAGGTTGTGTCTCTTCATTTGCTGGATAATATAAAGGAAGGACTAGATTTTCGTATTGGACATAGCCCAAATTGGGGAACCACGTATATATATGTCTCTATGGTTTTATGTTTTTTCTGTGTTTGTGTTTCCGCATATTTTATGTGTTGCTTTGCTCTGTAATATATATTTTTCTAACAATGCGGTCGAGCCAGGCTCCCAAAAACTCTAACATAGGTAAACAATTCTTCTCCAAACCATTTTCCAATGGAGGAGAAATAAGCTTGAGCTTATTTTGACAATCTAGGGGCTTTCTCATTGAACACAATTTGAAACAAAGGGAGAATAATTCCATGGAAGATTTTATAAAAATGGTTTTCAAATTTTGACTCCCATAACATGCTATGATATACATGAATGGGGAGAGGGTCCTAGGTAGTCCATTTCCAACCCATGGTTGGAAAATCTGAAGTGAAACATACAACTTCCATGATATAAGCACTCATATAAAATGGGGGAAATTTTTTGGAGGAAATAGAACGATTTTTCCTGTATTCTAAATTTTGGGTAGCAATATTATTGGACAAAATGTTTCCCCAATCCATAATATAAGAGTCTGCAACTGCTTCCATTAGGGGAACCCATTCAACTGAAAATTTGGTAGTGTCAAGATGACCAAAGAGCCTAGACATCATTGCAGCAACATAACAGTAGGGACTAGTAAGAGAGTCAGTAGAATACATACCCTTGTCATCATTCTTGTGTTTGTTTGGGTTGCTTCTCTATTTCTTGATTGCATTTGACTTCAGCTCATTATCATTGGTGAATTGCACCAGACATTCCTTGTCGTAGACATTTTCTGGGTCTGGGATGTGGTACATCAACTTCAAATCTTCAGCTTTAAAGGAACCTATCATCGTTCCTCTGCTGGTTAAGAAATTCCTTTCCCCAATGTTGAGGTTGTCAATTATCCATCTTACCATATCTGTATATGGTAAGATTTTAGGGCATGCAACAATTCGATGTAGAAAATAATTGGCCACTTCCTCTGTAGTAGCTTATGAGGAATCAAAAGCATCAACAGTAACATTCCTTTGAACCTTATGGGGTTTATCATCCTCAAACAACTTGTACATGGCTTTCCAGGAGGAAGATCCACTTTGTAGTCTGCATGTTGTGTTTGTAAACAGGGGAAGAATCTTTGTTCTTTTGCTTACATCAGGTGAAAAATTCACAGGGGCCATAGGTTTCTTAGCTTTCTTAAGAGATTTAGACATCTCCAAAGAACTCTGATTATTTGGAATCGCCTGTGAACAATGGGAAATGATAAGCAGAAATAGGAAACTTTGATTTTACAAATGTGCAAGTATTGTAATAATGGAAACTATTAAACAAATGAGACTTGGCATGTTGTAAATATATGAATTCAATGCTTCTTGTAGTTAAATAATTTTGGAGGCATAAGCTATAAAATAGTTAAGTTATGGCATTACTGGTTGGTATGGGTTGATGTTCCCATGTAATCATTCTAGCATTAAGACGAGATATGTCGCATCATAGTGTTGCTCATGTGTGAATCTTTATAAAATATCGATCGACTACGTTTTTCCGATTGTGATATCGAAATTGCAATATCGACGAATATGGATGATGAGAAAGAATGTTTATGTTGCGAAAGTGCGATGTGATCAGTATATCACATCGGTGAAATGTGGAGGGTGAAATTAAGACTATCAAGGTAGAACTTGTGAAATGCGATTTGCGATAACGTACGTGGCGGAAGTGGGTCCTGTAAGTTTTTCTTTATAGAATTTTTTTGGAAAATACCTTTTCCATTTATAAAAGCGCTTTGATATATATCGCATCGCAATATGTGTCGAGTGACTTTTAGGAGCCATATGTGTCACATTGCAATATTGCGATTGTGATTTTGTGATCTTTCTCCACTCTAATGTTTTTAAGGCCAAAATTAAAGGTTTTTAACGCCCTTTGATTCCTATTTATATCTAAATGAATCACTTTAAGGGTCTTATTTTTTTTACTCTACAAATTTAAAAATGGTCCCCGTTATTTTCTACGGTAACTAAGCTAAACTAATGGGGGTTGTTTAATAGCACAACACCACCCAAACAAGAAACCAACTGAAATGTCGAGGTGCTAAAGGTGTGAATAAAAAAAATTAAAAAAAAAAAAGAGAGGAAAACTAAGAGGATGAGAAATTACGAAAAATGAAATATTGAGAGAATTTCGTTGAAGTGCCAAGAATAAGATATCGCTAGAAACAACACCAAAAAATGTCGCAGCTCAGATTGTACAAGAATTGCAACAACGAATCGGGTCTGGGGTTGTCACTGTGATCCCTAACCTCTCAGTTCTATTTGTATCCCAACAACATGCTATGGGGGCTAGTCCCTATGGAAATGAGAAGATGCGAGACAAGTTGGCAACCAATGAGTCCAGGAGACACGATTGAGTGACCTAGCTACTTAGTTCATTTAAGAAATATTTAAGGATTATATTAAATTAAAATGTGAGACCAATGCTTTATGGAGTCAAGTTCTTGCTTTTTATCAATTATATTTCAAGTAACTGGATGAACAATCGCTACTTGAATGCTCAACTAACCTATATGCTATGCAAATCCTGAGACCTAGGTGTGATGCAAGAGTCTTGGTTACTTTTAGTTATATGCCTATTCTAAGTAAGATTAGGGTAATTTTGAGGTCTTTAATGGGCCTCCTAATGAAATTATAGAATAGTAATGGTAATAATAAAATAATATTAGATTACATCATCAAATTTTAGAGGGGAGAAAAAAGAAAAAAACTATTTTTTCAACTCATATTTTCAACTTATCTCCCTATGGGTTTGCTCAAATTTCGAGCAGGAATACTCGTCTGATGCTGAATTTGATTCCTCGTCGAAGGATTACCCATGTTTCATACTTTCGATGGTCCCTGCTACACAAAAAATGAGAAATACTTGAAAATCATGTTTTTTCATGTATTTCTCATTTTTCGTGTAGCAAGATCCATCAAAAGTATGCAACATGGGTACTCCTTGTATGAGGAATAAAATTCTGCATCCAATGAGTACTCCCACTCGAAATTTGAGTAAAATATTAGGGGGATAAGTTGGAAATACAAGTTGAAAAAGTAGTTTTATTATTTTATTATTTTTTAATATTTTTATGTTTTTACCCTAAAAATGGTGAATCATCCCCCATGGTTGGCATCATCATCCTAAATCCTATTGGTTCTTATAAATTTTATTTTGGTTGTACATTTTTCTTAGGAGGCCCATTTTAGACCTCAAAATTTCTCTAACAACATTCCTCTTAACTATTTTGGAACTACTCTTTAGAGTAGGTTATGGGATGGAAACCAAAAGGAAGCAAGAAAAGGCTTAATTAATGATAAACCCCCTTGTGTTCCAACCACCTGATGCCTCCGGCATCGGAAAAAACTATGGTTCTGACGATTGCAAGGTCACCGTGTCAACCACTAGAAAGGTGTTGAATCCCTCAAGCTAAATTGAGAAAGGATGGCCCTAGATGTATATCAACCAAGCTTATGCTTGGAGGTAAGTTGTTTATGAAACTAGACTTAGAATGCAATGCAAGATGGGTTGAGTGAGGTTTGAGTTAAGATTGTTTATGTTCTTTAAGTACTTGATGTTAATTACCTTATAGCAAAGGTACTTATTAATGATTTGAAAGAAAATCTTAAACAAGACAAGGTGTCAATTTTACAAGTGCCAATGAAACCAAAGATATAACTTCTCTAGAATGAAATTGATGCTCTTCACAATAGATGCCCACTTGAAATTTGATTTATAAATCCAATGTTAATCCAATTAGCCACCACAAGATATTAATCACTCAAGATAGAGAACAATATTATTAATGTACCAAGGAATCAAGACAACCATTTAATTGCCACAAATAAGTGTCAAATGAACCATGAACCATACACAATTCGAGCACTTATTAAGTAGTGATTCAACCTTACTTAACAAATTAGATCGCAAAGTTACAATATGCTAGGGCAATATAAACCACTCAATAATATGCTTAAGTCCAATCTTCACTTAAATGTTTAATGAACCAATATATTAGATCCTTAGATTAATTCTTGAGCAATAACTTAACAAGATTATTTGATTATGATATCAAGTGTGTTAAGCTATTTTAGAGAGTGATCTTAGTGTAGAATTTGAAGCTTTACAAGTAACACAATGTTATATTCCAAATATCAATGCTAGCAACCTAATAGCACAATGAAAGAAATCTTCTCCACAATGAACTTATTAGAGCATGAAACAATGAATAACACTGATGTAATTTGTAGTCCAATGTTAAGATAGATTTAGGAAAATAGTGAATAAAATCGCTTTTATCCAAAATGACAAGCATGTATGAACCAAATATGAAGCAACAAAACACCCAATGGCTTACCAAGTGAAATAAAAAACTAACCAACCTTATTATAGTGTATTTTTCAGACTTATATCAAATTTGATTTCACTTATGGCAGTCAAAAAGCAAACATAGAATAATCTCAATGATGGATGCCTGACTCATGCAATTGATTCCTTACTGTGTTAGATAATTTATGGATTGATTTTAGTGCACTCTTATGCATGTTATGTCACTGTTATGAGATAGATATGACATTTGTAGTAAAACAATGAAATAATGAGGGTTTAAAGATCAAAATCTAGGCATCTATGCCTTGAATAACTTGGCCAACTTGCTTCAAAATTTTGTCTAATGATTTGGTACTTGAAAACACTAATGTTTGAGCCAATTTCTCCTACAAAACCCACGCTTATTGGGTCTATAAATTGAAGTGACTAATCAGAGATGAATGAGGGCACACTAGGGCCAAGGAAGTCAAACATTAGGCCCTAGAGGGCTAGCAGTGGAGGGGTGAAGGTCTTGTAGGCCTAGAGGTTAAGGAAAAAATCCAACTAGGGCTGTGACCTAGGGTTTTGAGGCCCTATCGAGCTACAAAACCCTAAAAAGAGCCTATAAGAGGTTTCCAAGAGGAGGACATAGGACTAGGAGGCTATGCCAAAGCTAGAGGAAGGGAAGAGGAGAGGAAATGGAGGGATTAAAGAGTTGGACGGAGGGGAAAATGGCCACGATGAAGGAAGAGAGGGGTGATTGAGAGCCTTAGGGCTTACAGCCAACCCTACAAGGATATAAAACGCCCATGACAAGGGTAAATAGGGCAAACCGAGGCCAAAATAATCTTGTGGCTAGCCTCCAAAGACTAGAAAGGGATGATGCAGGGGGAGAAAGGATCACGCTAGAGATGAAGGAGGCTAGGCAGCCAGGAGAAAGGAGGACGCCAGGCTTATAGGCCTAAAAAAAATTAAACTCTAGCCCAAAAATCAAATTTGTTTCAGATATATTCCCAAGCCTGGGATGATTATTAGCAACCCAATGCAAGGAATGATTGTGCCATCATTATGAAGATGGACATGTCAGACCGAAATCATCTGCCGGCAGATCCCCTCGTGCCTCAACCATGATGCCCATATATGGCACCTCCCTTCGCTGGAAGTGAAATCTTTTTGCTTTTGTTGCTCGCCACCACGCCCATCCACTTCCCTGATCCTCTGTCATTTATACTCCCTTTAGACCAGAGTTGAAGGTCCCATTATTACTCCTCCCATGCTCTCACACAAGCTCGATTGGCTTGTGGCCTATAAGTTTCAGACCTCCAACCCTCTCGCTCTCATCCCTGTTTTCATTTTCATCAGCTTCCCCCCGGTCAGATTTTGTTCCACCACCTCCCCAACTCTCTCAGCCTTCAATCCACGATGTCCACTCAATGCAATACCCTGTCTAGTAGTAGAGGGAGAAATCAAATCAGGGGTCACAGAAAAAGAGCCCAAGCCTCTCGCTTAGACTCCCCCAATATGCATCCAACCAATAAGGTTGAGACTGCTACTCAATAGGTAGCCATCAACTATGAAGCGGTGGTAAATCCTGTCGTCCGGCAAAGGATGACGAAGCTTGAAGAGCAAGCTCGCATTGTGTGCCAGTGCATTTCCACTAATGAAGTGAACGAATAATTCAATTGGATCTCGGACCCTGTCCTCACTAGAGCCCTGGAAAATATCTTCAGTCGTGCTATTGAACTCTGCTAGAAGACCAAAACTATAGTTTTTCTCGCCATGCAGGCCAACATGGATCAAAATTCCGTTCTGGAGAAGAAGCTAGACCTTACTCAAAAATTTGTTTTGTATGTCAGTGCCATCCACCATGGCCATTTTGTCACCAAAGAATCACCTAATTACGCTATGTTAAAAAAGAAAATGGCCATTGGAGAGGTCCCTCCTACTATCAAAAGAGATACCAATGGAGCCACTGCCAACAACCATGCCCAGACTGCTCTCAACAAGGGCAACACCTCGAACAGGCCGATTAGTCTTAATGCAAACGAGGATACTTAACTCATCCTCTCTGAACATTTCTTTGTTTTTGAATGCTTCTGATTTGTTACATAGGTATAGATTTCACATGATCAATGAAGCTATCCCAACCTCCAGGCCTTCATCAATCTTCCACTTCGCTCAACGACCAGTTTTTCATCATCATGTTCTCACTAATGTAACGATATGCAATACTCTCGAGAGTTAGGTTGTGATGGATTGTTGTACACACCTACTCACCATCATGTAATCACTTGTTTTTGAAGTTAATATAATTATCTAATTTACAACAAAAAAATTGTTTTAGATATTCAAATTTACTACAAAATTCTTCCGTTGTTGGCCCTGCAAAAATTGTAGAGGTTAGATATTACCCTCAAGGGCCTATATCTAGCTCTAATCCAACAATTTTCCTTTAATATCACTTGCACAAATAAATTTACAAGTGCCCAAAATCCAAATATATAAAAAAATTTCAAAATCCCAAAACCCCGGAAAACACCCCAGCTGCAAAACAAGGGTTAGAAAATAAAATAATTTACAAATTTATTATACAAAATATATTTAAAAAATATACAAGTGTACAATACTTAGAATATTTTTTTTTGAAAATTTTGAAAATGGCTAGATGTATTTTGAAAAATAAATGTTAAACCACAACCTTAGCGAATTTATAAAATCATAAAAAAATATTCTAGAAATAACCTTAGTGAACTTGAAGCGCAAGGGTTGGGGAACCTAAAAAAACTATATATTTTCTCAAGAAATAAACTATTAGAACATACAACGAATCATATCACCTGAGATAAGCCCAAAAATTACCAATAGAATGATCCTATCATATACAATGAAACAACGATTCAATTAAAACTTCAAAGCGCGATATAGGAATGCCAGTACCGAACACATACCACAAATCAACGAGACAAAGACACCATGAACTGCACCCCAAAGTCTTTGATTTTGATAATCAACATTCCCAATGAGATAAGAGCTTTACATCAACTTTTACAAGTTTACATTAGCCAAAGATTAGTTGGCTTGAGACACAAATGACCTCTAATTTATAGATAAATCCTCCAAGTGGAAGATAATGGCTAGTTGGCTTGATCCCCGTCAAAGTAATCTCGACCGTTGATAAATACTTGATCAAATTTTAATCTCTGTCATCAAAAATATTTATTTTTGAGGAATTTTCGAATTTCTCATTAAACCCATTTTTTTTAGCTCAAAAATAATAATTTTGAGCTAACTTCCTCAAAAAATTGACATTGACTTAACCACCAAGGCCCAAGGGTCCAATTTTTTTTTGAAATTTCCAATATTCCCTTGGTGGGGGGACCTCCAAAAATTAATTTCTTCAAGACCCATGAATTTTTCCACTTGGAGAATTTAATTTCTTTAGCAATTTATTTTTTTGACTCTTCTTAATTAATTTTCTGGCTTAGGATTAACTTTATTTTTGCTAGAAAAATTAATTAATTGACACTTGAGGGGATTAATTATTTTTCCACCCTCTAATATTTTAGCCATGTTATCTAAATATGAGGGACCGAGCACTAAAAGATTTTTTACATAATATTTTACAACATTCAACCCTCAAAGGGGGAATACCCCTTCATTATATACCCTCAAAATACATACCCAATTCTGTGACACAATGTGATCTAGTAGACCAAGTGACTTGTAATAAAATAATTTATCCAACTAGCTTAAATGATTTCCAAATCACTTTTACAAAAGACTCAACTAAAACATTGGGACTCACTTAAGACTTTGACGATAAATTCCACCCTAACTTTGGGGTGAGGCTGGAGGGAAAAACTCTATCGATCATCCCTGTTTAGAAACACAAATGAATCATTGCGACGAAAAGCCTCCTAGGATAAAATTTTTCATCAAAATAATAGGCTGACCTAGGTTATTACATACATATACGGTCTTACTAGCATCATTTACATTACAATTTTTGCAAAATGAGTTTATAATGACTCAAAAAGTTGATGGCTAATAATCTTGATCCTTTGAAATATATGGCACAACTGCTTCCTTGGAACTTTAACAAAATGTGTGCAACAAGATGTTCGTGTTCTTGTGATTTTCTTGAATTTTCTTGTATTTCTGTTTTTTATCCTAATCTTGGGCTCCATTGTGTGGATGGTGATGAGGCACGAGATAGAGTGTAAGAAGTTTTTTACTAGGTCGATTATAATTCTCGGGTTTTTCGTAATGTTGGTTTCTCTTGTTGGATTCATATTCGTGCGTGTCAAGGTTTCATACCTGATTTGGATCAGTTTGTTTATGATTTTCCTAGTCATAACCTTGTTTTTATTCACGATCATTTCACTATGGTGTTTTCCATTTATGTTGCCACCAACCATCTTCTATGGAAAGAAAAAAATATGCAACTTGAAAAATGAGTATTCAAAAATCATGTGTTGGAGAAATTTATTAGCTGTTGAGTATGGGTCTGCGAGTTACAAGGCCAAAATTACTTCTATTGTCCCTTGAAGCATTTTATTCATTCTCATCAGAATACATAGCTATTGTTGTCATCAAATCACTATGATACATATTCTTATAAAGACTAACCTTTTCTGGAGTATCTCTATCTAGAGAATCAATTGTAGAACTCGTCAAAATCCCATAGTTTCTAATATATTTTTTTGGTAAAATAACATTTGCATTAGGTGGACACATTTGAACTCTAAGGGTATGCCCCACCAGTGATGAGGCATGTGAATAATTTATCCTCAGTGACAAGTCATTCAAAATTAAAGCATTGTGGGTATGATCACATTGAGCATATGTTGCACTATTGATGCATTTTCTAATTGTTCACATGGAGATGAGATAGATGATGTTTTAACTTTGGACAACACATTCGTCTCATTTACACTTGTAGCATTACTGGTAGATGATTTTTCAAGTTTGCTTATATTTTTTTAGCTAAACAGGTGCATTTTCGGTAGAAACTAATTTTCACTAGTTGAGAAAATGGGTAGAATTAATCAAGTATTAGAATTATTTATTATGCTAGTGCTCTCTATTTTTGATGGTACAGTTGAAATCGGTAAAGACATTCTCATTTATGTTTGAATCTGTTTATAAGATCCACATGATGAAATCGAGTTTCTACAATTCAAATCATAGCTCCAACGAGAATAAATACAAAGGAATAAATATTTTGGAGTAGTCTTTGTTAAAAGAAATTTTTTGTTTGAATTTGAGAAAAATTCTTCACAACATCTAACACATAAGCAAATTAATGATGCCACTTCAAAAATATATTTAAAAGAAGATGAAGAAGTTTCTTTTGCACTTTCCAAGCCCATCACTAGACTTAACTCATCAATAATGAGCACAAAATTGGCCTTGTATGTGAAAGGGAAGTGACATTTAGATTCCAAAATACTCCAAACCAATCTAGTCCAAAGTACGAGGTTACTTCATGAAAGGTCATTTTCCTTTTCTCCACGATTACATCATATTTTTAAATTCCAACATTATCATCTAGTTGGCCTCATGAAAGATCAATGTTTTGATATGCACCCTTGTGAAAATTGAGTAAAACATAATCATTATTCAAACATATATTCCAATAAAAAGATCCATACAAAAGTAACTATTCATCTTGGATGGATTTCTTCTTGGGAATGGTCTTCAATGGCTGAGAAGATATATTGGTCATATCAAATAATTTATTTTTGAATATTGATACATCTTGCAATGGAGATATTTTCATATTCTCACCTTGTATCTCAATGGGGGAAATTGATAGTTAGCTTCAAGTTTTGAAGTATTATCAAGTGAGCTTGATCCATGGCCAAAACCTAGAGCCAAAGTCAAAGTTGTAGCCAGATATATCTTCCATGAGAACCATTTGGTTTGTTGTACTCCTTAAACTACCACTTAGTAAAAGACTTACTACTTCTGGTAGACAACAATGTGTGGTCATCTTCAAACCACCATCATTGAGCACTTCCATTCCGTAGAAGACATCAAATTTTAGCTAGATTCAAGTTTTTTTGGGAACTGCTTTGAACCAAGTTAAAAAGTTGGTTAGCCTGAAACCACCATTAGTAGAAGATTTCAACTTCTGATACTCCATTTTGGTATGTGTTTTTTTTTAAACAACTATATTCAAAGAGCACATCCAACCATTGGTTTCTATCCATCTCCATATTTCAACTCTCCTCTTGGACTCACATACACGCTTTCAGAATAAGAGGGGGAATGTTGGTAATGTAATCCTTATGGATTATGTAAAATTATATTATTCACTTGAGAGGAAAGCAAAAAGAAACAACTGAACATGAACAACCATAGGGAGTCCAAGAGACTTCTTGGAAAATGAAACCAAGGGTCATAAACTGTTTTTTTATGTGTATAATATGAATGAATAATGCATCACATGCTTACTTTTCTTGTTCTTCATTTTCATGTGTTCTAAAATGATACTTATGGAGGCATATTCACTTTTCATATAATTATTTATTACTTGTGGAGAGTGGAAAGTTTCTCTAGGGAACACCTCCTTGAGTTGGTTAAGCATCATTCTGAGTTAGCTTATGGAGAATCATTTTTTTGTCATTGACTATTTATACAAAAGTTGGAGGTTGTTACAGATGGAATATTTTTCTATGGAGTTGAATTTCTATCTTTAATAAATGGTGAAAACCCTAGAATAAATTTGTATATAAACCCGACCATGAAATTATACAATCACCATTATATCTCCACAAACAGGCATGATTTACAAGTGATAAATGTTTCTCTTATTTATATGAGAGATCTAGCACTTCCTCGTTTACTAAAATCCCTAAAAAAACATAAAATAATCTCTTACGAAGCCTACAAATAAGGAAACAATACATAAAATATCCATGATACAAGAGAGATCCATCTCAAGACCCCAAATGATGCCTCATAATGAAGAGTCAATCTTAAAATATCGAAATTATCCTTCCTTAAGTTTGTGCTCTAAGGCCACATGTGGCATAAATACTCTATATGAGTGGAGGAATCACTCCAATTGGCAAGAAAGGGCTCCAAAATTGAAACATTTTCTCCAAAAGTTTAATGTTTCATCATTAATGGTGACATCAAGCTCCAAAATTTGTGACATGATCATCAAAGTGTCTAATCATCATGATTAGGTGCCATGAAGGTGCATTGTCTCATCTACTATACAACTCTCCATCTCTAATGGGTGATGGGGTGGAACAGTCTCCAAGGAAGGTGGGACGACCTTATCAAGTGTGGAAGAAATTTGTCATCAACATCCTCCTAAGGACCATGTCTTATCTAAGCATTGTCATCATGGAGGGGCTCCAAGAACCCATGTGATACCATTTGATGTATGAACAAGATTCAATGTGACATACAAAATGAGTAAATTTCAATTTTAAAGCCATTAAGTAGATCACATTAGATATCTTCTTAAAACTTCATGCTAGCTTATGAATTTATGCAATTTTTCCAAGCTCAGGTATGGGAGGCTCATTATAAAATCCTATTAGGTGTGCTAGTACACATGTAAAGGAATGTTTCCCAAGCAACTATCAAGATGTAAGTTTAAATGGCAATGGTATGACTTGGGGTTTACTTCATGGTAATGGTATATCTGACATGCAAGTATATGTATGAAATTCATCCCATTGACACCTTTGTGGAGGGATCACTTCATGGATTGAGTTACCCTTTCCTTAACAATGTGTCTTTCCACCACATTTTTGCCATTATTTATATATTTTGTTTTTCTTGTCAAGCCCTCTTTTCATTTATATACATTTCATTGCATATGGTTAGGATAACTCAATTAATTCCTTTGTTAGTTGTGCATCTCATTGCATTAGGACTTGGGGTGATGGTTTCCTCACAGTGGGGGGGTAGTGTTCGAGCATATTTGGATTTTGGTTTTCCATTAATATCCCTTTAATTCTATTGTTTTCCATTTTGAAATGTGTCTCATGTTCTTTCTCTTTCCTTTTTATTTAAGTGTAGCAACCTTAGGCATCCAAACCAGCCCTTATTCTCATGGAATTATGAAGAAAAATATTTTTTTTGGTACATGTAATAGCCAAACCAAAAGAAAGGACAACATATAGGTAATGTGTGTAGTATGTTATGTATGTAAAGGACAAGAACACATTACCATTATCACAACCCCTTAGTAGTAACCTTCTTTGCAAAAGTGGCAACACTTAACTAGGAAAATGGTTGATGATCGTGAATATGAAACAAGGAAAGATGCATAACTTCCAAGCATATAAGATTCATTATTAATTCATGATCCTTACTCTCATACCAAATACATTAAACATAAGCACTTAGTACGAAGCAATATGCCTAATGTATGTCATGTATTAGGAAATCATCGTCAACAAATTGGTGAGTTGAGAATGATATATGAGGCATCTGTGGGTGAATATCTATGGAGAATGCTGAATGTAATCATCAAGATCATTGTACGCAATGTGGATCACCAAAGAAAAATCTCCTATAACTACTCCTAGAAGTGAGGGATAGCATAACTGCGAAAATTCCTTGAAATTTCAGCTACTGGAAAGTTATTATTCTAATTGATTAATTATGCAGTTTATTTGTGATGGAAAATAACAAATAAATCACATTGAAATTCTTCACAATTAAATTATGTTGCGAAAAATAAATTGGAACTAAGAAAATAGATGCACACACAAAAGAAAAATGACACCAATATTTTTGGACAATTGTCTTTGGAAAAACCACGAAGGGAAAACTGATGCAACAAATGAATGGGTATTTTTATTATGCAATAGGAAAAATTGAGTAAAATAAATATGGGTGCCCAAAATAGCAATCCTCCAACAAAACAATATGGCCAAAGTATTTGTGAGACAATTAGTGTCACTTAAAAAATGATCCTGGTCCAAATCTGGCTCTGTCAGGGCCAATTGAAAGCCCTTGTGTCATCCCCTGCACAAGCATAGGGCAGGCCCTGATAACATTTCCTATCGAGCTTCCCGGAAAATGTCTTTCTACCTAACTCTACCTCTAGAGATGACCAGTTTGGCCTCTTGGAAATTTTCCAGATCACTAACATCTGAATCAACTTCCTCTTCCACAAAACCAATCTTCACTCCGAAGCTTTTGTGTTTCCTCTGCGCAACCTCACTGAGGAAATAATGTGACCCTCTTGATGTTGACTCTACGGTAATAGAACTACACTGGAAATACCTTCTTTTGTTCCTTCTTGCTTCTGGTTTCCTTCTAGCTCGAACTCTGCAACTGGATAGCTCGATCTGCCAAGGAACTCGCCCTCCCTGTGTCTCATTGCTATGCTCAAGTTTCATCTTCATCCCCATCGACCTGCTCTTATAATCTCTCGTTAGATCACCAACGACCATGATTAAATCATTATCAATGGCTAAGATCATCTCAAACTCAATCCGTGTGAATTTCTGGAGCTTTCTAAACTTTCCTAATTAACTATTATTAATTAACCAGTTTTCCTAAGTTAGACTTACAAAAAATTTAAATGATGGCTAATTAATTTAATTAAGCCGTTTTGCAAGCTTATCTTGCAAAACCTTTTCTGGGTTTTTAAGATCTCTTTTTCATTACTCTCTTAGAAAAAAATCGATACTAGGACACCTGTTTGATGGTACAAAAACAAACACTCCCTCTTAGCGAGGAAGGTGTTCTCTCCCATAACATATTCCCTCACCCTGTTGACATCTGACATCTGGAACAACTTGTCACTGTCCACCAAGTCACTGCAGATACTCTGATTCATGCGATAACACTGTATTGAACCATCATGAATTTGTGTTGCTGCTGACACACACTGTACCATCCTACACTGCTGCCAACTCTGCTTTGTGTTGCATTTAATATCATGCTACAGTTGTTTATGCAAATACTGCAACTAAGAAATAATCTATGGATCTTATGTGTCCCCATTTTTACTCTACAATTGTCGCTTAAGCCTTTGACTAAAACTAGTATCTGCAATATATAATGAGTAACTGTCTGTGCCCAATTGTCTCTACTCCCCTATAGTATCTAACTATAACTAGTCTCTGCAACTACCTCTCAAGATATGTTTGCACCCTCTGAGACAAATCTTCCTGCTACTAGAAACTGTGCCCCCCTGGAGCAAGGGTCATGATCCATGAGGAAACACCTATCTGATGTTGTCCTCCTTGGAAGCTGCCCAAACTTGCAACTTTGAAGCCTCACACTCTTCCTCCGTCTGGAGGTATAGTTTCTATCAATGTAAACTCCTCCATCCTGGAGGTTAACTCATCTATGTTCGTCGAAGCTGCGGTCTGCTACTGCCCCTTCTTATCCTTCTTCTTCTTGGGACACTATGTGTCGTAGTGACCAAAATCACCACACTTGAAGCATTTGATATTTTACATATATTTCTTCTTCTTCTATCCTCCCTTTGAGCCTTGTCCCTGATTGGGACATTTATTTTCATTTCCTTTACTAGCAAGGGCTACATTCTCCTCTTCCTTCTCAACCTTAAGTCCCTTACTACTGTTGCTGGTAGTATCTTGGACAAGACTGAGTCTATGCTCCTATTGTGTGAAATCACTCCATAGAAATTCCCAATCAGGAATTTTGTCTCATCCAGTAATTCCCTGAATGAATGTGACCCACTCTTTGGTAAACCCATTTAGAGATATTCACATAAGTTCACTTTACTCTGGTTTATCACCTACAACTGTTATCTCCTCTCGTATATCTCAAGTTCTAGTGAGATATGGAGTTATTACTTCACCCTTTATCATATTTTTGGTCTTTACATTCTCCATGAGAACCATTTTTCTGTTCTTAGATGGATCCTGGTATAACTTCACAACAACATCCCAGATCTCCTTTGTTGTTGCTTTCTCTGAAATGTGTGGAACAATATGATCATATACTTCTCTAGCCATCCTCTTGTAATTTTTCATATCCTTCCTATACTCATGGAATTGGATAGATATGCCTGTACAACTATGGATTTTGTCATGAACATTTTTCAGGTCATGCTCATCCAACAAGAATAACATCCTAGCCTTCCAGATAGAAAAGTTTGAGGCTCTGTAAAGTATATCTTGATCTTTGAGACCTGATGTAGCCCTTGTGAAACCAAAAAATTTGGAAAATAACCCAAGAGACTCCCTCTCTTTCCTATGGCCTTGCTTCTACTACTCACACTCCCTTGGGAATGTGCAGAAATGCTTCTGCTTGCCTCTAGATTTCCTTCTCTGGTACTTACACTACTTGCTACCTCAATTGGGAAACTCGCTAAACCTTCTAGAAGTAATTCTCCAGAATCTGGTCACACTAACTGAATGGAAAAAATGCTACAACCTACTGCAACTAGAAATCAAAGATCTCCTCCTAGAAACTGGATCTAGAAACCAACTTAGAATTTCTAGAAATTCCTCTTCTTATGTGCTTTTCTCTTCCACCCAATACTAATTTTTTGTTGTTAGACTAGATGCAAACCAACTACACCTAGGTCGAATTGAATAATATGCACATTATAACCCTTTATCCAACAAATCCACACCAGCAAATTTTTGCTCCCGAGGCTAATCGAATTTTTCTGCTGGCTGCAACTGAAAACCGAACGCTCTGCCTCTGTAAATTTTCACTTCCTGGTGGTTTGTGTGGATCCTAGAAAAATGTGCTCAGAACTCCCTTTCAAATTGTAAAATTTCTATCTGTTATTATTGAGCCTTCGATTTGATCTTTAATGCTTTGATACCATGTGAAAAATCTTTGAGATTGCAAAAAATGGAAATTTATTCTTCAAACTAGTTAATTGTGCAGTTTATTTATTATAGAAAATAAGAAATAAATCACACTATAATTATTCACAATAAAAGTACACTCCGGAAAATAAACTTGAACTGAAAAAATATATGCACACACACACACACAATAAAAATGACCAATATATTTTTGGACAATAGTCCCCGGAAAAACCCCAGAGGGAAAACCGGTGCAACAAATGAGTGTTTATTTTTATTATGTAACAAAAAAATATTAGTACAATAAATTTGGATGCCCAAAATAGCATTCATCTAGTAAAATAATCTGGCCAAATTATTTGTGAGACAATTTTCTCACCCAACAACCGATACCGCTCCAAATCTAGCTTTGTCTAGGCCATTGAAAAGTCGCTATGTCAGCCACTGCGAAAGCCTAGCATAGGCCCTACTCACATTGCCTATAGAGCAGCCTAAAAACTATCATTCTATCATACTTCCACTACAGTTGACTCACTTATCCAACTAGAAATTTTCTTGGCCAATAACACCTTAATCAACCTCCTCTTCAATTGAATCAATCCGCCCTTTGAAGATTTTTCACTACCTCTGCGCAACCTCACTAAGGAAATAATGTGGCCCTCTTGTTGTTGACTCTTTGACACTGGAACTCCATCAAAAATCAATGATTCTACTCCCTCTTGTTTATGCTTTCCTTCTAGCTCAAACTCTGCAACTGGATAGCTCAATCTTCCAAGGAAATCACTTACCTTGTGTTTCACTTCTATGCCCAAGTGTCATCTTCATACCCATCGACATGCTCTTATAATCTCTCGTTGAATCACCCACGACCGTGATTAAATCATTATCAATAGATAATAACATCTCAAACTCAATCCTTGTGAGTTTCTATAGATTTCTCAACTTTCCTTAATTAATTACTATTAATTAATTGGTTTTTTTAAGTTAGGCTTAGGAAAAATTTAAATGATGGCTAAGTAATTTAATTAAGGTGTTTTGTAAGCTTATCTCACGAAAAATTTTCTGGGTTTATAAGATCTTGTGTTCCTTAGTCTCTTAGACACAAATCGAGACTAGAAAACATGCAAAATGCTACAAAACTAACAAGAAGCACACCCTAAATACTTTTTAGGAGGCATCCACCTCATGGATCTTTTATTGCACATCATTTCATGATCCTCTGTTAGATTCCATGCATGCTTCATAAAGTTAGTTACATCGTGCAAGATTTGAGGCTATTGAAGGGTGCCCTCGCTTAGTTTTTATTTTTCATGTGTGGAGATGTTGCTTAAGGTTTTGACTAGTCTGGGTATCAAAACCCTAGATGTTACACTTATTCTAAGTTATTTCTTTATGGAGTGAACCTCTCTTGAAGTGTTCGATGATTTTCGTGGAAAAAACACGCGTGGACACTTTTCTCTATCATTCCTTGGAGGTTATGACATTATCACTGAACCACTCTTTCAGGGAATTCCTCATACTCATTGCCATTTTTAGATTTTGTTGCATAACCAATACACTATTAATGTATGGTTGACTTGTGCCTTAGAGTTGGTTACATGAGAACATTATTGTATTTTTTTCATTTTATGCTATATTGTTTCTCCTTCGAGAAGAAAGTGGATATTAATAACTCATTGCTACCTATAGTAAGGAAGTTGATGACAAGGATATTTTATTGTTATTCTTTGGAGAAGTAATGAATCTAGGAATCAAATACTTCGTTATTGTTGAGGATATTGAGCTAAAACCTATATAAGGGTTTTCTTTATCCATTTGAAGTACATTTGGATTTGGGGACTTTTCCCCTGAGCTCAGTCAAACATCTTAAGGCTAATGCAAGTATGAAGGTGAATGTTTCTCTCTTATAAGGTGTATGTTTTGGGCTTCACTTAAATGTTTTTGATGGAAATACTTGCAAGAGGATGTGCTTTGAAGGGCTAATCATAGGTACAACTATGCCCATATTCTTAAATTTGAGATTTTGTAACTTACCTCTGGGATGTGTCTTGATATAATGGTTTATTTCATTTTCAATATCTTTGATTTTGATTTAAAGAAAATCCTTTTTTGAATGCTAATTTTATCAATTCAAGTTAGATAGAATTTACTTTTTCCATTTGATAGGCTCTCCTAAAACTATATTTAGAGGTTCTGCTTAAATGGACTCTATAAGTATCCTCCATATTTCATAATAAGAAATTAAGGAAGATTGTAGATTAGCTAATTTAATCCCTTTCATGCATTAATCATATATAAGGTGGCCACTCATGATTTACCTTTCGATTTCTTACCCAATGGATGGGCACTATGCTTTATCTGCCCATATTTTTTTTCATTTTCCTATATTACAACACTTTTTAGAGCCCCTCTTCATTTCAACTTGAGGTCTCATTGTTTAACCTTTAGAAATACTTGTTTAGGAATTACCCCTTGAGTTGGAAAATATCCAACCTAAAAGCTGTGAAGAGGGTGGGTAAGATGAAATTGGCATCCCTATTTAGTTTTCCAAAGGGTACTAACATTAAATTACTAGTTTGTGAGGCAATAGATAGTATGATACTTTTCCTCAAAAAAAATCCTCAAGGAAGTTTCACGAGATCTTTAGTTTTTTATCCAATAGTTGTTATAGAGATTTGACTATTACAGATGTCATGTATTTCTACTATATTATCATATAAGAAATATTTATGATTTTTCATTCCCATTAAGTTATTACAAAGGTTAGACTTGTATTTTAATGCTAATATATACAAACTTATATTTAGTTCCAAACATTCTGAATTGGATTCATATCTCCTATTTGAGTGGGCACATTTTGAGTTGTAAAAGTATAGTTGAAAGTATAATACCATATTTGAATCCAAAATTAAGAGTTTTAGAGATCAATATAGGGGAAGTCTTCATAATTTGGAGGATGGAGGCATGGAAACTAATTAATGGTTCAATGTTTTTGATACACCATGGTGTCTAGTTGAGAGTGTATTATCTAGTTTGGTGCTAGGGTGTGATCAATAGAGGAGTAATCTTCATTAGAGGATCAAGGAATGTAAAAATGATTAACAATTCAACTTTCTTGATCTCGTGTGGTGTCTAGTTGGGGCCAAAGAGATTTGTGTATGCTTCGTGATAAAGAGAGATAAATTTATGGGAAGTGTTCATTAAAGGAACAAGGCATAAAAGCATAGTTAATAGTTTGGATTTCTTGATCTCATGTGGTGTCTAGTTGATGCTAAGTGATCAACCATCTGGTTAGTGCACATGTTACCAAAAAAATGAGCAATAGAAAAATAAACATGAATGAAAAGAGAAATAGGGTCTAGAGGTTTCATATGCAATAAATGGTTACACTATTTAAAAGAATACTCTATCCATAATATTAAATATTTAATTATCCCATTCTTTTAAGTCATTTGCACAATCCTCCCTATTACTAAATATAGTAGTAGAGAAAAATGTGGAGAGCTAATATGATAGTATTGATACACGACTTAAAAGTTACACCTACTAAACAAAAGACCACCACGAGAAGATCTATGCTAGTGATTTCCATGAGAAAATGATTTTATTGAATGTTTAAATATTTTTTATTCATCAAGGAGGAGGTTCCAATGATCTCCTAAATGTAATATGAATTCCCTATTCATCTAGCAATTAATTCTCATTTTTATGTTCCTTCAAGGGTTCTCCATTTTAGGTCAATAAAAATCTTTTCTTCTAGCTTTATTTTTCCTCAAATGAGTTTTGACCCTATGTATTTTGTAATAACTTTAAAATAAAAATCATAATTTTTTATTCAAAACTAGGTTAATGTTTAGGTTTGAAACATGCATTTTCTTGAGTATTTGAGTTGTAATATCCTCTATTCATTTTAATATTTTGATGATTTATAGATGTCAATTTCTTGTACCTTGTCATTTTAATCGTGGTTCCCCATGCTTGGAAAACGGTCTCAAGAAAAATTAACCAAGAACGATCATTCTATTATAATTCCATAAGTTGCATGCCATATATAATATTAACCTCATGCTCATTGATTCATGAGAATGGTGTCGTTATACAAATACTTTGAACTACTAAATTCGATAAAGACATAAACCCCAATGGAATATGGACTCCACTAAAAGAAATTGACTATCATAGTTGAATTGAATTGGGACATAATGAATACTAATATAGTTTTGTTGAATTAATGAACATGTGATTAATCCTATGTGAGGCTTGCTATTTTTGAAATTATAAAATAAAGATATTTTCTAATTATTGTCTTAAAGATCATTTTTTAAGGATGAGAAACCATGATTTAAGTGATTGGGTACATGAAGTTGACATCTTGAATCAATGGAAGACACTAAAACTCATTTTCAAACAAATTCTTATTTCAAACTAAAATGTTAACCTACTTCAAAATTAGGAATTGAAGAGTTTCATCTTAAAGGAATTACCAAATTCCCAAGGTCAAAATTCATTTGAGGCAAAACAAAGCTATACAAACAAAATTTTCTTGATAAAAGAGAGATAAAATTATAAGGAATGTGTATTCCATTGGGGTTGATTTTTGGGTCTTTTCCCATAATTGTTTCCTTAGTATTCAATCCTAAGGATTTATTCTGTGTTCATGTTTAGTATGTTGATATAGAACCCTATTTTACATTTTTTTCATCCAAATGATTAGACTTATAATGTTGATTTTGTGTAACAATCTAATTTATAAGTTGCATACTTGATTGTATCCCCATAGTAGGTGTTTTAAATTTCATAACTCAGTGGAATTAGTGCGCATGAGTTTAATCCCCTATGTGACCTACTACACATGGTCTAATTGAATCATATTTCCTAATTATTTTGACTTAGATACCATTTTCCAAGGGCGAGAAACAATGGAGTATTGGATTGCAATATTTCTAGAGAATAATCCATAGTAGAGATCTTCATTGAACCCAAAGCAAGATTCATATTTTGGACAACAAGTAAATGAAAATTAAAAAGGAAATTATCAATAAATAGTAAAAATGAGAGACGGGAAGAAAGGGTTAGGTGATCAAAAAACCAAAAATCCTAGAAGCTAAAATACAAAGCGCATTAGAGGAAATTTTAGCTTAAAAGTAGCCTCCTAGGAAAAAATAATAAAATAATAAAATACGAGTTATGAATTTTGGAGGCAAAATAAAAAACTATTTATTTATAGTATTTTTGGCTTATCTTCTTATAGGTTTACTCATATTTCAAGTTTAGACACTTATTGGATGAGGAATTCAATTCTACATCAAACAAGTACCTATTATGCATGCTTTTGAGAAGAAGCACATTGATAAAAATTGAAGATACATTAAAAAAGTGTGTTGAACATGCTTTTTTATGTATCTTCAATTTTTATCAATGTGGGTCTTCATAATGGGATCTTGTTGGATGTGAAATTTAATTCTGCATCCAATGAGTATTGACACTTTAAATTTCAGTAAACCTATAAGGAGATAAGCCAAAAATACAATTAAAAAAATAAATTTTTTCCCCCTCGAAAATATTTACATGTATCTTTTTGTAAATTTAAAGGATTTTGATTGATCTACATATTTTTCAAATGAAAATTTCATGGGAACTTTTAGCCTGAAATTTTCTCGAATGAGAGATCATAATATATAATGAATAAACTAAGATTGAAAATAATATATTACTAAACTAGAAAATATATAATAAGTAATATAATAATACTAAGGTATTAATAAAATAAAATTAAAAACTATGTTTTATTAAACTAGAGTAATAATAATAAGAAGAATGAAGTTTGTGAGGGTAGCACAAGTGGTGTTAGTGCCACATGCTTTGGTTCAAATTTTGACTAGACCAAATGTTTTGATGTTAGGATATTCCGACACATAGGAAATAGTTAAGTATAACTTGGTCTAGTGTAGAGTTAGGCAAAGTGTGTTTCTTTACTATGTACATTTGTAACTCATAATCCGACGATCACGATTTGTAGTGATCCGACGATTCACTCTCTCCTCGGTATTAACGACACTTGATTTGTGGCTTGACACCCGATTGGTCCATGATCTCTATTTAAAGAGCATGGAGGGTCATTTGTCCTGTAACCGTTTATGAGAGAAACATATGTAAACTTTCTTTTTATATTAATAAAGTGCCTGAAGTGGCCGCGTTGGCTCAGGTTGTGGACTATTTCCCTCTTCGAGGGTTTTAACCACGTGATATATTGGTGTACTGATTTGTGATATATTTGTGAGCGGTGACCTTTGGTGTTTGATCTAAGGAAGTTACCCTGTAAATTCCTACATGGTATCAGAGCCATTTTGAGGGCCGTATCTGTTGTTGATCCAAATCCGACTATGATTTGACTGCATGCGGCTGTCGTTTTCCAGATCTATTGTTTCTAAACTCTTTCAAGCTTGGAGAATTTCTTTGTTGTGTCTGAAGCATCTGTTACAGTGAATAACCCCTTTCGTTTCATGTGAAAAGGTTTTCGGTTGCCCAAGTTATGTCAGTTTAGATTTAGAAATAGGAAGAAGGGATTTTTTTCTGCTACATATGCTCTTTCCCCACGTCTTTGTGCGATCTCGGGAAATCAGAAATAACAAAAAAAAGGATAGTTGCTGGTAAGGCTAACTGAAAATCTAACATTTTGCTGTAAGGCTTGCATTTCATTTTTTTTTGTGCATGGATTTTGTGGTTTTTTTGCAGGAAAAAAAAAAACCTTCCATCACTCAAACAATTGCAAAATCCTTTTACTAGCTCACTTGGTGTGAAGTTAGTTTATGAGAATAGAGGTCTTGGGTTCAAGTCTCTTTCTCAAGTTTCTTTTTGTAAAAAATTTTTTGTTAGAGTTGTGGGGGGGGGGGATTTTTTTTATAAGTAGAACTTCATCATCAAATTTCAAACCGTTCTCGTAACTATTCGGCATCTACAACTCTTTTTTTTTAAAGGCACAACTTCTTCATCTGGAAGTCATTTTTCGAGTCCCTTTTTTTTAATCAGCCTAATTTTTCGAGATCTTTCCATTGGAGCAGTTTTTTTTAGCTTTTTTTAGCTTCGGGGTTTTTTTTTTTTTTTTTAATGGAAAGTGCATGCCCAGTTATTCTTAACAACGCCAATTATTTCCAATTACTACCTCACATGGTAGATTTAATTAGAAATAAAGGGCTTTATAGAATAGCCACAGGACAAGAAACTAAACCTATTGTTGGAGATAAAGCCACTAAATGGGAAAATAAACAAGATCAAGCACGAGGGTTGATAGAAATGTCCATTGCTCAAGATCTTCGATTTCATATCCTTGAAATTGACACCCCTGATGAAGCCCTGAAAAAACTAAATACTATTTTTGGCATTCAAAATGAAATCAGAGCCCACCAGCTTGAAATGAGTTGCTTACTTTGACCCCAATAATTTCTCCTCTATTGAAGATTTTTTTTCTAAATTCAAGACCCTTAGAATTATTTTAGAAGGTTGTAAAGTCAAAAAGGAAGATGGTAGCCTCATTTATTCCATTCTTACTAAGCTTGGTCCTGCATACTCTATATTTGCTTCCACCTTCCATTCCACTAGAGAAGCCATCATTTCTCAAGGAACAACCTACAAGAACCCCTCTTTTGATGTCTTTTGTGATTCTTTGATAAGAGAACAAAAAAAAATCATACACCTTGGTCTAATCACTTCTAGAAATGCTTCTAAGAAAGCCTTAGTTACCCAACAACAACCATATCAAAAGAATCCCAAGAAGCAATATCCTAAAAAGTATGGTCCTAAACCAAACAAGTGTCCTAAGCAATTTTAGCTGCAAACTGAAAAAGAAACTCACAAAAGTGATAAGGCAACTAAAAACAAAGGGAAGAAAATAGATAGACATTGCAACTTTTGTAATCGCGATGGCCATGTAGAGTCCAAATGTTTTAAGAAGATGGAAGCCTTGGAAGTAGCAATGAAGAAGAACCATATCAATTTGGAGACCTCTTCAACTTCATCTTCAGGAATGACACTTTCTGCTTGTGGTTGTCAAGCATCTGGTTATGCATTAAATGTATCTTCTTCTTCTCATTCTCATGAGTGGCTCATTGATTCTGGAGCTTCTTAACACATGGCCAAAAATAAAGCCATGTTTTCTTCTTTAAATAATTGTAACACCAAACATATTTATGTTGATGATGATAGATCTCTTAGTGTTGTAAGATCTGGAACCATTCATCTAGATAATGGTCAGTTTAATGAACAATACTATGTGTTCCTACCTTGTCATGCAACCTTTTATCTGTTTATCAAATAACTCATTCAGGTGAAGGGAAAATAGTAGAATTCTCACCTCATGATGTTGTAATCAAGAATTCTCACCTCATGATGTTGTAATCAAGGACCTCAAAGATCCTAGACATATTTTAGCTATTGGCATTGTTGATGATTTCACAAGGTTGTATAAGTTTGACAACTTTGGGTCATCATGTCTTCCCTCCATTTTTGTTGCTCATAATTATGAAGTGAGCAAACTTTGGCATGAGCGATTTGGTCACTTAAACTATCGCTTTCTTCAAACTCCATGTAAAGAAAATATTGTGACAGGTATTCTTATGGTATCTTGCCGAGATGGTGTTTTCTCTGGATGTGTACTCAGAAAAAATCATCAGGGTAGTTTTGAAGAACATGCCTCTTGGCACGCTTCAGCCCCTTTGCAGCTTGTGCACAGTGATTTATGTGGTTTACTTCCTGTTATTTATTTCTTTGGTTGCAAGTAATTCTTAACTTTCATTGATGTTTTTTCCAAACGCACTTGGGTATCTTCTTAAAACTCAAGAGTGAAGTTTTTACCATGCTCTTGGCCTTTAAGGCCTTTGTTGAGAAACAATCTGGACATTAAATTCTTACGTTAATATCAGACAATGGAGGAGAATATGTTAACAACAAATTTATCAACTTTTGCACAGAGCATGGAATTCAATTGCAACATTATGTTCCATATACTCCACGAAAAAATGGTGTAGCTGAAAGGAAAAATCACACCTTAAAATAAATGGTTAAATGTATGCTTCAATCTAAAGGACTTAGTCTCAATTTTTGGGTAGAAGCAATTAACTGTGAAAATTACATAGTAGATCACACTCCTCTTAAGGTTTTAAGGAATGTAACTCCAGAAGAATATTGGAGCTCAATCAAACCATATGTAAGTCACTTTCGTGTTTTTGGAAGTGATTCTTGGGCCCATATTCCAGATGTGAAACATAAAGTCTTAGAACCTAAGAGTGAAAAATGCATCTTTGTTGGATATTCTAAATATGTCAAAGGATATAGAATTCTTCAACCAAAATCCAAAAGTATAATAATTAGAAGAGATGTAAAATTTGATGAAAATATATCGTCCTGTGAGCCTAGTTTGGCGGGTGTGCCACCTTTGGTCTACGAGCCTGATTCGACATATGTGCCACCTGTCTCTATCTCTTCTATTTTTTGATAGCATTCCTTCTAGTTTAGATGATGACAACGAGGATGAAAATCCTCCTCCACCTCTTGAAGATATTCTTTTTGCTCCACAGCTTCCAAGATGGGTCCGCTCTACTCAGGATGTAGTAGGTTCTCTTGCAGGTGATCCTGCAGATCAACAACGTACACGTTCTCAGTTTGAAAGAGCCTCTTCCTTATTGGCTCAAGTTCCAAAAAATCCTAATTCATACACCTTTGAAGAAGCTTCTAGTCATCCAGATTGGGATGAAGCTATGAATGAAGAATATCGTTCCTTATTGGAAAACGATACTTGGGATCTTGTTCCTCTTCCAAAAGGAAGAAAACTTGTCAAATGCAGATGGGTTTACAAAACAAAGTTTGGACAAGATGGAAAAGTGGATAGACATAAAGCTCGTATTGTTGCTAAAGGATTTTCACAAGTTGAAGGCATTGACTATATTGAAACCTTCTCCCCTGTTTCCAAAATGAATTCTATCCACCTTGTTCTTTCTCTTGTTGCCTCCTTTAAATGGGAAGTCCATCAGATGGATGTTAAATCCGCCTTCTTACATGGAGATTTGCATGAAGAAATCTACATGGAACAACCTCCTGGATTTATCCAAAATGACTCTAGCCTTGTTTGTCGCCTTAGGAAGTCTCTCTATGGTCTCAAACAAGCTCCTTGAGCTTGGTATTCCAAAATGGATAACTTTCTATTAGATAATGGCTTTTCTAGGTGTCATTCTGACACCACTGTCTACACCAAGAAAGTGGGTAAGTCCTTCACCATCCTTGTTCTTTATGTTGATTATCTTATCCTTACTGGTAGTGATCCAAACCATATAAACCATGTGAATTCTAGCCTCAAAAAGAAGTTTGAAATGACAGACTTAGGACACTTGCATTATTTCCTTGGTATTTAAGTCTTGCAATCCAAAGAAGGTATTACCCTCTCTAAGTCCAAGTATGCCTGTGCTCTTCTACGCCACTTTCATATGGAAGATTGTAAGTTATCCCCTTCTCCCTTTCAGTCCGGATTTAAGATTTCAGTCACTTGTACTACCCCTGAAGTTGATGCTACCTTATACTGTCAACTTTTTGGTAAACTTTTGTATCTAACCCATACTCGTCCTGACCTTTATTTTTTCATTGGTCTTGTTGTTCAGTTTATGCACCAACCTCATGAAAGTCACTAGAAAGTAGCTAAAAGAATACTTTGATATATTCAAGGTAAAGTTCAATTCGGGGTTCATTACAGTGCAGGAACATCTCCATTGTTGATTAGTTTCACTGATTCTGATTGGGTTGGTGACCCCGATGATTGAAATTCTACTGCAAGATATGTATTCGCTCTTGGTTCAGGACCTATTACTTGGTCTTCTAAGAAACAAAGTGCCATCTCTCTTTCTTCGGCATAAGCAGAGTATCATGGTGTCGTTGAAGCCAGCAAGAAAGCCATGTGGCTTCTTCAGATCCTGTTTGAATTTGGTCTTCATCAACAACATCCAACTACACTTTGGTGTGATAATTAGAGTGCCATTCAGCTTTGCAAAGATCTAGTTCAGCACCAGCGTATAAAACACATTGAGCTTCAGGTACACTTCATCAAAAAGCTCATTCATGATCATGTTCTTGAAGTACAGTATTGTTCAACCAATGATCAAGTTGTCAATATCTTTACAAAAGCTCTCACAAAAGTGAATTTTACCAAACTTCGATCCATGCTTGGAGTTCAGTAGAGTTATCATTAAGGGGTGATAGGCTCTAATGCCTCCTTTCTTCTCCTATTGTGTCACCTTTGTAAATCCTTCAATCCTATCCCAAGTTGTTCTTAAGGGGGGATGTTAAGATATTTTGACACATAGGAAATAGGCTTCTTTTGTGTCACATTTGTAAATCCTTCAATCCTATCCCAAGTTGTTCTTAAGGGGGGATGTTAGGATATTCCAACACATAGGAAATAGTTAAGTATAACTTGGTCTAGTGTAGAGTTAGGTAAAGTGTGTTTCTTTACTATTTACATTTGTAACTTATAATCCGACGGTCACAATTTGAAGTGATTCGACAATTCACTCTCTCCTCGGTATTAATGACACTTGATCTGTGGCTTAACACCCGATTGGTCCATGATCTCTATTTAAAGAACATGGAGGGTCATTTTTCCGGTAACCATTTATGAGAGAAACATATGTAAAATTTCTTTTTATATCAATAAATTTCCTGAAGTGGCCACATTGGCTCAGGCCGTGGATTGTTTCCCTCTTCGAGGCTCTTAGAGGGTTTTAACCACATGATATACTGGTGTACTGATTTGTGATATATTTGTGAGCGGTGACCTTTGGTGTTTGATCTAAGAAAGTTACCCTATAAATTCCTACATTTGATTTGTGGGTTATTATATTAGGCCAATGTGTTATATTGGTAGTATTTTGATGTGATTTTTAGTGGCAAGGATGATAGTGCGTTCTAGTTGTTGGTTCCTCATTGTACCAAAAAAAAAAAAACAATGAAATAGGGATATATGATAATAATAAAAAAGAAATAATTAGAATAATAGTAAATTAAAATGCTAATAAAAACCTAAAGTATTAATAACAAACAAATTTAAATAGGTTAGTAATAGAACCACCAAAGGAATAGAAGAACTAAAGGAATTACAAACAAAGAAAGAAAATAAACAAGCCTATAAACAAACAAAACCTTTAAAGTTAGCAAAACAAAACCTTAAACCAGGCCACAAAGTAGAGTATATTTTTTTTAAAGAAGGATTCATAAATACAAAAGGAAAAGAAAAATTAAAGAAAGTATTATAATATTATTAAAAGAGAAAACTTAAGGTAAGAACAAAGCCATAATATTGCAATAAAGACTCCATAACTAGCATAATAATAAATGAAAAAAAATACTTATAATGGAAAGCAATAGAAAAATGAAGGATTTAAAATAAAGACATGATGAAAATCCAAATAAAAGTGAAGAAGGGTAGAAATAGTCAGGAGAAAATCCATGCAAAAATAAAAAGGAAAATATAGATAAAGAGCCAAACAGAAGAAGGAGAAGGGGAGAAAAACAAGAATCAAATCTAACTGTTGAGGATGCTTTGATGATTGATCAAGGGAAGAAAAGTCATACTTTTCTCCAAGACACTCCCTCAATTCATATTATCTGTATGCTTGATAATTTCTATAGCTTCTCTTATATGACACTTGAAGTAGTGCTCTTCTTTTGCAAGGATCCTAGTGTCTTCAAAGCAAACATAGTACCTAGTCTTGATACAATTCTAACCAATTCTAAAGTGTGAACTCGTACATTCTTGCCATCTACCCTATACTCCTTTATATTGATTTCAAATGATTTATTGGTTTCTCCAATGTAAGAAATTTCATAGCAGTAGGAAACATTATAAACACCCTTGAGTTATAAATGGTCAATTTTGTCTATAACAAACCTTGTTTTCTATCTTAGAGATATCAAGGCCTTGAATGAGGTTGTAATATCCCTTATCCTTATCACCTAAGGTAAGCATTCTTATTATATAGTTGAATATTATGACGTCCTCTCAATTTCCCTCTTGATGTTTATCCTTATATCATATTCTCTTGGAGACCTTGGCTCATTTTATTGTTCAAGATACTCAAATTGTACATTAGAATCGTAAAATATTTAATCCACATTGTACTATCCTAGTGGAACCTCTATAGGTCACTCACTATCATCTTAGCAACCTACCATTTCCTCTTTAGGATGAATCTCCTTTGAATTTGAGGAGGGCTCCCCTAATAATAATTAAGGCTTAGTCAAACAAGCGCAAAGTGATGTCATAAGAAGGCTTAGTGAGATATTTTTTTTATATTTTTAGGTTTTTTGTAAAAAAAGAGAAAAGGTAATGGAGTCAAGAGGAATCATGTGTAAAAATGAGATCAAGAAGAAACCCTCTTAACTTGGTCATATGATGTTTTTGGATTGAGGCAAGAGGTTAGAATTTTATAGATAAATAAACCTCTTAGCTAATCAATGAAAAACCATAGAATCATGGCCCTAGTAGAAGGGATCCCACCATGAGGATGACCTTCAACCACAAAATCGATTATGACACGAAATAGGATCAAAACCTTTATTGTATAACTCTAGAGTATGGATTAGGAAGGAGGATTAAAACTTGGCCCACACCAACGAAGGAGAGCATGTGAGAAGAGCCTCTATGCATCGTCATTCACGTGATTATGTAGCCCCAAAGTGGATTGACCTTAGTAGCCTTGTAGTAGTATTAAATAATCACAATAATTTATTTAATGATGTAAAAGAAATAACCAAGAAAGAACAACTTCTAAATAAAAAATCATTTACACACACAAATAAGACATTAACAAAAAAAAATTATCCAAAAATATATTTCCAATAAGATCCAAGGATAAGAATGCTCTCACAATCCAATCATGGGTATAAATGAGGAAGCTCTCTTATATTTACAGAGTGAGATTGCTATTTTTTATGACAAATTGTCTAGTGGAATATCCATGCCAATCTATAGATCATATTAGCATCCAAGTATGTTTCTTTGGGAATATTGTGGAGAGTTTCATGGGATCCATAGAAATTAAGTCGAAAATCACAAAACGCGAGTCGTGGCCGGAGAATCTATGAATAACCCTCATAATCCCCAGGGGGTATTTTTGCATGGCTGAAAGCACAAGGCAGATACACAAATCATAAAGTAAGCATCTTCATGGAATCCCTAACTAATAAGCTTGGAATATTCAAAGAATATGGAATAGTATAACATAAATGTTAGATAAAAGGGGAAATTGAAAGATCAGGAAGAATCAAAGAGGGAATATAAGAAAGTACCTAAAAAATACCAACCTAGTTTAAGTGTTGTGAACCATTCACAATCCCTATTGAGAAGGGAAGTGAAGGTTGACATCAAGCCATATCAAGGTGAGGTTGACAATCTAAAGCTAAATCAGTAGTTGCAACAATTAGGATTTTATTTTAATGTTCATCATAGAGAGGAAGAAAATAAGGTTTTTCTTGTTTGTTTGAATTAAGAGGGTCATTCCTTGACCTGGTGGGAAAGCAGCATGGAGACCTTGAGGTTGTTAACTTTCTTAAGGCTATATTGTTTTTTTTCTTTAGATAATTTCATTATTACACTTTTTATTCACCCCACATACATCTTAACATCATTATCAAGTATGTTTAAAGAATAATATCATTAAAAATATAATGGAACAATAGAATAAAAGCATGCACAGATATGGACACCATGATTTTTGGTCAGATACCAGGGTAAAATTCCATGAGGGGGAAAACCCATCCAAATTATTCTTCTAGTAGATATTCATCAATTTTTCAACTGAGATACAAAGTACATCCATACTGAGATACAACATTTCATCGGACCACCTAGGGCCTACCTATGTTAGTTCACAACTTTGATTATGAACTAACTTCCAGAGCATTGCTACCACCTCACTGTTATCTAAATCTGTCAAGAATAAGTTCATTGTATGCATGAGAGTACATCATCATCATCTATACTACCAATAATTCTTGCCATAGATTACTACTCAATATCAGATAAAAATTAGTTAACAAGGTTTCAACATGTATATATGGATCATGATTACAGTCCCTATTAGGGTTTCTCTTTAGCGCCACTAGAGGCAGTATATCAACATGTATCTTAGAAATATTACGAGCCATGTCATTGAGTGAATTTTACTGGTTACAAGGCAGGGTTTTGATTCCATATATATCATGTAATAGTGCCAACTATTTTGCAAAGAAGGGATGACATTCATATCATGTAACAATATGAATTGTATCAAAAATAAGGGGTGCCATACATATAATGTAACAATACCAACTTTATTGTAGAGAAGGAATGTGATAGATTGATACCATACAATTATGTGAATCAAATCAATGCGAGAATGTAGCCATAGCGATTCATGATCATGCCCTTTACTGAGATGAGAGACCAATTATATTAATGTGAGATCCTATTCGAATGAGATTATTAGAAAAAATATGAAAGACCAATTATGTTAATGAAACATCCTATTTGATCATTATTATTACAACAAACATGTGATACCAACTATGTTAATTCGAGATCCTATCCATAACACAGGTACAGGCGAGATCATTGTCCACATAGAAACGAGGGTAAGGTCTGTAGAAATGAGAGTCCTCTAAGAAAATTCCAGTGGATTAATATTATAGTCTTGCAAGTATAAAAAAGTCTTGTGTGAATAGTGAAATATTGTAGCAGAGTATATAGAAATAATGAGAGAAACGTCCTTTAGCAGAGAGCGAAAATATAGTTCTTTGACATGAGTGAAGTATAGTATTGTAGTGAGATAGTGTAATCTTGTAGTGAGGCATATAATAGCTTAGTAGTAGAGCATAGCATAGTCCAGTAGTTGGACTCCTATAGCATATAGGAACCAAGGATATATAATATAAATAAGAACATAGAGTATATATTGCAAGAGCAGGGATCTTGTAGTGTATTTGTAATAAGAGTATGGTCTTGTAGATGGTGTAATCTTGAATAGAGAAACAACCATGTCACAGAGCAAGATAATAATATTGAGGCTTGAACAAGCCATAACCCTTGTAAAGATCCATAGACCATAACCCTTACAAAACCTACAAGATCCATCCAAATTCTCAGAGCTGCCCAAAATTTCCTTTTAGAGATCACCCTAATGGGGTATTTGTACTTGTTTGTCAATGTGCATAGGTGTCTCTTTAGGGTTAGGCTGACAAGAGGTTGACTTAGACGAATTTTAAAATTTTAATTAATATATTTCCCTCCAATTTGAAGCCAACTTAAGGACCATAATAAAACCCTTTTTTAAATTTAATCGCTTGAATTATAATCAAATAGGGGCTAGTAAATTTTTACCTAGTTTCCAAAACTTAACAGCTGCAGGAAGATCCTCTACTGACTAAGAGGGAGGATTTCAAAAATCTCATAAATTCACAATTTTACCCTATTGGGTATGTAGAGAACCAATGGATCTATGGCATTACTTCAGGTAGAAGTAGGGGAAGACTATACAAGAGTACACCATGGAATTTAGAAATATGTTCATAATGCTAGGTATATCCCCAAAGCACCTAGATGTATTCTTCAAGTATTTGGGGGGTATACACAACCATATGTAGAATAAAGTGTTGTTTTTCAAACCTAGATCAATGGATGAGGCCTGTGTACAGGGACAATACCTAAAGAACATATTCTAGAAGAAAGGTAAATCAAGCGGGTCGAAGAAGGAGCACTAGTATGATTCTAAGGAGGGGAAGAAGAAGTGGAAAGGGTGAAATATGAAAAGGTAGTGGAAACAACACACTCGTGCAAAGATCCTAGAAACCATTTCGCCCTCTGTAACATTTACGATCATACAGAAGAGAAGTGTTGGAAGTTGCATATAGAGCTCAACCTAAAGAACAAAAAGAAAGCTACGAAGAAGAATAACCTCATGGCCATTTATTCAAGAAATTGAAAATAGCATGGACATGGATGAGAATATAATTTGTACATCAATGTAGAAGGAGATGAATCTGAGTAGTTTTCAACAACAAGAAGAAAACAAAAATACTAGACTCTTTTATATAAATATGTGCATCAAGAAGACAAATATCGATGCTCTATTCAACTCAGGATCAAAGGTAAATATCATTACAACAGATATGGTCAAAAAATTGAGATTGGAAGTTTGTGATCATCCAAGCCCATATAAATTGACATGGGTAAATAAGGATGAAAAAATAAAGGTAACCAAGAAGTGAAATATTATATTTTCTATCGGTGTTGATTTTATTAATGAAGTAGAACTGTAATATTCCAAATTGGAAATAGCAGCAATACAAGACATAATAATGTAAAACACAGCAAATCTGATCATGAAATGAGAGGGATAAATATGCAGTCATTATTTTATTAATATATCAGCAACAATATACAAAAATATCTTGAGGGACAAGCCACTCAAGCAATAAGAACAATCCTCCAATGATCATAAAAATCAGCACATGAGTTGTTGCAACTGTATAGAATGCCAGAGAGTAGTGATAGTGATGTCTATATTAGTTTAGCTGCTGTTGTAAACATACAAAAATGGAATATGGCTGATAGAAACAAAATAAATTCCCAAGAAAGAAGATGTGGGCTCTAATAAATGATTTCTAGCCAACCCGGAAAATATTGCTAGAAATACCAATAAATATACAATGTGACAAATAACCCTAGGGTTGATATGTCATTGAAAACTAGATCTGAATACAATGAGGCTATGACATATCTTAAATTATTATGTCCTCCTCCAATGGTATTTATAATTATAAGGTTGATCCCTCTACTTAGAAATAGACCCTCCTGATGAGCCCAATGAACCCTCCCAACAATTGCCTCCAAAAATAATCAAGTTCAGGATTTTGATTGCACTGTGAGGGATGGTAGATGGTTGGCTTGATGCCAAAGATGTGAAAATATTCCCAGGAGCCCTCCTTGCTGATCCTCCAATGGATAGGCTACCTCTCCACTGAAAAACAAGCCCAGAAATAGCTCTATGTGAGCCTCATTTGCTGCACCCTGCAACACAACCCAACTCTAAACAGAAACTGCGTTGCAGCTAAAGGAGGTAGCTTGGCTATAATTCTAGAATGAGGAAATGCAACTCAAATAACCTCTCCTTCCCTGAGGATGAGGTAGGGATTCCTGATCAGGAACACCCTTGTGCTAAGCAGCACAACAACCCTGCTAAACAACAAGAGGAAGCAAAAGTCTAAACAGACCAATATCAAATAATAATCTCAAACATGAATAACAATGGTTTCCATCCCCTCCATATATAGAATGAGAGACTACTCACATTGGGTCCCATCCATACTTGCCACCAAGCTCATGCAAGTTGTCCTCCACTAAAACTGTGATGTCTTATCATAAAGGCCACTCCTCCATGACAGCGTTGTTGATTTGGTCAAAGTTGACTGAATCAACATGATCCAATCCTTGTTCACACCCAAAGGTGCTTAATCCAGCTACTTATTCTTCCTCCTTTCACATTAGGAGTGTTATTATTCCTTCTAAAGGGGTTTTATGGGCCTCCCCACCTATTTATTCACCTACCTAGTGATAAAACAAACTATAATATTCCATTTAGATGAAAGCTAAATTTTTGGAATATTACAAGAACTAGATGTAGTTTCCCTTGATATATGTGGAATAGTGTTTCGGAGTCCTTATATTTACATGTGGGATGCAATATACATGTAGAGAGCCAAACAATACTACCTCATCAAGGATGGAAAATCGTTCACCATCAATGTGCACAAAGGAAAGTCCAAAATTTTGTTGGTAAGTTCCATCCAAGCAAAAAAATGATTAGTTCTAGAAAAATTTATTTTTGTTATTTTTAAGAGAAGGACAATCTATAGAAGAGTCGATGAGATCAAAGTCATCCCTAGAAGGGTGTACAAAGAAATTGAAACAATAATTCAAAGCGTTTCTATATGCATACGAGGATTTTTTCTAGGAGCCTAAAGGGATGCTGCCCAAGAGGGAAGGGGAAGATAAGATATAGTTATTTCTAGACTCCCAATTGCCAAACATTGGGTTATGCATGCAGTCCATTATAGAAGAAAGTGAGGTGAAGAAGTATTTACAACAACTTTTGGAATAAGGTGTCAATTGAAAAAGTACCTCACAATGTGGGTCACCCATCATCATTGTTCAAAAGAAGGATGGGACGTGGTAGATTTGTATCAATTATAGGCTGTCAAAAAACATTAGGCTCAAGAATAAGTACCCCCTACCCAGGATATATTTGTTGGATCAATTGCAACAAAACAAATACTTCACCTAAATAGACAGAAATTTTGGATATCACTAGGTTTGGTTAAGGAAAAAAAATACTTGGAAGACCACCTTCACAAAAAAAAGGTTTGTATGAGTGGTTAGTCATGTTTTTTGGCTTATGCAATGCACCAACTATGTTTACGAGGTTAATGAATGAAATAGTGTTCCCTTTTATAGATTCATTTTATTTTTCTATTTGGATAATATATTGGTATATATGCTACCTGGGAGGAGCACATCTCACATTTGATGCAGATGCTAAAGATATTAAAGAAGTTCTAGCTACTCAAAAATCCCAAGAATTGTGATCTTGCACACTATTCTTTATTATATCTAGGGTATGTGATAGGTGGATGAGAATTGAATATAGATCCTTCCAAGATAGAGGCCATCATGAAGTGGTCAGTGCCTACTAATATCTTTGAGGTCAGGAGTTTCGTTAGGGCATCACAATACTTTAGGAAATTCATAACATCATTTTTAGTGGTAGAAACACCACTCCATGCTAGAACATTGAGTGGAAAGAGCTTCCGATGGGGAAAGGGTCACCAGTGGGCCTTTGAGGAGTTGAATAAGAATATTTGTCAAGTGTTGGTTATGGCATTACTAAACTTGCAATAACCCTTTGAAGTGGAAACCAATGTGAGTAAGTATGTTATGGGAGTGGTGTCGATGCAAGGAGGAAGGATTGTATGCTACCATTCTAAATTATTTAATGGGGAAATTCTTAAATACAACACCTAAGACAAGGAGATCTATGCCCTGTGTAAGGTGTGAAGTGGAAACACTATATTGTGGGAAAGGATATAGTAATACACACATATCGTCAGCTGCTACAAGACTTGCAGGCTTAGATTAAGCTACAAAAAACCAAAAATTGCAAGTGGAAGGGGTTTCTACAACAATTTTATTTAGTGATCAAGTGCAATAAGGGAAACACAAACAAGTTGGACCACATTATTTCAAGGCCACCCACTTCAAAGATCACATATTTGGGATCTATGATGGACATGAATTCCTTCACCCATGATGCATATAAAGAGGCATATTTAGAGGATGATGACTTCTAGGAGGTGTTTCAACAATTAGAGAGCCAAATTCATTTGCACGATGGTGACAACATAATTGACTACGATATCCATGATGGGTTACTCTATAGGTTGGATAAGTTATGTGTTTCTTAAATTTGGCAACTAGGGACAAACTCCATGTTTCACTGCTCATATGATGGAGATCATATTTTTGTTGGATTCCTCTTTCAGAGAGGCGCAAGATTGATCTAAAAATCATCTTGTTTGGATGAGAAGAAGTTGTATTTTGAATTTATTTTCCACACATGTGAAATTTTTCAAGGTCAGCCAGATTTGTAATGTAGGCTCACAAGCCCCAAAATATGTGTTACACACCCTCAGTGATGGATATAAAAAGGAGAGACACAAACCTCATTTCATCATCAACTCATCTCAGACATTCTCTCTCATCTGATTGGTTCATACAACCTTAGAGGCTTTTCTCTCTCCTCCACACGTGTGAAGGACAAGCTGGAAATTTCAGACTATGTTAAGGGTTTATGTGCAGCATTGACCAACGTTGACTTTGGCTCAACCTTGGCTTTTTTTACTTCGATCTCTTGGACATATTTCATTTTTGGGAGGTCAAATTTGGTGGCACAGAAATCGAGGTGAAGGGAGATTATTTGACTGTTGCGTTGACTGAGTTTGACTGAGGTAATTCAGACTATTTTAGGTTGAATTTGACTATGAGAATAGGTCGTGTTTGACTGGATTTGATCGAGCTCCATTGGGAGGTATTTTGGTTGTTTGACTAGCGTTGACTTTGCTGGCTAGGGCATCCTATTGACTGTTGTAAATTGTACTTTCTCTCTCTGTTGAATTTGAAGAATAATAAGAAGATTTGATCAAAGGGTTTTCCCCGCATTGGGGGTTTTCCCTGGCATCTGCCACATTATTGTGTCTCTTTTCTTGGCTTGTCTTTTGTTGATTTATTTATGTTCTATCAGCATTTGCTGTCAATGCTTATGTGATTTCATATCTGGAAATTGAATTGGACTAATAAGAAAGATTGAAGTAAATTATCTAAGCATATAACATACTATGGTTAACTAAAATTAACATGGTATCAGAGCTGAGATGAAGACATAGCCCAACAAGAGTGAGAAGAGAAATCACTGAAAGTTTTAATAGATAAGGACTAGGTTCAATGGCTTCCTCATCATACTTCAAATCTGATGACAAGTTGAATAATAAGTTTGATTATCATGCTTGGAAAATGTCCTTGGATATGACATTGGAGGAACAAGATGTTATGGACTATGTGCAAGGAAAGATCACTGAGCCTCCATCAAATGCATTGGTTGCCACTAAAACAAAGTACAAGAAAGGGTAAAACAAGGCGAAGAATATCATCAAGGATTCTATTCATAAGCACTTGGTTTCTTATATCTCCAAGCTAGGCACATATAAGGAGATGTATGTTAAGTTGGTTGGCATGTTCAGGGCTAGCAATGCTAAATCAAATTCTCCTTTTGAATAACAAGTTGAAGAACATCAATATGGACAAGGGAGATTCCTTCCAATCTTATTTCATGAGGCTCACCGAAATCAATAATGATCTCTTAGCTATTGGAGATGTCATAGCTAACTGAGAGACCACTCTCATTTCTCTTGGAGGACTTCCCTAAGCATGGTATGCATTTAATACCACTATCCTCAATAATAATATAATTCCTGATTTTGATGATTTGTTGATCATATGCACTCAAGAGGAGACAAAGATGATGGAGAGAGACCATCCCTCAAATGGGAATGGAAGTGACCCTACTGCCTTCGCCGCTCATGAAAAGAAGAGGAACAATGTTGGTTTGTGAAATCAAAATCATGGAAGAGCAGGTCACAAGGGAAGGAAGGTAAGATGTTACAATTGTAACAAGTTTGGTCACTATGCTAGAGAGTGCCCCAGTAAAAGGGACTCTCCCCAAGATGATGACTACAATAAAAACAATAACTTCAAGGGGAAGGAAAATAAAAGGAACAACAGGTTCAAAGGATATAGTAAGGCTCTTTCTGATCGAAATGGAAATGCAAATGGTCAACCTTTCAAGAGGTTAAGGAAATCCAGGTATGATGAATCCAATGTTGTTGATAATAAGAGAAATGAATATATTCTTATATCTTCCATCTCTATTGCATCTCCTCCTGACACCCTAGATAAATGGTTGATTGATAGTGGTGCCTCAAGGCACTTCACTGGATATAAAGAGGCCCTCTTTTATCTAATTGAAACTGATACAAATTTGTAAATTACGCTTGGAGACAATGGCACCTATCCTGTGAAAGGGACAGGGACTGTGACCCTTCATCTAAATCTAGCTCAAGTCCTCCGTTTGCAAGATGTATTGTATGTACCTAAATTGAAGAAGAATATAGTGTCTATCTTATAAATGGAAGATAAAGGATTCAAGGTGGTATTCATCAATGGAAAGGTATGTATTTGGAAGAGGAACTTCAAATAAGATTTCACTCTTGGATTCAGGGTTGATACACTCTATCAGGTTGGAGGAAGTTCGATGGGAGCCATGACATGTAACACAACTCTTCAATCCGAGCTATGGTACCAGAGGTTTGTACGCCTTCATTATAAATCCCTTCCTAAAGCAAGGAAGGTGGTCACAGGTATCCCTGATTTCAAAGATGATAATTGTAAGTCTAATTTATGGGACTAAATTAGAACATATACTTAAATATCAATCCGAATCAGTAGACTTAGAAACATGCCAAAATATATGGACCTTAGATCTAATTAACTTAGGAAGCCATTTTTTAGGTATTTAAGAGTTGAATGCATGCTGGAATCTTAAAAATAACAAGACAACTATTTTTAAAAGCAAGTAAAGAAAACATTCATATTTACTCTATGAAAGCATATAAATGATTGGTCAATGAGGTTAGTCTATTTTAGAAGATGGATAAGAGGCTCTTCTCTAAGAGTCCTGGTTGTCCTTCCACATTACTTCTATAATAACATTGCCAAACATCTAAGAAATCATGATAAAATTTAACTCTCAAAGCATATAAATTTAGTCTAGGAAAGCATATAAGAAAGTGAATCTTGATTCAGTCTAGTGCTAGCTCACGAAGAAGAGGATCTTTTCTAAGAGTCTTGGTTGTTTTGTTGAGTGAAGATTGATCTTTGAGTAATTATCTTGGTTGTCTTTCCACATCAAAGATAATTACTCAAAGATCAATCTTCACTCAACAAAACATGGCCATAATATGAATTCAGACTGAAAATATCTACAGGTATTTACAGCAAAGAAATAATATGAACATACAGAATTAAAACTAGCATATTCACAACTATGAACATTACTCCACAACAAAGTGTACTTAGCTCAGTATGGGGGCCCTCCACCTTTGCTTGGTACACTATTCAAACAATCAACTACAACACTCCATTCAAATCATATAGTATGCATAAGAAAATGATAAAGCAAGTCTCTTTGTTCAATTATCTTCATAAAGTAATAGTCTCAAAGTCTCCAAGTTCTTTCTAACTATGAATGACTTGCTTAAATAGGCTAAAATCATAAAAATAAAAGATAAAAATAATCCTAATCCACCTCATAAGGTCGAAATTATCTATTTTTTACAAAAAATAAGGATGAATCCCGTGAAATCATAAAACGATCCCTATTCCAGGGGATTCCCTGAATGACTGGTCAGGTTTAACCAACGTTGACCAGCCCTATTCTAGATTATTTGATGTGAACCACCAAGTGTTCATCTAACCTTGGTTCCTATAATTTCCAGATATGCATTTGGTTCGAGCCTAGGTGTCCTGCAACCATGACTTCAAAAGAGCCATTACAAGCTTTTCTAGTTCTGTCTAAATTTAATTTTAATGCTCAATTTTGACCAAAACACTAAAATAATTAAAATACATAGTTTAAATACCTTGACGTTCATGAAATAGGAAAAATGAGGTGAATATGATGATAAATTAGTGAGAAAATGTGGTAAATGATGAAATGTACAGGGTAAAAAGAAGCCAAACCGGAGCCCAACACTCCCCCTTGCTATGCATCAAGCATGTCCTCATGCTTGATTGATCCTCTTGGATCTCCTTCTTTCCCCAAATGCTAATGTTTTTTCCTCTACCTGGGCTACCTGTAGAAGAACCTCTATCCCTTCCGCTTCTCTTTCCCCCTTCTTATAGATTTCGGTCTTTACCTTTTGTCTCTTGTACTTGTACTGCCAATGTTTTTTTCCTTTTAACCACCTGTAGGCTTGCTTTGAAATAAGAACATTATGTGTCTCAAGCTTCCTTTCCTTCTCTTTAATTTGTTTGTTCTCTTCCATAATATTGCCGTTTTGGCTTTTGTACATATCATTTTTTGTCTTTAGATGTATTTCCATTATCTTTGTCACCTAAAGCTTTGTTTTTAGTTCTTCCAACTGTTTTGTCTCATCCTTTTTATCATTCTTGGAAGTTTCTCCATAAGTCTTTTCTGCTATCTTTTTGACTTTCTTACTTAACTTTTCATATGGGGAATAAGAGGATGAATCCTTTTTTTCATTATCCTCATACCATCTATCTTCTTCTATTTCTTTAAGTTTTTCATTTTACTATTTTCTAATTCCTCAAGAAGATCATGATGCTTTTTCTGAGCTTCATCAATGGGAAGCTCTTCAAAACTTTCCTGTTAAACCATGTCTTGGATCTCAACATGAGGTTCCTCCAATGCTTTAAGCTCCTTCAAAATTCTCTTCCTATATTTTCTAAGAAAGGAGACAAATGGTTTGTATTTTTCAATGCTTTCCAATTAAACTTTCTTCTTTGATCTTCACCTGGAGTAAGAATATGTGTTCATTACTTCTTTAGAGAAGTGTGACTATGTATTAGCCTTGGAAGCTACATATGACTGCTCTTTTTCCTAATTTTCTATGAAGTTTCTCCTTTCAAGGCAACTTGTCCATGTTTCTGCTGTTGTGTTCTTCAAGTGATATTCAACAAGCATTTTTATCAGTCCCTAATGATAATAACTAGTTTCCTTTTTGTCACTCTTTCCATTAACACCCTCAATCATCTTCAATAGATTTGTTATAAATAAATATGGAAGGGTCAATTTGTTATCTCCCTTGATATGTTGGAGGATTTTGATGTGGTACATATGTACCACACTTTACCTTCCATCACATGTAAGGTACTTATGAATAATGAGGATGAGTTCTCTCCATGGTTCTTTGGAATGTTTGCCCTTATGATATCTTTCTCTTTTTTGTGGCAACCCTGTAGCAAGGGCTATGTAATCCTCCATTATAGGAATATTTATATCTCTTATAACTATCTTCTCATTCTGATAATTTGCTACAAATGCCTCTGTAATTTTGCTATTGTACCTATTGAACCTTCTTAGAAATTCAAGTAAATCTGCTTTATGAAGTTGTTCTCTACTTTCTTGTGTCCATTTCTCTGATTGGAACCCCACTGTTTCGATTCTTTGTTCCATTTTGGAAGACTGCTCTCCTTCTTTGTCTTTTCTTTGAATTTCTTAGTTAAAAATAAAAACTCTGTTAACCAGTAATATTTCAAAATTATCAGGTTGAAGAAAAAACTATGAAATTCTTCAAACAATATTAAAAAAAACTGTCATTTTCACTTTGTATTCATTCATGAATTTTTGTTCTTTGAAAACAAACTCATAATTTCTTTCTTTGAAAACAAACCCAGGAAAAAATTTGTGGCCTGTACATACCAGATTGTTGGTATCAAAGTCGTTCTAGTGTTGTTATGAGCCAAATTAACCCTTTTATGTATTTTTATATGCCCTGTAGCTTGACAACGAAAATATTTTTGAGAGAGGGTTTTGGAAAAAATTAAGGATTATCTCGTGATTTACAACCTACTACTCAGCTTCTTAATCCCACGAGTCCTTTTCAATTACTCCCTTCTCTATGCCAAATGTTTACTTCACATACAATTGTCAAATTCAAAACTTAAGTTCTTACCTGTAGCTACGGGCTAAGTGATTTCCAAATCCACAAGATTTTCAACACAAAAATTTCTATTGACACATTTCAAACATAAATTTTTGGCATAAATTTCATATTTGTTGGCTTCAAATTGGATTTTATATGAGGATTTAATACGAGATATTCAGGATATCTCGCCTGGAAAGAGGACGTTTAACTAGATTTCTGGAATATAACTTCTGTTTTTTCCTTGAATATCGTATTTCTATTGCCAGTTCATTAACGAGTCTCAATTATTTGTAGACTAAAAAAAAAAAATCAATTGCTAGTTTCATTCCTTACCTCTCTCCTAGCTTTGTTATCCAGTGCTCAAAGCTTCCCCTTTCAAATTTTGACTGTGTGTTTCAATTCCTCAGTAATGTGGCTCGATCGTAATGATTCCGGTTCGAGTTCTTGAACTGACTTCTTGTTAGGCCAACTTTGTTCTCCCAACTTCCTTTATTTCATGAATTCCCTGTATGCAATCTTCTTTACTCCTTGCTACTCTGTTTCAATTTTGTTTAGCTTTTGAAAGCTCATGTAGGTTCTTGGTTTGATCTTGGTAAATACTGGCTTTTAAAGATTTACGAGACCATTTACGAGACCATTTTTGTAGAGGTTTTGTCTACCTGTGATTTACTTTGGGAAACGTATGAGGTAATGCTTGCAGTCTTGCTTGTAGTTGCCTCTCATTTCACTAATACTATAGTACACTTAGGACTCTTGAACTATAATATCATAGGCAACTTCTATCACCTATTTTCACATATCATTTCACTTCAAAACATTTCTCCATGCAGTATTTTCGTTTCATTATTTAGTACTCCCTCAACTTATTTTCATTATCAAATTGGTACTCTTTGTTACAACTCCTCATTACTTAGTAGTGTTGTTCTTTTCAACATGATGTAGCATGTTTTATATTCAAACAAAATTACCGATCAAACGAGAAAATTACCTGGTATCGGTTTTTTGATGTAGCAAAAAACGAACCTGATTTTGTAAAGTGCTGATGTAGAATCACCCTTTTTTTTTTAACATATTTTAGGCACTTTAAATATTTTTACGATTATTTTATTTATTTTTATTTTTTTAAATGTCATGATTTTCATGTCAATTTTGAAAAGTGGTGATGCAAAATCACCTATTTTTTTTTGGAGCATATTTTTGGCACTTTAAATTTTCTTATGATTTTTATTTTATTTTAAATGTCACGATTTTCATGTCGATTTTGAAAAGTGGTGATAAAGAATTAACCCATTTTTTTAGAGGGTTGATTTTGACACTTTAAATATTTTTATTTTTCAAGTATGAACATTTGTTTTAAAATGTTGGTGATTTTCATGCTAATTTTGAAAAGTGTTGATGCAACATAAACCCTTTTGCTTAGAGAATCTATTTTTTACACTTTAAATTTTCTAATGTTCGTGATTTTCATGTTGGTAATAAGACATAAAAAAATATGACAAAAAAATAGTCAAATATAAAAATATATATAAAAAAGAAAGAAAAAACTTGTAAAAACGTAAAAAAAACAAAATTAACTTGTAAAAATAAAAAATGAAAAGAAGAAACCAAAAAATAAATTAAAAATATTAAAAAATAAATTTTAAAAAAAAAAACACAAAAAAATCAAATTTTTTTTGTAAAGATATAAAAAACACATAAGTCAAAAAAGTGTAAAATAAAATAATTAAAATTTGAAATTTAAAAATAATTAAAATTATATATATATATATATATATATATATATATAATAGTTAAAAATTAAAAATATATATAAAATTTAAAAAGAGAACTTAAAATAACCCAAAAAAAAAGGGTTAAAAATAAAATTTTAAAAGAGCATTGAATAAAAAACATAATTAACATCAAAACTTAAAAAAAAAATATTTGAAGACAAAAAATTAAAAAAATTAAAAACTAAAATTTAAAAAATAAAAAATATTAAAATAATTTTTTTTTTTAAATTTAAAATTTAAATTTAAAATTAAAAAATAATAATAATAAAAAATTAAAAAATAAATTATATTTAATTTAAATATTTTTTTTTAAATTGATTTCGACCTCTCTCGAGGGAGGTGCGGCTCTCCTACACCCTACAATTCCTAGAATCGGCCTCCCTCGCCCAGGCGGCCTCGGGGAGGTCGAAATCAATTTAATTTTTTTTTAGTTATTATTATTTTTTTAAATTTTGTATTTAAATTATATTTTTTTATAATTTATTTTATTTTTATTTAATTTTTTATTCTATATAATTTTGTTTTAAATTTTCTATTTTTATTTTTTATTTCTTTTAATAATTTTTAATTTTTTTCCGTTTTTAATATTTAAAGGTTTTTATTTATTTTTTATTATTATTTAATTATTATTTCATTTTTTTTAAATAGATATATTTTTTTATTTTTTGTTTTTTCTTATGTTTTTTTGTTATTTAATAACAAAAAAATCATTTTAATGTGTTTTTTTTTAAATATTTTTATTTTTTTAATGTTTTTTTGTTTTATGTTATGCTTTTTTGGTTTTTTTTTTTCATCAATATTATTTATTTATTTATTTTATGTTTTTTTCTTGTCAAATTTTTAAATCCTTTTCTTAAATTATGTTTTTATTTATTTACTTTTTGTTTTTGTTTTTGTTTTTTGTTTATTTATTTTCTTAAATTTTGTTTATTTGTTTGTTTTTTTTTTCTTTACATTTTTTATTTTTGACCTTCTTTTTTTTCTTATATATATATATATATATATTTTATATTGTATTTATTTTGTTCTTGTTTTATAATTTTTTTATGTTAAAATTTATATTTTTATTTACTTGTTTTTTTTTTAAATAAGACTAATTCTATTAAAAAAGCATATGGTACAAAATGAAGTTACAATCAAGAGAGGCCAGATAGAAGGGAAGCCGAAAATGATGAACTATCAACCTCGGTCCCGTTAAGTAGCCAAGAGAGAAACAAAGAGAGCCAAGAAGATAAACATGGGATCCGTAAGAGACAGACACATGAATCTACCCAGAATGGGTTGAATCCTCAATATGACATTTCTTTCCTTTCTTTTTTTAAACTTTAACCCAGCAATCATGGGGCGGATGGGCTAAAACCACTTGAAGACTGTTGTTGGCTAAAGGAGTGGTCTCCTTATCCGAATCTGAGGAGGAGGTCTCATGAGATCGTTTCTGAGCATTCAAAGAAACATTGGGCCCTCTAGGGTCTGCTGAGGGCATATCCTTCTCTTGCTTTGCAACCTTCTCATCTGCTTCAATCTCTTCCTCATCCGAGCTAAAGGAGTCAATGTTGTCCATGGGAGGCGGTTCACAGGGTTTCCAGATTTTAGAGTTTGGTTTGTGATTGCTTCTCTTCTTTTGGGTGAGGAACATAGTACAGGAGTTCTGAAGATGCCCTGTTTGATGGCATTGATGGCATCAGAAAGTAGTGCTCTCATAGTCCAAGGTCTGTGTCCAATGGAAGTCACCAACTTTAAGATTGATATGATCGGGTAGGCCTTTACTTATGTATATTTCAATGCATATTCTACCATAGGTGTATATGCTTGTCTCCCCCTTGGAGGGATCCATTGCCAGAAAGCGTCCCAGGGTGTTTCCGATTCCTTGAAAGACAGAGAAGTGCCATAGAGGAGAAGGCAAATTTGGAAGCCGGACCCAAGTAGGAAGCTTGGTAATGACTGTCGTAGAAGGGTCGAAGTCTGGGAACCAGGGTGTGAGGAACAACCATGCTTTTCCCCAAAACCAAGGACCTCCTGTTAAGGATTTTTGATAGTCTTCATTAAAAGCAAACATAACTACAAAGAAACCCTTCGAGTAGAAGATAACCTTGTTGTTATTGGTCCAAGTGGACTAAATCCATTGGTAGAAATCTGCTGAGCGAGGCCACAATCCATTAAATCAGAAAATAATGGTCGATTCTACATACATTTGAAACTGGTTTTCAAGTGCCGAATGGGAAATTTCTACGGAGGGAACATCCTCCATTTTATCAACCAAAAATGGCTTGGGAGCCTCAGAGGGTTGAGTATCTTTCTTGGGAGGCTATGCATGGACAACATCCTTGTAAGAGAAAGCTTGAGCAGAAGATGGCTGCTCGACTGCCCCTCCTCGCAGGCAAAGGGTTAAAACCAAAGAAGCAGTTTTTTCAATATTATAAAATGAGAGCGAAAGAGAGTCTTCTAGTTTTTTATCTCCACAGAGAAATCGCTGAAAGGCAGAAGGAATCCCCAGCCTGTGTTCAAGGGCATGCGAAAGGATCTTCACCAGATCCGTAGAGAGAACCCAAAGAATCATGGTTTTTCCATTGAGAAGAGAGATTTGAACCTAAAAGGAGGGGGATAAAATTTCTGGGGACCCCTGGCTGCCAATGCTCATCCGGTAGGCCAGATTGACAAGTCCTGATGGCCCACTGTTGCCCAAGGCTACCTTTTCACATTTACAATTCTCCATTGTGAGAAATCATCCTTGGCACCTAGACCCTGGGGTTGCGCGTTGGAGCGAGGAAACATTGAAGAGTAGGGGCAGGCCATATGATCAACATCTTTCTCATTGGTAACCTTCACGCTGGAGATTGCATCTTCCTTTGGCATCATGTCGAGATAGAGAACAATCCCGATTCGACCAACATGGAGATCGCTATCCTTCCTCGCCTTCTCTCCATCCTAGCAGTGTTCATGGTTGGGCATCAGATGAGACGGTGGCTCCCCTAGTCTCCAAGCGCCCAGATCTGCAAGGCCGAATTGTTGCATGACAGCGGCGGTGGGAGATGCTACACAGACACAAGCACAAACCCCTTCAGAATTATGTTCGCCTCTCTTGCAGATGTGTACATCACGACGGATCAGGATCTGTCCACCATATCTATGGTTGAGTGGCGCATCATCGGATTTGGTCACTGTGTCAGCAATTGCAACACCTGCAACGAATTGTGAAACCCTTGCGCTCTCCATATTCCCGAAATCTTCTCTAGTGGATAGTTAAAATGAATCTAGGCTCTCAACTCCCTATTTACTTGTTATTATCTTTTTTATTTTTTTTTGTTTTAGTTTTTATTTTTTCAATGTTTTCATATTCTCAATATATTTGATTGGATATATATGTCAAAATAACAAATATGTAGAAGTAATAAGTCCATGAAAACGATATTTTTTTGATGGTGTACTTCCTTAGCAGTCGATAGGATTATCAAAACGACAATTTTTTTTACATAATCTTTAATATGTTTATTAGTATCGATTTATTAAATTCAAAAGAAATATATTTTTAATATTAAATTATTATTATTATATATGAAAATCAAATTAAAATATATATATTTCTCAATAATGAAATATAGGTTTTAAAATACAATTTGCAATACAAATTTCCAAAAAAACAAATGTTTTGATTTAGAGAGTATCAAAAACTCCAAAATTACATATAAATTCATTTGTTTTGTAAAATCGTTCATTCATCATAACTAAGTGTTTCGTATCCAGTGATTTCAATATATATATATATATATATATATATATATATATATATATATATATATATATATTGTTATTACTATGATAAACTTAAAATAAAAATAAATTAATATAAATAAGTTGTCTCAGGCTAAGATTTGAAAAGAGATATACTTTTAGCCTTTAAAATTAAAATTACTCTTGGAATAATAAATCTTTCATTTACTTGTTCATTTTAAAAAATTGTTCATCATATAATTTGTCCATAATTTCATGGTTCAAATATGTTAAAAACCTGAGATTTTTAAAACCATGGTTGAAAACTTGTCCAAATATTAAGGTTTTTTCTGAGTAATGATATTTTATCTTTATTGCTATGGTTGAAAATAATTACAATTTTAGGGATTTTTAGAGTCAATATTTTATCTTTATCAAGATGGACATAATTTGTTGGAAATGATAAGGCTTTGAGACATGATATTTTTATCTATAACATCATGTATCAAAATTTTTGATATTTTATGATTTTTCAAAGTCGTAATATTTTATCTTTGATTCCATTGTTAAAAAGTGTCAAAATTGTGACCCAAATATTTTTTTTTGTTATTCCAACGTCAACACTTTCTGTTTTGAGGGTGTTTTTCAATCATTTTTTAAAGAAAAAAATGGTTTTAGCATAATTTTAAATTTTTTTGAAATTTGACCCTAAAAAAAAGTGTGTTCTAGAATACACACTTTTCGTTTTTGGGGTGTTTTTTCATGTTTTTTGAGCTTTTTTGGGTTAAAGTTCTCGTTTTGAGGTAATAGCTCCCTTTTCATTGGTAACTTTGTTTTAAACTCTTGTTATTGCAATCATTTTCCATTATAAAGCTTGTTTTGTAAAATATTATACCAACTTCATATTGATTTTTTTTAAGCAAATTTTCAAGCTTTCTAGGATAAGCACAAGCCTATTCTCATCCAATGATTTTCTTAGGCTTTATTTATGAAAAACAAGAATGGTTTGATTCTTTGTATGGAAGAAATATGAATGCTATTCTTAGGATCGTCATGGCATGAATTCTCTGTTTCTTGACCATTTTGATTTAGCAAAGCTTTGGATAAAAGAAACTTTGTTTTGTCACTTATGTAGTCTTGAAATTGTTATTGACTCCTGAGTACCCCTTCTTTCCGCATACAATCTTTTTGAATATTTTTCATAAATGTTTTAAAATATTGTTCTTCTTGAAACTACCATTTCAAGGTCATTTCAAAATAGAGCATATCGTTCCTATAATGACTACCTTGTTTTAAAAACAAGGAATTATTTCATCTTTAACCTTTAAATGTTGCCTTTCTTCAACTCTTTGCACAACTAATGATAAGTACGAGGCTTTTATACAGAATTTTGATAAGTACACAATTTTAAATAATATTTTCTTTCAATTATGACTTACATGTTACTTAATACTAACCCATTTCATTTCTTTTGCAAAGAAAATTTTCTTCTTCCCATATTTCCTTATTTTTGTAGGAAAGGAAAGGAGGTTTGCTCTCCGATTTTTGTTTAATATTGAAGTAAAATATATTCATGGAAAGGGTTTACAATGTGAAGGATGGTTTTATGCAAGAATATAAAGGATGCATCAAGATTAACTAGTCTTTCAATTACAAGTGTTATTTCAAAATCAAAAGCATTAAAAAAAAAAAACTTACAGAACTTTCCATTGGTTTCGTAATTGTAGCTTGATTGTAAAAGTATTTTAAAAGTAGGCTCCTTCATGGCTTCTTTGTTACTCTTGAGATGAAGTAGTATTTTGAAGTAGCTCCTTTTATTGTCACTTGAAATGTAATATTTTCTTTTTATAGTTCCCTTCTGATTTGATTCAATTTCAGGTCCCTTCTATGGATTTCATTCAGCTTCAGGTCCCTTCAGTGGATTTGTTTCAACTTCACATCCCTTCTTTAATGTTGCTTCAGGTACGCTATGTGGATTTGATTCAATGTCCCTTCTGTAATGTTTCTCATGTTTAGGTCCCTCTATAATAAAGTTGAAATTGAATAGCTTGACTTTGAAGTAGCTTGAAGTAACTGATTTTTGGTGATGATAAGTTTGAGATGGAAAGGATAACAAAAGCATAAATTCTTTTGTTTCCCTCTCCCCCTTGCTTATTTCGAGACTTTTCCTCAAGTCTTCACATTTATTTTGCAAAGAAGAAAATATTAAATAGTGAAAATCATAATGAAATGAAATGAAAAAGACTATATATATATATATATATATATATATATATATATATATATATATATATATATATATATATATTAGAATTCATACTAGCTAAATAATTTGGTTTTCCAGTATGAATTCGGGTTTGTACTGTGCCAAGAACCTGGATTTTCACTGCCAGACCCCTTTATTATTTTTTACCTTTTAAAAAAAAAAAAATTTGAAGATAGGGAAGGCACATCACTGTGCTTTTCCACTACTCTGAAATTTTCTTATGTTGCCAATTTCTTAAGAAAATTTTCTTTATTCACAGGCTTATTATAAAATTTTAGCCTATGTCTATTAATGAAGAATGATGTAGATTGGTCATCTATGGTTTTGATCTTAATTGATCCATTTTCATATATTTATTCAATTCCATAAGTCCCTAACCAATGTGTAGTGATTTTTTCCTTGAAGTATTTGTATTTTGAATCAAATAGAAGTGCCTAATCTCCTATGTGAATAATCTTCTTCTTTATAAATTTTTCATGCCATTTCATTATTTGTTGTTGCACTAGTGATCTATGTTCTAGAACTTCCTTTCTGATCTCATCTAGTTCATTTAGCTTTAGAATTCTTTGGTGTGCTTTTGACAGGTCCAATCCCAGTTTGGTTGCAAGTCTATATGTATGAATCTCGAACTATATTGGTAGTAGAACTTGTTTACATATACAAGATGATAGGGGCTAAATCCAGTTGTATTTTTCCATGTTATTCTATAAGCCCACAATGATTCATTTAATTTCTCTAACAAATATTTCCTATGAATCTTCACTGTCTTTGTCATGATGTTCTCTAGAAATTTTTTTTGTTGATTCCACTTTTCCATTCGCCTGAGGGTGATATGGAGTTGATTTTCTATGTGTGATATTGTACTTTTCTGCACGTTGTCTAGTAATATTTGAATTAAATTGTCCTCCTTGGTATGTGACAATCTTCCTTGGTACTCCAAATCTAAAAAATATTTCTTCAAATAGAAAATTTCTGACTGCAGTTTTTGTGTCTTTTGTTAATGATTTCGCCTCCACTCATTTGGTAACATAGTCGGTACATACCAGGATACATTTCTTTCCATTCGATGGTGGACTGATAGGACCAACAAAATCAAGAGCTTATTTTTCAAATGGCTCTATGAGAACTTGAGGTTTGAATGGAATTTCATTAGAAGGTAGATGTATTCCCATTCTTTGACAGTTGTCACACTTCTTAACATATTTTTTTGAGTCCTTGAATATTGATGGCCAAAAATATCCAAGATTTAGTACTTTGTATGCTGTCCTTTTTTCAGAAAATTTTCCACCACATGGTTCATCATGGAATAATTTTAAAATATCTAAAATCTCATATTCTCTTACACATTTTCTGATTAAAAGATCTGGTCGAGTATAGAATAGGTCTCCATTAAACCAATTATATCTAGCACTATCATTTTTTATTTTTCTTTCATGTTTGTTTGTAAAATGAGAAGGTAATTTTCCAGATGATAAATAATTAGTGAGATCAGAAAACCATGGAGTTTGACTATTATAGAAAGAAAATGTTCATTTGGAAATTTATCAAAAACTGGAACAATCTCACCAGAAAGATGAAGCCTTGACAAGAAATATACGACCTAATTTTCTTTTCCTGGTTAATCTAATACAATAATGTTGAATTTTTGCATTAAAAACAACCATGTAGTAATCCTTCCATTAGTAATGGGTTTATTCATTAAGTATTTAATGGTTTAATGATCAATATGAATGAACACTTCATATCTTGTTATGTAATGTCTGAATTTATTTATTGCATGTACTACACAAAACATTTCTTTTTCAGTAACAGTGTAATTCAACTCAACTAGGGTTAAATTTTTTCTAATAAAATAGATTGCATAGTGTAGTTGGTTTTATTTTTGGCCTAATGATCCTCTTACTTCAGTATCTGATGCATCTGTGGATATGTGAAATGGAAATGACCAATTTGGTCCTCTAAGAATTGATGTCGTGGACAATTTTTGTTTCAATTTCTCAAATTCATTTTGGGAATCAATGTTCCATTGAAAATCTATGTCCTTTGTAAGAAATTTAAACAAAGGCAAGGTGATCTTACTGAAATTTTCAATGAATCTTCGATAATACCCTGCATAACCCATAAAAATTCTTACTTCTTTTTGAGTTTTTGGTGGTAATAAGTTTACAATGATGTGTATTTTTGTTGGATCCACCTTTATTCCAGAAGGTGAAACATGGTGTCCCAACACTATCCCTTCAGTTAACATAACATTTCTCATTGCTAAGAGATAGATTAGTGTCAATGCATCTTTGTAAAAAAAATTCCAAATTGTTTAAACAATCATCAAATGCATTTCCATAAACAGTGAAGTCATCCATGTAAACTTCTACATATTCATGTATAAGATCGTCAAAGATGGCTAGGAAAACTCTTTAAAAAGTAATTGGTGCATTGCATAATCCAAAAGGTAACACATTGTAAGCATATGTTCTCCAAGGACAAGTAAATGTAGCTTTATCTTGATATTCTAATGCTATCTTAATTTGATTGTAACAGCTAAATCCATCAAGAAAAGTGAAATCATTTTTCCCTGATATTGAATCCTGGAAAATGATCCTTAAGTGTTGCTTTGTTTAATTCCCTATAGTCTACACAAATTCTCCATTTTCCATTTTTCTTGGGAACCACAACTAAGGCTGAAACCCATTGACTATCTGAGATAGGGTAGAGAAATCGTACCTACAATAGTTTCTACAATTCTTCTTTTACTATCTTTTTGATCATTGGAATAATTCTTCTTTGTGGTAGTCTTACAGGTTTGATATTTTCATCTGTGTAAATGTGGTGTATGCAAGTTTTTGGATGAATTCCTTGCATATCTGTATAATCCCAATCAAAATATTTTTAGTATTTCTTCAATAGTGAAATTACTTGTTCTTCCTGTGATGATTGTAAATTATTACCAACTTTAAGATTCCTTCTAGAGATTGATTTGAATTACTTTACTCTGAGAATTTGTGATTGAGTTAACAAGAAAAATAGCTTCAAATTATGTTTGTAATGAATTAATAGTGCATTTTCTGGAAAAATTGGATTGAAAAATTGACTCGTAGCTTTATATTGGATAGTTCTAAGCTACTCTGAAATATCAAGTTCTGAAATGAAAAGATCCATTAAGTCCTCATTATCTTCTTCTCTAAAATCAAAGGCTTGATTTATGCTTAATACAGATTGAATTTCTTCCTTTTTTTCATCAGGCCATGATAATAAAGAAGAATATTGAATAGGAGGACAGAGTGTTATGTTCTTCCTTTCATTTCCATGTGATATGATCATACTTCCTGATCTACATCCAATAAAGGCATCATTTGTGGCTAACCATGGTCTGCAAATAACTAAGGGATGGCCTCCTAAGTTTGACTTTGGTTGTAGGAATAGGAAGTCTACAGGATATTCCCATGAATCCAAAGAAACAGTGATGTCCTCAAGTACTCCCTCTGGCACTACTTTGGATCTATCATCTAGTTCAAAATTGTAGTGTTAGGTCAGATATTGGGCAAGTTCAAACATTTCATGGTTCCTGTTGTCATGACATTGATAGCAGCTCCTAAGTCAATTAGAGTTTTAGAAACTGAGAAATTGTTGATTGAAATTGTTACCATAGGTATTCTAGGATCAACATATTTCTCAAATGTTGTATTTGTTGACATAAGACTAGCTAATTTCCCAATGGCATGAATTGTAGGTGGATCCTTCTTTCTTTTACTAATTTTCTTGATGCATAGTTCCTTAATTGCCTTTATATAGATAGGAATATCTTTAATGACACACAATAAAGGAATTTTAACATGGGAATTTCTCAATTCATCTAAAATATCAAATTCAAGAAGAGAGACTATAGATTTTTGCTCTACTAGCCTTTCCAGAAAAGGAGGTGTTTGAGTTATTATTGTTCTACTTCGCTGAATTTGATGTTCTTCATCATGTTTTTCAGGATTCCTCCCCTCTTCAACTTGTGCTTCTATAATCACCGGAGAGTCTTTTTTTAATATTTTTCCAGACCTTAAGTGGATGTTTTGAATGGGAAGGATGGAATATGAAGTTCCGTCCTCAGTATTGTAAATTGGTCTTTCCACTTTGTTACTTAGATTTGCTACTGGTTGAGCTGGTAATTGAGTTGGTCTAGGTGGTGGTTGATTAGTTGGTAGTTGAAGTTGTTGATATTAAGTTAGCGTGGGTAATGATTGTTGTAGAAATGGGTTTGATTAAGGGGGTTGTTGGTGGAGGATATGGTTGTTGAAATGCCTATTGAGGATAAAGTTGATATTGTTGTTGATATGGTTGTTGAGGGTAAAATTATTGGGGAGGTTGGGCTCCATAAGAATATCCTCGCCAACTTTGTGAAGTTTGGTTTTTGGCTTTGTGGAGGAGGCCAAGCCTGCCATGGAATAGGAATATTCCATGAGGATTAAGCATGATATTGATAATTCTAAGGAACTTGTTGAATAAATTGCTGAGGCAGATTTTGAGGCATACCTGTAAAATGTGGTTGCCAAGGTCTTATTGGTGCCAAGTAGTAGAGAGATTCAATCCCGTGTCCCTCTTCTATTGAATTTACTTGCAATTTTTTGAGCTTTGGACAATTATCAGTGAAATGATTTTCTGTACAAAGTCCACAAACTTGAATACTATATAAATAACATTCCTTTAGTGGATGCTTCTTTCTACATTTAGGAAAAAATATTGATAGTATCTGATCTTGTTCATCTTGATTTTTCTTTGCCTTCAGTACATCGACTTGTGTCCCTAATGTGCTGATCCGCGTAAATTTTCGATACCCTTTAAACCAAGACCTTTTAATTCAGCAGATGTGTTAGAATTTCATTTAATCAAAGCATTAATGAACATAAATGAACATCTTCATGTTGTAAAGAAAAGGAACATAACAAGCAATCATATGACAAAGATGCAAGAGGTTTAATAACGGAGTTCGTCCAGTGTGGACTACGTCTCCGGGCCTCAGTGTCTTGATGGTTTTGGCTGCTTCATTCAGTGTTGTAAATGTGAAGATGTACATGGATGTTGTTTGCTTATCATACAACAAAACCAGCCCTCAACATGAGTGGCAAAGTCTCTCCACGAGACTTTCCACTACAAGGAACTCTCACTCATAAACTAACCTACTATCGACATGACATAAACTCACATATAATGACTATGAGTATCCCATCAACATGGAAAAAAAGGGATCTCAATCAAACATACATGTGACAATGAGTATCCCGCCAACTTGGTAACAAAGGGATCTCAAACATAAATGACAATCCATGATAGAAATTACATCTCACATCAAGAAAAAATACAAGATCCCACATCAAACATCAAGCAAGGATTTGTACAACACTATGCATCTCATAGAAAAGAGATAAAGAAGTACATGAAATTCACACTTCATATACCTCACACTGAAGATGACTGAAGACTAGGTTGCTGCGCAGTTGGATCTGAAATCTATCATGGTGTCGAAAGGTATGAAATCGACTGCTTACTCACTAAATGCTGACACCTGTAACTCCACTTCGTAAAGTGGCGGAAAAACATAAGGCTTAGATGGAAAATCCAAATACACCATAAGATTCGTGGTGTCGAATAGTGAAAAATCGTCTATCCAATTTTTGAATTTTGACAAAGTGAAAATCTAGGCCTTAGGGAATCTTTTAGATTTCCCCTAGATTCCTCAAAGATGTTGCTCCACCGGGAATATGAAAATCTACAAATCAAAGTGGAAATCTGATCTCACCATTGAAATCCTTGCGAAATTTCGAGAAGAATGAGTATAAAGTTGACCTCATTCTAACACCGGCAAATTTCAACCTCCAAGGAATCTGAAATATTCTCTTAAGATTCCTAAATATTATCCTCCATAAGGAATCTACAAAGCCACTGCTCAAAAGGCGAATCCGACCTCTCCATTGCATTCCCTATGAAATTCTAGTTAAAATGCATATAAAGTTTAATACCTTCTGAAAATTTCACTTCCTTGGGATCAGAAGATTCCATTGGCATCAAATAGGAATCTGTCTCGAAAATCATGCCATTTGCTGCATCATCCTCTCCTCGAACTGCGTGCCCGTCCTTGCTACCTGGGCTTGGGCTCACTTGGAAAAAGGCGAGTTTAAATCAAATGACTTGGGCCAATTTAACAAGAAGGTGTTTTGGTGTAATGGTAAAATTTAGGAACTGGTTAAGGGAGGTCGGGGGATCAATCATGCATCCCTAAAATTCCGCATGCATATAAATTTTGGTCACATTTTTGTTAAATGTGGATGGGTCAAGCCCGCCTTGGGTGGCCCGCCCAACAACCCACGGTTGGCCTTGTATATATATAATGGTTGTTTTAACAAATTTGTTGTATGATATATATAGCATATGATATATATAACATATATGATGTGTGGGCTCTGTGGGGTCTGGCAAGGGTCACGGCCCGCCGACCCATATAAAATTTTTGTTTCAATATAGTTATGAATGACAAGTATTGTGTGGGTGGGGTGGCAGAGGTGGTGGTCCGCCACCACTTTTTTTTAAATCTTTTTTTCATAAAAAAATAACACATTTTTGAAAATTCGTTAATTTGACCAAAGGAGTCAAATTAACGGCCCCAAAATTTTTCCCAGAATCCGGTGGCCGGATTCTGGCAAAATTGCACCTTCTCTAACCTTGCCACCTCATCAAGTCAACCTAGAACTTTTACTACTTCTAAGTTTCACATGTGAGCACGGTTTGACGAACCATTTGCATTGTTGTGATCAGGACGACAAGGTCTTCAACCTGAACCTAGTTCGAGAGAAATTCAAACACTTTGATTTTTGAGCTTCCATAAGCCCTCTTTGTCCTGTGTGTGTCTGTGGATCCACCTGGATCATTCCTCCCCACTGAGGAGCTTTTGGTCCTCCAAAACCATCAACAATAATCTGCAACTGTTGTGTACAATTTTTGTACCACAAGTGTCTTGAAAAAGGTCACCCTTCCATCTCCTTCACCTTTGTTCTTCGGAGCCTTAAGTGATCAACCGATACCTGCATCCTCTGAAAACCTCTGTTATAATCCCTTGCAAAATACATACTCAAATATGACCAACTATGACCCAAACATTTCCATACTTGCCACGATTTTACATGCTCTATGATCAAGTTTACATGAAATGGAAATCACACCCTAGCTATCCTTGCAAGACCAAAAAAATCATCGTCACATTTTGAAGTGATGGAAAACACATCATTACTTTTACATAAAATAAACGCATCACATGATTTACCAAACAAGGCCAAAATATCATAGTTTCTTCATAAGTGATGGAAAAACACATCATCACTTTTACAGTTAAAAATGCAACATATGATTTACAAACATGACCATGACAAGCTAACATATATAGAAAAACAATCTAGAAAAACCATCTCTCACTTACCAAAGTGAATGGATCATCTCCCTATGGCATGTTTGCTTGTCGAACAATTTTTTCAACTGGTTCATGCACCGATGCTTTGTCCTTAAGGTGTTACTCTGGATGGATCCTCTAACACGTGTCTCTTTGATGACCACTTTGATTGCACTGGATGCAAAAGGTCTTCTTCCTCTAGACCTACTTAACCAGTTTCTTTCCCTGTTGTGGAGAAGGCTTTCCATGCCTCATCGTCCTTTGTGCTGACATTCTTTTCCAACACTCAGAAATAACATGACTATCTAAACCACAGAAATGACAAGTTTTTCGATGCCATGATTTACGACCATTATTAGCAACATTTTTATAATCAAAATGAACTCTAGAATAGTGAGACTTGTTATACCTCCCCTGGTGGTATTTGGTGCAATCATGGTGATGAGAGATTGCCTCATCTCTCTCATTGCAACATGCACTTCCATGGGATGATGGTGAAGTGTTCCCATCAATCCTCTTCCCTGGTGAGTTCAACAATGTCTGTTTGCCTTTGATTTCCTTCAAGAATCCTCCTTCAGTGTATCCCACACCTACATATCGAGGTCTCTGCACAACCTTCAATGGCTGAGTTATGCCTTGGCCATGAATACCAAGTCATCCTCCTTTGTACCCCATCTTGGTGAGGAGTCTCATGCCAATTCTTGTAATGGGGATCTCCACACTTCCAACAGAAATGATATATGGTGAAGATGAAACTGAAGAGAAATAAACATTGTTTACCTTAGTTGTTGATTTGGAAATAGGTGAAGAGGGCTTCTCTAAGCCTTCGTTGTACCTCACTTCCTCCAAGTCCTCTGTCACGGCTTGTATCTAAAGCTATAATCGATGCTTCTCCTCCTTCTCTTCCTGTAGGAGTGTCTTCAATGCCTCATGATCTTCTTGAAGACTTTCATTGTGGCACTTGAATTCTTCCAATGCATCTACCATGGCTTGCAATTGAAGCTACACTCGCTTCTCTTCCTCTTTCTCTTCCTGTAGGAGTGTTTTCAATGCAACGTACTCTATTTGAATACTTTGGTTGTCGCACGTCAATTCTTCCAATTCATCTGTCGTGGCTTGCAATTGAGGCTGCGATTGATGTTTTTCCTCCTTCTCTTCCTGTAGAAGTGTCTTTAACTTAGTGTTATCTGCTGCTTGTTTCTCATAAGCTTCATACAACATGTTTGCTTTCTCAGACACTCTGAGCATGGTATCATACATGTCTTTGACATCCTCCATTTCTCAACTCAGTAAACGTTCAATGGTTCATGCTTGCAATCCAAATCAGTAAAAAGACCTGCTCTAATACCACTTAATCCAGGTAAATTTTTGATACCATTTGAACCAAGACCTTTTACTTTGGTTGATGTCTTAGAATTGCATTTAATCAAAGTGTTAATGAACATAAATGAACATCTGCATGTTGTAAAGAAGAGGAACATAACAAGAAATCATATGAAAAAGATGAAAGAGGTTTAATAACAGAGTTCGTCCAGTGTGGACTATGTCTCCAGGCCTCGGTGTCTTGATGGTGTTGGTCGCTTAATTTAGTGTTGTAAATGTTAATATGTACACGAGTGTTGTTTTCTTATCATACAAGGAAACCATCCCTCAACATGAGTGGAAAATTATTTCCATAAGACGTCCCGCTACAAGGTACTCTCACTCATAAACTGACCTCCTATCAGCATGACATAAAATCACATATAATGACTATGAGTATCCCACCAACATGGCTACAAAGGGATCTCAAATATAAATGACAATTCATGATAGAAATTACATCTCACATCAAGAACAAAGATAAGATCCCACATCAAACATCAAGCAGAGATCTGTACAACACTATGCATCTCATAGAAAAGAGACAAATAAGTATATGAAATCCACACTTCATATACCTCACACTGAAGATGACTGAAGAATATATTTCTCCGCTACTGGACTTGAAATCACCATCGCAATCATGGCATCGATAGGTATGAAATTGACTGCTCACTCACTGAATATTAACACCTGCAACTCCACTTTTTAAAGTGGTCGAAAAACAAAAGGCTCAGATGGAAAATATGAATACACCATTAGATTCGTGGCGTCGAATATTGAAAATTCGATTGTCCAATTTCTGAATTCTGACAAAGTGAAAATCTGGGCCTTAGGGAATCTTTTAGATTCCCCCTAGATTCCTCAAAGATGCTTCTCCACTGGGAATTTGAAAATATGCAACTCAAAATAGGAATTTTATCTCACCATTGAGATCCTTACAAAATTTTGAGAAGAATGAGTATAAATTTGACCTCATTATGACATCAGCGAATTTCGGCCTCCAAGGAATCTGAAATATTCCCTCAAGATTCCTAAAGATTCTCCTCCAGGGGGGAATCTACAAAACCACTGCTCAAAAGGCGAATCCAACCTCGCCATTGCGTTCCCTGCAAAATTCTGGTTAAAATGCATATAAATTTTAATACATTTTGAATTTTTTACCTCCTTGGGATCAAAAGATACCCTTCGCATCAAACAGGAATATGTCTCAAAAATTGTGCCATCTGTTGCGTCAGCCTCTCCTCGAACTGCGTGGTTTTCCTTGATGCCTTAGCGTGGGCACACTTGGAAAAAGGTGAGTTTAAATCAAATGACCTCGGCAGATTTAACAAGAAGGTGGTTTGATGTAATGGTAAAATTTAGGAACTGGTTAAGGGAGGTCGGGGGATCAAAACCCGGCTCCCTAAAGTTCTGCATGCACATAAATTTTGGGCGCATTTTTTTTAAATGTTAATGGGCTGGGCCCACATTGGGTGGCCCACCCAACAACCCACAGTCGGCCTTATATATATATAATGTTTTTTTTAACAAATTTGTTGTATGATATATATATATATATATATATATATATATATATATATATATATATATATATATATATCATACGACATATATAACATATATGACGTGTGGGCTCTGTGGGGTTCAGTGGGGGTCACGGCCCGCTAGCCCATATAAAAAAAAAATTAATATAGTTATGACATGTATCGTTTGGGTGGGGTGGTCGCCCGCCGCCCCTTTTTTTTTTAAATATTTTTTGTTTTCATAACAAAATAAAAAAAATTTGAAAATTCATTAATTTCACCTAAGGAGTCAAATTAACAACCCCACAAATTTTCCTGGAATCCGACTGGAGTTGGCCAAAATCTGGTTGCCTGATTTCGGTGAAATTGTGCCTTCTTTAACCTTGCAACCTCATCAAGTCAACCCAGAACTTTGACTGCTTCTAACTTTCGCATAAGAGCTCGATTTGATGAAACGTTTGCATCATTGTGATCGGGACGACAAGATATTCAACCTAAACATGGTTCAAGAGCAATCCAAAAAATTTGATTTTTGAGCTTCCGTAAGCCCTCTTTGTCTTGTGTGTGTCTCTGGAGCCACCTGGATCATTCCTCCCCACTGAGGAGCTTTTGGTCCTCCAAAAGCATCAACAATAATCTGCAACTGCTGTGTACAATGTTTGTACCACGAGTGTCCTAAAAAAGGTCACCCTTCCATCTCCTTCACCTTTGTTCTTCAGAGCCTTAAGAGATGAGCCGAGACCTACATCCTCTACAAACCTGTAGTATAATCTCTTGCAAATTACATGGTAAAATATGACCAACAATGAACCAAACATTTCCATACTTTCCATGAGTTTACATGCTCCATGATCAAGTTTACATCAAATAGAAATCACACCCCAGCTATCATTGCAAGACCAAAAACATCATTGTCACATTTCGAAGTGATGGAAAACACATCATCACTTTTACATAAAATAAATGCATCACATGATTTACCAGACAAGGCCAAAATATCATATTTTCTTCATAAGTGATGGAAAAACACATCATGATTTAGAAACATGGCCATGAAAAACTAACATATCCATAAAAAAAATCTAGAAAAACCATCTCTCACTTATCAAAGTGAATTGATCATCTCCCCTATGGCACATTTGCTTGTCGAACAATCGTTTCAAACGGTTCATGCACTGATGCTTCATCCTTAAGGTGCTGCTCTGGATGGAGCCTCGAACACATGTCTCTTTGATGAACACTTTGGTTGCACTGGATGCAAAAGGTCTTCTTCCGCCATACCTACTTAACCAATCTCTTTACCTGCCATGGGGAAGGCTTTCCACGCTTCATCCTCCTTTGTGCTGCCATTCTTTTCCAACACTCAGAAATAACATGACTATGTAAACCACAGAAATGACAAGTTTTTCAATGCCATGATTTACGACCATGATTAGCAACATTTTTATAATCAAAATGAACTATGGAATAGTGAGACTTCTTATACATCCCATGGTGCTCTTTGGTGCGATCATGGTGATTAGAGCTTGCCTCATCTCTCTCACTGCAACATGCACTTCCATGGGATGATGGTGAAGTGTTCCCATAAATCCTCTTCTCTGGTGAGTTCAACAACGTCTGTTTGCCTTTGATGTCCTTCGAGCATCCTCCTTCAGTGTATATCAAACCTTCATATCGAGGTATCTGCACAAACTTTAATGGATGAGTTATGCCTTGGCCAGGAATGCCAAGTCCTCCTCCTTTTTACCTCATCTTGGTGATGAGTCTCATGCTAGTTCCTTTAATGGGGATATCCACACTTCCAATAGAAATGATATCATACGAAGATGAAATTGAAGAGAAATCAACACTATTTACCTTATCTGTCAATTTGGAAACAGGTGAAGAGGGTTTTTCTAAGCCTTCATTGCGCCTCACTTCTTCCAAGGCCTCTGTCACAGATTGTAGCTAAAGCTACAATCACGGCCTCTCCTCCTTCTCTTCGTGTAGGAGTGTCTTTGATGCCTCATGATCTACTTGAATATTTTCGTTGTGGTGCTTCAATTCTTCCAATGCCTCTATCGTGGCTTGAAATTGAAGCTACACTTGCTGCTCTTCCTTGAAGACTTTGGTTGTCACGCTTCAATTATTCCAATGAATTTGTCATGGCTTTCAATTGAAGCTGCAATCGATGTTTTTCCTCCTTCTCTTCCTATAGAAGTGTCTTTAACTCAGCGTTATCTGTTGCTTGTTTCTCATAAGCTTCATACAACATGTCCACTTTCTCGGACACTCTGAGCATGGTCTCATACATGTCTTTGACATCCTCCATTTCTCAACTCAGTGAACGTTCAATGGTTCATGCCTGCAATCCAAATCAGCAAGAAGACCTGCTCTCAACCACTTGATTTGGGTAAATTTTTGATACCCTTTAAACCAAGACCTTTTACTTAGGTTGATGTGTTAGAATTTCATTTAATCAAATCGTTAATGAACATAGATGAACATCTCCATGCTATAAAGAAGAGGAACATAACAAGCAATCATATGACAAAGATGCAAGAGGTTTAATAACGAAGTTTGTCCAGTGTGGACTACGTCTCTTGGCCTCGGTGTCTTGATGGTGTTAGCCGCTTCATTCAGTGTTATAAATGTGAAGATGTACACGGATGTTTTTTTCTTATCATATAAGGAAACCAGCCCTCAACATGGGTGGCAAAGTCTCTCCATGAGACGTTTCGCTACAAGGAACTCTCCCTTATAAAATGACCTCCTATCAGCATGACATAAACTCACATATAATGACTATGAGTATCCCACCAACATGGCAACAAAGGGATCTCAATGAAACATACATGTGACAATGAGTATCTCGCCAACATGGAAAAAAAGGTATCTCAAACATAAAGGACAATCCATGATAGAAATTACGTCTCACATCAAGAACAAATACAAGATCCCACATCAAACATCAAGCATGGATATGTACAACACTATGCATCGCATAGAAAAGAGATAAATAAGTACATGAAATCCACACTTAATATACCTCACACTAAAGATGACTAAAGAATACGCTGCTCTGCTGCTGGATCTGAAATCACCATCCCAATCGTGGCGTCGAAAGGTATGAAATCGATTGCTCACTCACTGAATGCTGACACCTGCAACTCCACTTCTTAAAGTGGCCTAAAAGCATAAGGCTCAGATGGAAAATACGAATACATCGTCATATTCATGGCATTGAATAGTGCAAATGACTGTCCAATTTCTGAATTCTGACAAATTGAAAAATCTAGGCCTTAGGGAATCTTTTATATTCCCCTTAGATTCCTCAAATATGTTGCTCCATCAGGAATCTAAAAATCTGCAACTCAAAACAGGAATCTGATCTCACCATTGAGATCCTTGCAAAATTTTGAGAAGAATGAGAATAAAGTTGACCTCATTCTGACACTGACAAATTTCGGCCTCCAAGGAATATGAAAGATTCCCTCAAAATTCCTGAAGATTCTCCTCCAAAGGGAATCTGAAAAAATGTAGCTCAAAAGGTGAATCCAACCTCGCCATTTCATTCCCTATGAATTTCTGGTCAAAATGCATATAAATTTTAATACATTATGAAAATTTTACCTCCTTGGGATCAAAAGGTTTCCTTAGCATTAAACATGAATCTGTCTCGAAAATCGTGACATTTTCTACGTCAACCTCTCCTCGAACTGAATGCCCAACCTTACTGCCTTGGCCTAGGTGCACTTGGAAAAAGACGAGTTTAAATAAAATGACCTGGATGGAATTAACAAGAAGGTGGTTTGGTGTAATGGTAAAATTTAGGAACTGGTTAAGGGAGGTCGAGGGATCAAAACCCGCCTCCATAAAGTTCCACATACATATAAATTTTGGGTGTGTTTTTGTTCAATGCGGATGGGTTGGGTCTGCCTTAGGCAGCCCAACCAACAACCCACGGTCAGACTTGTATATATATAATGGTTGTTTTTAAAAAAAAAATTGTATGATATATATAACATATATGACGTGTGGGCTTCATGGGGACTGGCGGGGGTCACGACCTGCTGGCCCATATAAATTTTTTTTTTAATATAGTTATGACATGTATCTTGTGGGTGGGGTGGTGGGGGTGGTGGCCCTCCAACCCTTATTTATAAATATTTTTTGTTTTCATAACAAAATAACACATTTTTGAAAATTCGTTAATTTGACCGAAGGATTCAAATTAACGACCCCACAATTTTTCCCGGAATCCGGTTAGAGTTGGCCAGAATCCAGTGGCCAGATTTTAGTGAAATTGTACCTTCTTTAACCTAGCCACCTCATCAAGTCAACCCAGAACTTTGGCTGCTTCTAACTTTCGCATACGAGCTCAGTTTGACGAAATGTTCGCACCGTTGCGATCAGGACGACGAGATCTTCAACCTGAACCTAGTTTGAAAGAAATTCGAACACTTTGATTTTTGAGTTTCCATAAGCCCTATTTGTCCTCTGTGTGTCTTTGGATCCACTTGGATCATTCCTCCCCACTAAGGAGCTTTTGGTCCTCCAAAAGCATCAATAATATTCTGCAACTGCTATGTACAATATCTGTACCACAAGTGTCCTGAAAAAGGTCACCCTTCCATCTCCTTCACCTTGTTCTTCGGAGCCTTAAAGATGATCCAACACCTACATCCTCTGCAAACTTGTAGTACAATCCATTGCAAATTACATGCTCAAATATGACCAACTATGACCCAAACATTTCCATAATTTCCACAAGTTTACATGCTCCATGATCAAGTTTACATCAAATGGAAATCACACCCCAGCTATCATTGCAAGACAAAAAACATCATCATCGCATTTTGAAGTGATGGAAAACACATCATCACTTTTACATAAAAGAAATGCATCACATGATTTACCAAACAAGGCCCAAATATCATAGTTTCTTCATAAGTGATGGAAAAACAAATCATCACTTTTATAGTTAAAAATGCAACATATGATTTACAAACATGGCCATGAGAAGCTAACATATCTACAAAAACCATATCTCACTTATCAAAGTGAATGGATCATCTCCCCGTGGCACGTTTGCTTGTCAAACAATCGTTTCAACCAGTTCATGCATCGATGCTTTGTCCTTAAGGTGTTGTTCTGGATGGAGTCTCGAACATGTGTCTCTTTGATGACCACTTTGGTTGCAGTGGCTGCAAAAGGTCTTCTTCCTCCATAACTTCTTAACTAATTTCTTTCCCTACCATGGAGAATTATTTCCACGCCTCATCCTCCTTTGTGCTGCCATTCTTTTCCAACACTCAGAAATAACATGACTATGTAAACCACAGAAATAACAAGGTTTTTGATGCCATGATTTACGACCATGATTAGCAACATTTTTATAATCAAAATGAACTCTGGAATATTGAGACTTGTTATACCTTCCCTGGTGGTCTCTGGTGCAATCATGGTGATGATAGCTTGCCTCAGCTCTCTCACTGCAACATGCACTTCCATGGGATGATGGTGAAGTATTCCCATCAATCCTCTTCCCTGGCAAGTTCAACAACAACTGTTTTCCTTTGATTTACTTTGAGCATCCTCCTTCAGTGTATCCCAAACTTGCATATCGAGGTATCTGCACAACCTCCAATGGCTAAGTTATTCCTTGGCCATGAATGCCAAGTCCTCCTCCTTTGTACCCCATATTGGTGAGGAGTCTTATGTCGGTTCCTGTAATGGGGATCTCCACACTTCCAACAAAAATGATATCAGGTGAAGATGAAACTGAAGAGAAATCAACATTGTTTACCTTAGTTGTTGATTTGGAAACAAGTGAACAGGGCTTCTCTAAGCCTTCGTTGAGCCTCACTTCCTCCAAGGCCTCTATGGCGGCTTGTAGCTGAAGCTGCAATCACTGCTTCTCCTCCTTATATTCGTGTGGGAGTGTCTTCGATGCCTCATGATCTGTTTGAATACTTTCATTGTGGCACTTCAATTCTTCCAATGCCTCTATCGTGGCTTGCAATTGAAGCTGCACTCATTATTATTCCTCCTTCTCTTCCTGTAGGAGTGTTTTCAACGCAACGTGCTCTGTTTGAATACTTTGGTTGTCGCGCTTAAATTCTTCTAATTCCTCTTTCGTGGCTTGGTTTTGAAGTTGCAATTGATGTTTGTCCTCCTTCTCTTCCTGTAGAAGTGTCTTTAACTTAACGTTACCTGCTACTTATTTCTCATAAGCTTCATACAACATGTTCGCTTTCTCGAACACTCTGAGCATGGTCTCATACATGTCTTTGACATCCTCCATTTCTCAACTCAGCAAATGTTCAATGGTTCACGCCTGCAATCCAAATCAACAAGAAGACCTGCTCTGATACAACTTGTGATCCGAGTAAATTTTTTATACCCTTTAAACCAAGACCTTTTACTTTGGTTGATGTGTTATAATTGAATTTAATCAAAGTGTTAATGAACATAGATGAACATTTACATGCTCTAAAGAAGAGGAACATAACAAGCAATCATATGACAAAGATGCAAGAGATTTAATAACGAAGTTCGTCCAGTGTGGACTACGTCTCTGGGCCTCGTTGTCTTGATGGTGTTGGATGCTTCATTTAGTGTTGTAAACATGAATATGTACACATATTTTTTTTGCTTATCATACAAGAAAACCATCCTGCAACATGAGTGGGAAAGTCTCTCCACGAGACATTCCGCTGCAAGGAACTCTCACTCATAAACTGACCTCCTATCAGCTTGACATAAACTCACATATAATGACTATGAGTATCTCGCCGACATGGAAAAAAATGGATCTCAATAAAACATACATGTGACAATGAGTATCCCACCAACATGGCAACAAAGGGATCTCAAACATAAATGACAATCCATGATAGAAATTACATCTCACATCAAGAACAAAGACAAGATCCCACATCAAACATCAAGCAGGGATTTGTACAACAATATGCACATCATAGCAAAGAGATAAAGAAGTACATGAAATCCACACTTCATATACCTCACACTTAAGATGACTGAAGAATAGGCTGCTCCGTTGCTGGATCTAAAATCACCATTGTAATCGTGGCGTCAAAAGGTATGAAATCGACTGCTCACTCACTGAATGATGACACCTATAACTCCACTTCGTAAAGTGGCCGAAAAACATAAGGCTCAGATGGAAAATATGAATACACGATCAAATTCGTGGCGTATAATAGTGCAACATTGACTGTCCAATTTCTGAATTCTGACAAAGTGAAAATCTGGGCCTTAGGGAATATTTTAGATTCCCCCTAGATTCCTCAAAGATGCTGCTCCATTGGGAATCTACAAATCTGCAACTCAAAATAGGAATCTGATCTCACCATTGAGATCCTTGCAAAATTTTGAGACGAATGAGTATAAAGATGACCTTATTCTGACACCGGCGAATTTCGGCCTCCAAGGAATCTGAAAGATTCCCTCAAGAATCCTGAAGATTCTCCTCCATAAGGAATCTACAAAACCACTACTCAAAATTCGAACCTGACCTCATCATTGCGTTCCCTATGAAATTTTGGTTAAAATGCATATAAATTTTAATACATTCTAAAAATTTTACCTCCTTGGGATCAAAAGATTCCCTTGGCATCAAACAGGAATCTGTCTCAAAAATCATACCATCTGCTACGTCAGCCTCTCCTCGAACTGCATGCCCATCCTTGCTGCCTTGGCCTGGGCGTACTTGGAAAAAGACGAATTTAAATCAAATGACCTGGACAGATTTAACAAGAAGGCGGTTTGGTGTAATGGTAAAATTTAGGAACTGTTTAAGGGAGGTCGAGGGATCAAATCTCGCCTCCCCAAATTTCTGCATGCACATAAATTTTAGGCATGTTTTTGTTAAATGTGGATGGGCTAGGCTAGCCTTGGGCGGCTCGCCCAACAACCCATGATCGGCCTTGTATATATATATATATATATATATATATAATGGTTGTTTTAACAAATTTTTTGGACAATATGTATATCATACAATATATATAACATATATGACGTGTGGGCTCTGTGGGGTCCGGTGGGGGTCAGGCCTACCGTCCCATATAATTTTATTTTTTTAATATAGTTATGACATGTGTCGTGTGGGTGGGGTGGCAGGGGTGTTGACCCACCACCCCTTTTTTTTAAATATTTTTTGTTTTCATAACAAAATAACACATTTTTAAAAATTCGTTAATTTGACCGAAGGAGTCAAATTAACGACCCTATAATTTTTCCCATAATCTGGCAGGAGTTGGCTGAAATCTGATGATCAGATTCTAGAGAAATTGCGCCTTCTTTAACCCTGCCACCTCATCAAGTTAACCCGGAACTTTGACTGCTTCTATCTTTCGCATATGATCTCGGTTTGACGAACCGTTCGCACCATTGCAATAAGGACGACGAGATATTCAACCTGAACCTAGTTCAAGAGCAATCCGAACACTTTTATTTTTGAGCTTCCATAAGCCCTCTTTTTCTTGTGTGTGTCTCTGGAGCCACCCGGATCATGTGCTCAAAATTCTCAAACAATTTTCCCAATTATTCTCTTATTATGCTTCCTGTTGCAGATTAAGCGACTTTTGAATTTGATTTTTTTTTCACTTTTAGCTCTTCCTCTTGAATAATTCTGACATAATTCTGCAATGTCCTCAAATGGTAAATATGAGATGTCTCGTTTTCCCATCACATTGATAATATCAAGATATTCATCTTGTATACCTTTGAGAAAAATTGTTCGAATAATATCAGGATTTAAAGTTTTTTGGATTTTTGTAAGTTGTAAATAAATATTTCTAAGCATTCTTCCAAACTCTCATCTTCTTGTTGAGACATCCTAAAATGATCTTCCTTCGAATCTCTAGGCCTACAATAGGCTTGATACTTCTTAAGAAAAATTTTCCTCATGTCTTCCCAAGAAGTAATAGTGTGTTCTCCTAATCCCATAAACCATTTTAATGCAGCTGCTTTAAGAGTAGTAGGAAAAATACAAAGCTTATGTGTATCATCAATATAACCATAAGTACAACATAAGATATCAAATTAAAACATGAATGAATAGGATCTTTAGAAAACATTCCATAGAAATTTGGTAAAACAGAAGGTGGAATATTCTTCATTTTTACCTCTTCCCCAAGAATTTCTCTAGTATCTAGAATTGGGAATCCAGAAGTAGCTTCTTGATCATTGTTTGTTTCTACATCCCTCCTTCTCTTATTGTCATGTTCTCTTTTGGCATCTTCTTCTCTTTTTCTTTCTGCTTCTCTTCTCATTTCTTCATCTCTTTTTCTTTGCCATGCTCTTTTTTTCCTTTCATATTGTAACCTTTGTTCTGGAGTTAATATTGGGATATTACATCCTTGTCCTTCCTTTTTCATTTATTTCTTAGTTGTTTTAATATCTTGGTAAGAATTTGAGTTTGTGTTTCTTCAACTTTTTCTAATGTCCCAAGGCTGAGAAAGGATATCAATAGAGGTAACCTCAAACCAAGATTTTAGTTTGGTAGCTAGCCCTACCAAACCAGAGAGGTCTCTCTCTATGAAAATCACATCCAAAGGGTTTGACTAGAGGGAGAATGGATTTTAGGCTAGTTGCCTCAACTTTAGGGTTTTGAAAGTTTGATGGTTTTTCTGTTGGATCAGGGCTGAAAACCAGGTAACTAGGTCAAAGTATCAAAGGGTTACAACTGAAAAGATATGTAGGAGCAAGATAGCTATGTTTTTGTGATGGGCTTAAGAGTTTTTCAGTGTAGTGTAGGGTTTGAAAAATTAAGAAGATCTTAATGAGCATGTGTCATGAATTCATTAAACAGGAAGGAAGATTACATAAAATGACATTCCCAAACAAAACAGAGCTTTCATGGAAGAATTCTGCTTATAAAAATTTTAGGAAAATCACAGAAGAAATAAGATATGGAAAGGATACATGTATATCATTTATATAAGACTGTAATAGAGAAAATGCAACATCACAAACTCATAGCATGAGAATTCCTAGATAATAGTTGCAATTGGTCCTTTGATTTCCTAAATAAAAAGCTTAAGTACAAGCTACAATAGATCCACCCTAAGATGTCCAACCATCAAAATGACTAATAAATCCATACATATAGACAAAAAACCATTTCCCCTCTCTCAGGGGTCAAATCTTAGAGTGGAGGAACAGTTCACAAGAATTACTCACCTAAAACCTAAAGACTAGGGAGGTTAACAAAACTCTCCTAAAGATAGAAAAGCATATACATTTGACCAAAAAGAGAATTTACAAGCATGAATCCACCTATTTTTCACTCTAACTAGCATATTTACCATTGATTACATCATTACAAATAAAAAATTGACAAATTACATCAGGCGAAACTGAGTTTGACTATTGAAACTGAGAAAACAGGTTTCTAGGCAAAATCGCAACGAATTATAAGAAAAGCGCAGCGTGACAGGAGAAATCACATCGTGTTGGGTGTAAGAGGATTTTGGATGCATTCCTGAGGTCCAAATCAGGATCTGAAATATGGTGGAGAAATATCTACCTACCTACTACATCAAAGAACCCACAAGGACTGAAAAAGATTGTTCTAGCCCTCCGAATTTCAATTCTCCCACAACTACTCCAAAAGCGTAATGAGCTTCTGAAAAACATGGCATAAAGGTTATTTTTAGGTGGCTTTTTGACCTTTTCACCCAACAGAATGTGCTGACATGGCTCTCCCAAGGGCTGAAGTTGATGTAGAAGTCAAGAGAAATAAAAAAATGTAAATATTTTTCCATTTTAATGCCCCCAAAAAAAGCGCAGCGTAAGGCTCGCTATACTTTTGGATCAAAGACTATGTAAAAATTTCCCAAATGTCCAAAAACTTCAAAATTTGTCAAAATTTCTCCAAATTTGCTCAAAATTTGCTCAAAATTGTTCCATTCTTGCTCCATGGAGACCTATGATGATATGTTATGCTATGAGTGAAGCATCAACAAGTAAATCCAACTTACCCTTCTCTTTTTCCTTCATTAGGGTTTCCATGAGTTTTTCCTTCAACTGCTTGATCCTTACCTTGGAGACTTGATTTCTTGTGTAGTAATGCATAGCCATGTGCCTCTGTATGTTGTTGTTCTTATTTTCCCTCTTCAAGAGTTTCTCCAAGTGAAAATTGACTCTATCAAGCCAATATTCCCTATCCTTCTCAATTTATGCCAATATGAGCTCATTATCTGCCATTGGGTCCTTTGTGGAGATGCTTCTCTCTGTTACTAAAGTGCCCTTTTGAGGCCTCTAGTCCTCGGAATATTTCTACTTACCTGCTCTTCCTGATCATCTAAATCATCTATGTCAACTACAACTTTTCCCTTTACATCTTCTTTTTTCAAATCAACTTTAGGCTTATTCAAGAGTAGTTGATTTACCTTTAATTGCATATTTTCTTGTTCGAGGAATGAAATCAAGAGGTTAGCCTTTGACAATCTATCCATTAAGGGAATTTTGAGGTCTAAAATGGGCCTCCTAAGAAAAATGCACCACCAAAATAATCTTTTTAAGAGCCAATAGGATCTAAGACGATGATGTCAACCATGGGGGATGATTCACCATTTTATAAGTAAAAGGGTAAAAAGATTAAAAAATAATAAATAATAAAACTACTTTTTCAACTCGTATTTTCAACTTATATCCAAATTTTTTACTCAAATTTCGAGCAAGAGTACTCGTTGGATGAAAAATTTAATTCCTCATCCAAGGAGTGCCCTTGTTGCATACTTTTGATGGACCATGCTGAGTGAAAAATGAGAAATACATGAAAAAACGTGATTCCAATCATGTTTTTCATGTATTTCTCATTTTTCTCATAGTAGGTTCCATCGAAATTATGCAACATGGGTACTCCTTGGATGAAGAATTAATTTTTTCATCCAACGAGTACTCCCACTTGAAATTTTAGTAAAAACTTTAGGAGATAAGTTGAAAAAATATTTTTTTCTTTTTTCCCTCTAAAATTTGATGATGTCATCAAAACTTACTTTATTGTTTCCATATTATTTTATAATTTCCTTAGGAGGCCCATTTTATACCTCAAAATTCCCCTAATTCTTAAGTTCTTTGATCTCAACTACTCTATTTTTTGGTGCTCTTCACTCACCTCCAAGTCTTCCATGTCAATGTCAAGATGGAATGACTCTTCATCTTGCAAAGGTGCCTCATGATGTGATGATGTTTCCTGTTTTGCTGATGTAGCCTTGACCCCTTCAAAAAAATTTGGAGCGAACACAAGCCTCCACTCTATGATATGTTTGAGTCACCTTAGCCCTAGGTGTCTTCTTGACTGAAACTCTGATAGATGAGCCAACCTCCTTTGGGTTGGATGGTACTAATGGTGTTGTTGATGGTGTACTTTGGCTAGTAGGTTAACTAGCAGGGGGGAAAAGACAGTGGACTGAATGAAGGTCTCCCAAGAGATTTTAATCTATGTAAGATGGTGTAAGGAAATGATTTTGATGAGGGAATGGTGAAAAAGACTAGCTTGGTGATCACTCCCTTTATGTTGCACTTTCTCTGCCATTTCAGCCAAGCTTTTGTAGAGATAATAGGGCAGACTGAGAGTTTTTACCCCCGTGAAGTGCATTAAAAATATGACATGATATTTGTACAACCTTGAAAATCTATCCTCACATTTAAAATACCTCATTATGGCCTTCATCAATGGAGCAAACTTATCCAAGAGCTGTTCAAAAGGAAAAATATTCTTGATGGCATCTTTGTAGTGACATTTAATGAAAACTTTGTAATTTTGCACATCCAAATCTAAGTTTTTGAACCACTTTTCCTTATTGTTTGGTATCCCTGTAGATGTAGCTAGGGCCTCAGCTGAAATTGGGAAACTCACTCCTTCAATTTTGACCTTATCTCTCCTAAGGTTTGTGGCAAACAAGCTTGTTAACTTGGCATGATATCCCACTTGCTGGATTTGCTCACAAAACCCTAAAAATCCTACATTCTGAAAACATTGTTTGGCCAATGAGGAAGACATAAAATCTTGAGTATTAAGTGGCTCAAACCTTGATATTTCACCTCCTTTTTTGTATGGCTTCTTTTCTCCCTCGATGTTTACAATTTGCAAAGCAAACCCTAGTGAAAAACAAGGGAAGTAGGTGAGGGGAGGAGATGAAGGGATTAGGGAGGAGATATGTGGGTAGGAAAATTATGGGAGATATATAGGTGTATTAGGAAGCTTAAGGAGGTGGAGGATTGCAAGAAGTGTAAAGGAAATGGTGTAGGGAATTTAAACACAGTCCTAACCCTAAAACTACAAAAAATGCAGCGTACGAGATAGGGTTAGGTGTAGGGGTTATGGAAATGAGGGTGTGAGGGTGTGAGGGTTGTGGGAAATGTATTTGGGTGTGGGGAAGGGTATATTATGTATTGAATTAGGTATTTTTTCTTTCAAATCAAACTATGGAGCACACCCACCAAAAAAACGGCGTGGGGATTATGGGAGGATTTCACCACTTAAAACAATGAAAAAAATGTTGATAAGAGGTGGAAAAGCTTCAAATTACTTGTCAAAAGAATGATGGAAAGTCCAATTTCTCCTGAAAACCTTTGAAGATTATTTTTTTTTACCTCCAAGAGAGAAAACATAGTGAATGCTAAAAAACACAGTGTGGCTGCCTGGAAACGCAGTGTGGTTGCCTAGAGAGGGTTCCAATCACTTTTTGAGAGTGTCCTTCGATGCTTGTTGTGCTAATATGGTATTTTATGGTGAGTTAGTGCTCAATGCCAATGGAATGAGTGAAATAAATGGCTTGTATGGTCTTTTGTATCTTGTGGAAATTAAATTCTTTTCGTAATGGTGTGGTGGCCCACCATGTATTTTTCATTTTTGACTTGAAACTGCAACTTTGGAAACTTGTGAAACATATTAAATCATATTTGAAACAAAATTACACTTACAATAAAATTTATTGAGAATTTTCCATATTACTACTCCTTCAATGCCGAATTTATTGGTGAAATGACAGATTTTTTATGAATTTGACCCGAATACCTAATGGTGACACTGTCATGAAATGAGTTGAATCGTGACCACAATGGTAATACTAAGATGCTAATAGAGAAATTTCAGTGGTGTCTCATCCAAATTAATGATGGTAATGGACGAAACATGAAATTTTTGAAAGGAGTAGTAAAAAACCTAGACACAGTAGCCAGTGACCAAATTTTTATTTGAAGACCTATTTAAACCATAAAAATTTGACTTAACACCCTAACAAAAAATTTGTAAGAGCACATTTGATCACTGGTGACAAGCAGAACTAACTAACACTAACATTGGCTCCAACTGGGGATTGTCGCTCCTTGTAGGTGTCAAGAACATCATAGACCAAGTAGCCTTATCCATTGGGCATGGATTCAAAAATAAAAAGACTAAACTCAAAACTGAAAACTGACTGACAAATTGAACTGAATTTGACTATAAAAAAAAACTATTGTACTTACAAATCAACAACCAATCAAGTAAACCTTATGGCCTTCATTTCGGGCTTCACTCTTCGATGATTAACTCCTTCACACTTTGGCAGAAAAGTAAAATCATATGTACAATGATGCTGAGAAACTTCAGAAATATGATCAGAAAAGGTAGTGCTTGAGAAGCCTACCATTGACTCGTCCTCCTCCATAGTCTTTCCCATTCATTTCCTCCAAAAATTAAGCATGCTTCCCTCTTGAAGCTGAAATCTTGTACAGTTCCTTCCACAAATTCTCAAACTTACCATGCTTTTCTTTATCTTCATTTCGAGCATCCCAACGGAGGACCACATCACTAATACTAATGTCATCCGCCTTTGTTTTTTGGTAATACACTTTATTGAATCTTTCTTGAAGCTTAGAAGTGTTTTGAAACACTTCCTCCCTGATTTGTTGCAAATTAATCATTTGGTTTATCTGATGTTGAACATAATTCAATTCGTTGTCGATTTCCTGCAATATCTTCATGACTAGAACAACAAGAGAAGTAGGAAAGACTATATCAAATCCATACACTAACTGAAAAGGTGACATTCCTATGGACTTCTTATTACTTACTGTGTCTGCCCACAAGGCATTGATGAGTTTCTTATGCCAATTTTTCTTATTTGCCTCCAACATCTTCTTGATAATATTTACCAAAGACTTGTTCGAAGACTCGACTAATCCATTGACTTGCGGGTAGTATGAAATTGAATGACCCAACATAATATTGTACTTCTCACAAAATTTCACCATCTTTTTGGACTTAAATGAAGCTGTGTTATCTATGATAATATTCTACGGACAACCAAATATGGACAAGATATTAGATTCCAAAAATTGAATGATAACCAAATTGATTGCTATCCTAGTTGGGATTTCCTCAATCCACTTTGTAAAATAATCTGTAGCTGTCAAAATCCACTTGTGTTGGGTGGATGATGAAGGATGGATCTCACCTAAGAAATCGAGATCACATTGCTGAAATGGTGTATGAACTGATATGGCTACAAAGGTAGCAGGAGAAACTTCCTCTTCCCTTGGAAAAGTTGGCATTCGTGACAACTCATCACGGTCTTATACACATCAGAAAGAAGAGTTGGCCAATAGAAACCAGCCCTCAAAAATTTGTTCATTGTGGTCTTCCAGTATAAATTAACGCCACAATCACCCTTGTGGAAGTCATTCATCACCTCCTTCACTTCACTTTCGATAAGATAATTCAACAAGACACCTCCCAGTTATTTCCAATACAAAACACTGTCTAAAATATAATACTTTGAAGCCTTTAATTTCAGCGATCTACCTTTGCTTTTAGACACACCCGACAGAGGATTTCAGTGTTGCAGAACATAAACTATATCAACATAACAAGGGGATGAAATGAAAATCTGAGATACCTGTGTCAACGAGTCATCAACCTCCTGTTCAGAAAGTGTATAAATCATATTTATGTCCAGCACATGTAGATTATATTATGCCATCAAATTTTCCAAACCCTGTCCCTTGACCAGATTTGTCAGCTTGATCTCCAGATCATATTCAAGCATGGTTGTAATCCATTTCCCTCGCCTCCCTTCGGGATCAGTTTGCATCAACACATCTTTCACTGCTACATTCAGAACATAAGCTATGATGTGAGAATGTAATATGTATACTTGAAAGACCTAAAACGCTTTCACTAAGGCCAAATATTGTTTCTCAATGATATTGTATCTCAGTGCTGCATCTCTTATCATCTAGCTAAAAAATGAAATTGGCTACTCCTTCTTTGAATCCTTTTTCAGCATTAGTACGACAACGAAAGAGTGCTCGGAAGCGAATGAAAATATTATTAAGTCTAAAGTATAATCAAGGTTGATCAATGTGGGAGAACATGTTAAAGAAAATTTCATTGAACTGAAAGAATTATTTGCATGTTCTGACCATATTACCTCACTATCCTTCTTCAACATATCTGCCATATCTCTAAGGTGCTCAGCGAGATTGGGGATTAATCTCCTCAAACAATTTATCTTATCATTGAATGATTGGATCTCCTTTTTGTTCCTTGGGAAGCCCAATTGCTGAATTGCTTCGATCCTGGAGGGATCAATGTGGATGCCATCTTTTGAGATTATGTGCCCAAGTAGTTTTCCCTCCTCCATGGAAAATAAAATTTTCTAAGGATTCAGCAAGATGCTAAATTTTATGCATTTTTGAAATACTATTCTCAAGAGATGTAGGTTCTCATCATATGAATGTGAGAATAAAGTAATATCATCTAGGTAAAATACAAGAAATACATCCTTCTCATTCAAGAAAGTGATGTCCATAGCCTGCTGAAAAGTAGCCCTTGCATTCTTGAGTCCAAATGGAATTTTTGCGTACATAAAGGTACCCCATGGCATTGTGAATGTTGTTTTATCTTGTTCATCTTCATGCACCAAGATCTGGTTGTATCCTGAATATCTATCGAGAAGTGACATCCTTGAAGATCCAAAAATCCTCTGCAAGATGTGGTCCATCTTCGATAATGAATAATTGTCCTTTAAGGACACCTTGTTCAGATTTCTTGAATCTATGCAAAGAAAAATCTCCCTTGCCTTCTATTGGGTATGTGTTATATTCTTTCCATGACTAATCATGCACTAAAGGAACCTGAGAAGATAGAGTTTGAGCTAAAGGAGGATGAATCAGACTCTACAACAGAAGAAGAATCAGAAGAGGAAGAGCCACAAACTCCAACTGTGAGAAGGTTATTTTGGGAAAGAAGACAACCAGAAAGGTATATTCCATCTACTTTTTGTTCAAATTTTTCTTTAACTATAACTGATGATAATCCTAGAACTGCCAGGGAGGCAGTAGATTCAGAGGATGGAAAATTGTGGAAGGAGGCCATGGTTGATGAAATGGCATCCTTGCATAAAAATGAGGCATGGGATCTAGTAGAGTTGTCGGCTAGAAGGAAGCCCATCGGGAGAAAATGGGTGTTTAAGAAGAAGATGAATATAGATGGCAAGGCGAAGAAATACAAAGCTCGATTGGTAGCAAAAGGTTATTCCCAGGTGCCTGGAATTGATTTTGGTGATATTTTTTCTCCTGTTGCTAAAGTTACTTCTATTAGATTACTTTTATCTATTGCTGCTGCATTTGAGTTTGAGGTAGAACAGATGGATGTGAAGACAACATTTCTTCACGGGGATCTGGAAGAGGAGATCTCATGAAACAACTTGAAGGCTTTATGGTTAAGGGGAAGAAAGAACTGGTATGCAAGTTAAAGAAGTCTTTGTATGGGTTAAAATAGTCACCAAGGATGTGGTATAAGAAATTTGATACCTATATATGGGGACTTGGCTTCATCAGAAGCAAGGAGGATCACTGTGTTTATTTTAAATTAATTGGTGACCATGTTATTTATTTGGTCTTGTATCTGGATGATATGTTGTTGATTGGAAATGACAAAGAAATCATCCAAGATTTGAAGACCCAATTGTTCTCCAAATTCGACATGAAGGATCTTGGTGCTGCAAACTATATTTTGGGCATGGAAATTAAGAGAGATCAGGAAAAGAGGAAGCTCTGGTTAAACTAGAGGAAGTATGTCGAGACTATATTGCAGAGGTTCAATATGTAGGATAGTAAACCAGTGAATGTTCCGATTCTTGTAGGTACAAATCTCTCTGTTGAACAGTGTCCCAAGACACAAGAAGAAGAGGAAGATATGTTTTGTGTTCCATATGCAAGTGTAGTGGGTAGCCTGATGTATGCAATGGTCTGTACTAGACCATACATTTCACATGAAGTAAGAGTATTGAGAAAGTTTATTTCAAACCCAGGGAAGGAGCATTGGATAGTAGTGAAGCAGGTTTTCAGATATTTGCGTGGCACTAGTGATTATGGCTTGTGCTACCAGGGAAGACCAGGATTGGAAAGAGTGTTGGACATTCATGGTTTTTTTAATGGAGACTGGGCTGGAGATTTGGACCAAATAATATCTACAAGTGGGTATGTGTTTAGCCTATTTGGAGGTGCAATGAGTTGGATGAGTAAAAGACAAGCTATAGTGGCTCTTTCAACTACAGAGGCAGAATACATGGCAGCCACTCATGCAAGCAAGGAAGCAGTTTGGTTGTTGAGATTGTGTTCAAGTATGGGGTTGGTGTAGCAAGCTATAAGGATAGACTGTGATAGCCAAAGTGCAACTTTCTTGGCTAAGAACCCTGCTTATCATTCAAAGACAAAGCACATTGATGTTCAATATCACTTTGTGAGATACATGGTTGAGGCTAAAAGGGTGTTGCTGGTAAAGGTGGACACTTTGAAGAATGTTGCAGATGCATTGACGAAGTCTGTGAGCACTCAGAAGTTCTCTTGGTATAGAGAAACAATGGGTGTTACAAAGCTAGGCTAATGACTCAGCTCTCCTATGGCCCCCTGCGGAAAGAAAACAACAAGTGGGAGAATGTTGGGTATGTGTTATATTCTTTCCATGAATAGTCACACACGGGGGGGTCACAGGGGGGGGAAAATCCCCTTCTGTACATTGTGCCGGGTGCAGCAGGGGGGTCATAGGGGGGCAGCAGCCCCCCCTATCGGGGTCTGGGGCAGCACCCCAGGAAAAAATGTTTGGACCTTATTTTCTGGTGGGCAGACCCACCCATGGTTTTTTGCATGGGTTTGTACATGGTTTTGGGGCATGATGGTTTTCAGCCCCTGGTATTTTTTAGATCTAGTCAAGGGAACTACGGTAATGTTCTAATACAGGGTTAACGGATTGGGGTTTATGTATGCTTCAGCATGTATATATATGTGTTGTAACACTAAAAGGAATGTAATGAAAAATCAAGCTGGTCATCCTGATTTGGGATCTAGGGGAAAATCTTTGTGTTTATATGTTTTATGTTTTATGCTCTCGCTATTGTTTATTTTCTGTTTTTAAGATTCGTTTGCAGATAATTTCTGTACAGGGTTAAAACCTACATCTTCTTCCTTATCGACACGAGGTTAGAAATCCAATCTGAAAATCGAATAGGAACTATAATACCAACCTTGTAATTTCTATTTACCTCTTTTTCAATTGATGGAAGTAGATTGGGATTGATTCTCCTCAATTTATGATGGAATGACTTTTGATCCAGCTTGATTAGGATGGTGTGTTGGATGATGTATTTATTGCACACTTTAAATCTAAATACTCCCAAGAAAAAACATCAAAAAACTCACTCAAGAGAGCTATATATTTACCTTTCAACTCAAGGAATAAACACCTCGATAACTTGACCATCATGGGGTTATCCACTATACTGATATTTACATCTTCAACACCTTCTTCTGTGGGGACCATTGTTGGATTTTTGGCGACATCATTATGATTAAACAACTCTTCCAAAGGCACTAGACCTCGTATATTTTTTTTTCCTTTAGTTGCAGCACCTCAACTTCATCAACTTCAATTACTTGATCATCTTCATTATACACTTCATCAATATGGGAGTTAGCAAACTCCTCCTCCATCTTCAGAAAGTTATTTATCTATTTATTGTCCCAAAATACTTGCCAATATCTGATGTTGTTAGGGATAGCTGAGCAATGATTCACATGAATTCCAAACTTTTTTAGTAGCATGAATAAGAATCTTAAAATTGTTGGCCGTTGTGGTAAGTGAATCAGCCATAAAATTTTGACTTCTATGAATCATAGAAAATGTATATTCTAGAAAAAAATTTAGAATATCAAGAAAAGCATTACGATAAGAACTCATCCTAGGATTTTTGGCCTAGTACTCCCCTTTTACCTGTTTTATCACCAACTTGGAGTCTCCATATACTATAATTCTTTTTACACCTAGCCTTTTCAAAATTTGGAGACCTATGATCAAGGCCTCATATTCGGCCTCATTGTTTGAACAATAAAAAACTAGCTTATAAGAACACAATATTACATTTCGTGGGACTTTAGATGACTGATGTATAGGGCTATGGATCCATATTTTGATATCATTTCCATAATTTCCTAAAGCACCATTGAAATCCATGGTCCAAAGACCCTCCTCATCATCGAGAAGCTGAAATTATGTGGGTTGAACTGTCTTTTCTTTTTTTTGATCCATTGTCTCAACTCGTTCTTTACCTTTTTCTGATTCAACTGATCTAGATTGTGATTCTACTGAATTTTTCTCTGTAGTGCTTGGCTGCAAGCTTTCAAAATTCGGTTTTATGTTTTCTGCATTTAAGACTGCTTGGACACTATTTGACAATTTTGGAATTTCTTTACCTTATACAAGCTGACTATCTAAATCATCAATATTGTTAGGGTCCTATAATTATAGGGAATCGTAATTTTGAATCGGCTATGATTTTACCATGTAATATTGCGCATACTTTGCATTTCTACAAATGATTCCCATATTAGAAATGAAAATCAATGGGTAGGTACAAACTTGGCTAAAAGCATCATTATGCTTATCTCGAATTAAGAACTCCAAATATTTAATAAAGAAGGAGAGCAGAGAAAAATTCTACCCTAAGTATAAACTATCCAAAATTTTATACTAATTAAAATCCCCTTTTTACCCCTAACTTCACAAAACCCTATTAATATAAAGTTTTGGACTTTATATTAATTTTTCCCCAAAATTCCATGAGTTTCTTTAGATTTTCAAAAATACGATTAATATAAATTTTGTACTTTATATTTATATCTCCCCGCAAACCTATACTACCTCTTCCCCTGCAAATTCAACCTATGGCCCACCTTGCACTAAGGGTAAAACCATACTCGAGGTAAAATTATATAGCTAAAATAAATATGAGACTAAGGTTGTGGAATGAAATCCAAAGGTAAAATGGTTTTACAGTGACACATGAAATTAAATTCACGGATGCCATGAAATTATCAGAGAAAATAAAAGGGAAAATTTCATATGAAATTAATGTACAGGTGAAAGTAAAAGAGAAAAGTGAGAATACTCTCCCAACCATACAAATCAACACATGGGTTGCAAAACCATCTAGGTATTCTATAAGGGTAAAAGGAATTTACATGCAGATAAAATGAATTTACAAAGGAAGGAGTAATAGAAACAAAACTACACATGGTTTTGTGAATTCATGGAAAGAGAAAACAAAACCATGGATTGGAAACAACACATAGTTTTTGTAGAAATTTAATTATAAATTTCATTTAAAAATGTTTTGGAAATATTATTCAAATATATATATATATATATATATATATATATATATATTATTGTATATTTTCCAAAATATTTTGTGACACTAATGGACATTAAAAAAGCAGGGTAGTCAGAGGATCAACAAGTACTTGAGTGAATTACTAAGAGAAAGAGAGATACATCTGCATCTGCTAGTTCATCTGCCAGCACAACCACAAATTTGGGTCCACATCTTACGTGCTCCCACTTCCACAAAAACAACATTTGCACAACACATTCCACCAGAACTATTAATCTGCAAAAGTTAGAGATTTTTAGTTCATCTATAGTCTAAAAATTTCCTGTCTGTTAGAAACAACATTTATTATAATCAGTTTGTAATATTTCTCTATATATACTTCATCATTCGAAGTCTTATGGTGTTGGTTGGGATTTGTAACCAGGAACCTCACCATTCAGTGTGATGCAGTTCATTGAGTTGAAGTGACTATTTGCATTAATAAAAGAGAAGTTATTTCAGGATTCATGTGACATATCCATTGGTGAAGTTTTCCTCACTGTATATGTACTTTCCTTTGTTTCCATCTTATTGTTTTTTTAATTCTAAATTGTCTAACAGGAGTTTTACTGCAGAATTTGTTGAAATCATACACTTTGCCTTTAATTGTTAGTAATTTACATGTTTTCTTCTCATATCCAGATTAGGGAATTCTTCATTGCTCCCTAGTTTCGATTGAACCCCTATTCAGATATCTAGATTAGGGAATTCTTCATTGCTCCATAGTTTTGATTGAACCTCTATTCTTATATCCAGATTATGGAATTCTTAAATGATCCCTAGTTTTGATTGAGTCTCCCTTATTCTTTTATTACATTTCATCCAAATCTAAAGGATCCAGTAGTAATGCCTACCTTTCCTTGTTTCACTTAACTTGATACTTCTACAAATGGATCACCCAAGCCTCTTTGACTCCATTGTCCAATGGCCTTCCTCTACATTTCCAACCAAACCACTTCAAAAAACAAATTTGTACTTATTAACTAGCCTAATATCTATTTCAAATAAAGCTAAATCATATAGATAGAGCCCTCTCTGAGTTTAGGAGGGCTAGATCCTAAACTCCAAAGTAGGTTTGTGGTTACCTCGGTAATTTATTTCTTTAGCCTTGAGAAATTACAGAGTGATAACATAATGGTGACCATATTGGGAACTAAATAGATTCTTCAGAAATATTATACAAGGATCAGATCTCACCTATTATGGTGGACAGTGATCAGACACGCAAAGGCTAAAATCATCCACCCGGCGACTCCAAATCAATTTCAAAATCAAATTCAAGACTCCACTGGAGGAATGAACCTGAAAGAACAACATGGGAAGATCAGGTTTCTACCTTGGATTATAATCCAATACATCATGTTCTTTCTCATCAAATTTTTTTTTCAATGTATATTGTATTTTAGAAAATATCTTAGACTAGTATTTGATTATTTTCCTTTGAAGATTGTGAATGAAGATTCTCCTGATCACTTTGAGCAGCTTTCTTCTGAAACTTATGATGATCATTTTCCAATTGATAAGCCTCAAGTAATCAAGACTAATATTAAAATTCTTGTACATATTCCTATACCTTGTAAAGTTCCTAATAGATATAAGCCACTCATCTTACCTCCTATACTCCATGATTTCCCTGATAACTATTACAAATGTCTCCCCAAGTTTGATGGAGAAAATGGTAACATCACTGCTGAAAAACATATTCAAGGTTTTGAGAATTATCTGAACCTATATGAGATTGATGAAGATGATGTTAGTATCAGGATTTTTTCTCTTTCTTTGCAAACTAAAGTAAAGATTCGGTTCAAGAGCCTACCTATTGCAAGCATCTCAAATTTCCAACAGTTTGTCAAATTTTTCCTTGATAGATGGATAATCAAAGTCAACCTTTTTATGATCATAGAAGAATATAATTAGTTGAAAATACAACCAAACGAGACAATACAACAATTTTCTGCCAGATTTAATCAAGTTTATTATTCAATGCCAGCAAATATAAGACCTCCTCCTGACTTAGCTCTCTTGCATTACCCAAAGGCCTTTGATCCAAAAATAGAGTTTCTGTTAAGAGAAAGAAACCCAACAACACTAGAGTAGATGCAGAACATTGCAGTAGATGTAGAAGTTAATCTACTAATTAGACAGGAAAAGTTGAAAGTAGAAGAAGAGAAGAACAACATTGCAGAGCACTCGAAATCTTCAGAGGTAAAACTCAACATTTTGGCAAGTAAAATTGAGGAAAAGATACAAATAATTACCATTAAAGATGGATTTTTCATCCAAGTTCACCATGACCCACTTATTGCAAGAAAAGAAGAAGTTGTTGGTCATAAACATTTCCCTATTAATCCCAAATACCATAGATCAGAAAATGGATTTATAAATCAATATGTAGAATAGCAATCTGCTGATCTAATGTGTATGTTTGATGACATTCCTTCTTTGAATGATTTTCCTGAGTATGATCAATATGTTGACAATTATGTTCTCCAAATTCAAGCTAAATTTATAGAGCAATCAGTAGCTAGTTTTTGGGATGAGGAAATTCAGTTTCAGCGGCTCAAATACAATGATCAGCCAATACAAATCAGCCATGAGAGTGAAGAAGAAAGTGCAGAAAATTTGGAAATAAGTGAAGGATCTTTGCCTCTTTGTTTTGCTTCATTTCAGTTCATCAAAGACAACTTTAATGCAATAAAAAATTGGTAGTCTTTAGGTATTGTTATTGACAACAAAGAAGACAATGAAACTCTTGATCAGGATTCTTTAGTTTCACAATTACAGTTATCAAATTCCATTGAAATGCCTCATAAAATGACATAGGAAAGTTCTATACCACTATGTTTTGGAGCATTTCAGGTTTTAAAGGAAATTTTTTATAATATCTCTAAAGCAAAGGATGATAAGCCTGTAGAAATAAATGAAGTCCCATTGAAACCCACATGTAATAGGTTGCAGCAATCCTTCCAAGTTTTTCATGATCCAATAGCTGATGTATTGGATGATGAATGCAATCAAAATCTTTCTCCATTAACTAACTATGAAATTCAGAATCAATATGATAAAAGTCTCCTTAGACAGACATTTCCATCAGTAGAAATATCATCACAAAGCTTATACCAGGACAATCATAGGGTAATTTTGCAGGGAAATAACAATTTAGTTTCATGGCATGGAGGCCATCCAGAACAGATGTACAGTTGCTTAGACCAGTTGAACATTTGTGCATATGACTTGGAAGATCCTTTTGTACAATTTCTAGAGTCAATAAAGGAAATTAAACATTTCCTTATCAAATTCATATTTGTTGACAAGTTTCTATTGGGTTGTAGAAGTTCAGTTTTGATCACAAACAAGAAAATGTAGAAAAATACATCAATGTATATAATTCTTGAATTTTTTCATTGGATGTTTCATTTTACCTAATTAACAGTTGTACAACTCATTAGAGTAAGTAGGTATATTTTCAGTTTGATTGGATTTTTTTTTCAGCAGCAAGTTTATTCAAGATCAGATTTCAGTTCAACAAGTGTTAGATTTTAGTTTGCAGAAAAAGTTTTGATTTCCGTTTGATATTTTCAGTCACAAATATTATATAATAAAGCATGTGTAGGCTTGGGATCGGCCCAATGGATCAGGCCACTATTCGACAGTGTTCTTGACATCTCACAAGGAGATTCCATCCCTAAGTGAAGCGTTGTTAGGGTCCTATAATTATAGGGAATCATAACTTTGAATTGGCTATGATTTTACTATGTAATATTGTGCATACTTTGCATTTCTGCAAATGATTCCCATATTAGAAATGAAAAGAAATGGGTAGGTGCAAACCTGGCTAAAAGCATCATTATGCTTATCTCGAATTAAGAACTCGAAAGAAATAATAAAGAAGGAGAGCAGAGAAAAATTATATCCTAAGTATAAGCTATCCAAAAGTTTATACTAATTAAAATCCATTTTTCACCCCTAACTTCACAAAACCCTATTAATATAAAGCTTTGGACTTTATATTAATTTTTCCCCAAAATTCCATGAGTTTCTTTATATTTGCAAAACCCTGATTAATACAAATTTTTTACTTTATATTAATATCTCCCCGCAAACCTATACTACCTCTTCCCCCTGCAAAGTCAACCTATGGCCCACCCTGCACTAAGGATTAAACCCCCTTCATTTTATGTGCCTAACACCAAAAATGAATAGTTAAAACTATTTTTCACACCCCAGCTCATCCGACATTTAACACAAAAAATGAGTGCAAAATGGGCAGTTTTATTTACCGGGTTTTACCAGCTGTCACTCCCACATTCTATCGCAATCCCTATTCAAATACCACATACTACTTGCTCCCCATGCTAAAAAAATTAACTATTTTTTATTTTAAATCTTATGAAATTGTGGCAGGAATGTAGCATGGATTAATTTCAAGTGAAATACAGAGTTATGAGAATGTGGTAATATTTCAGAGCTACGGGTAAAACCATACTTGAGGTAAAATTATATAGCTACAAGAAATATGAGACTAAGGTTGTGGAATGAGATTCAAAGGTAAAATGGTTTTATAGCTACACATGAAATAAAATTCACGGATGCCATGAAATTATGAGAAAACAAAAGGGAAATTTTCATATGAAATTAATGTACATGTGAAAGTAAAAGAGTAAAGTGAGAATACTCTCCCAACCATACAAATCAACACATGGTTTTGCAAAACCATCCAGGTATTCTACAAGGGTAAAAGGAATTTACATGCAGATAAAATGAATTTACAGAGGAAGGAGTAATAGAAACAAAACTATACATGGTTTTGTGAATTCATGGAAAGAGAAAACAAAACCACGAATTGGAAACAACACAAAGTTTTTGTAGAAATTTAATTATAAATTTAATTTAAAAATATTTTGGAAATATTATTCAAATATATATATATATATATATATATATATATATATATATATATATATATATATATATATATATATATATATATATATATTTTCCAAAATATTTTGTGACAGTAATGGACAATAAAACAGCAAGGTAGTCAGAGGATCAACAAGCAGTTGAGTGAATTACTAAGAGAAAGAGAGATACAACTGCATCTGCTAGCTCATCTGCCAGCACAACCACAAATTTGGGTCCACATCTTACTTGCTCCCACTTCCAAAGCAACAAAATTTGCACAACACATTCCACCAGAACTATTAATCTGCAGCAGTTAGAGCTTTTTAGTTCATCTATAGTCTAAAAATGTCATGTCTGTTAGAAACAACATTTATTGTAATCAGTTTGTAACATTTATCTATATATACTTCATCATTCGAAGTCTTACAGTGTTGATTGGGATTTGTAACCAAGAACCTCACCATTCAGTGTGATGTATTTCACTGAGTTGAAGTGACTATTTGCATTAATAAAATAGCAGTTGTTTCAGGATTCATGTGACATATCCATTGGTGAAGTTTTCCTCATTGTATATGTGATTTCCTTTGTTTCCATCTTATTGTTTTCTTAATTTTGAATTGTCTAACAGGAGTATTACTGTAGAATTTTTTGAAATCCTACACTCTGCCTTTAACTGTTAGTAATTTACATGTTTTCTTTTTATATCCAGATTAGGGAATTCTTCATTGCTCCCTAGTTTCGATTGAACCTCTATTCAGATATCCAGATTAGGGAATTCTTCATTGCTCCCTAGTTTCGATTGAAACTCTATTCTTATATCCAAGTTAGTGAATTCTTAAATGCTCCCTAGTTTCTATTGAGTCTCCCTTTTTCTTTTATTACATTTCATCCAAATCTAAAGTATCTAGTAGTAATGTCTACCTTTCCCTGTTTCACTTAACTTGATACTTCTGCAAATTGATCACCCAAACCTCTTTGACTCCATTTCCCAATGACCTTCCTCTGCATTTCCAACCAAACCAATTCAAAAACCAACTATGTACTTATTAACTAGCCTAATATCTATTTCAAATAAAGATAAATCATACAGAGAGAGCCCTCTCTGAGTTTAGGATGGCTAGATCCTAAACTCCAAAGTAGGTTTGTCATTACCTCAGTGATTTCTTTCTTTAGCCTTGAGAAATTACAGAGTGATAACAAATACTATTATCATTATACAATATTAAGGACTCTGAATCAGTATGTACATAATGGATTGGGTGATTCTTAGGTTTATCCTTGCTAGTGATCATGTATTTTATTTTCACTTCTCGATATAGCTTCCTAACCTGGCCAAATACCAGAATTGTTGCTTATGAAAAATCAAGCTGTAGCGTACCCCTTAATTTGGCTCGCCAATACCATGAAAGCAGCATGCCATACCTTGGAGCTATGTCAGCAAGTATAACATCCATCAACACATTTTTGGTGGGAATCTGATCCAAAAGACAACTAAGTCTTTGATAAGGCCAAGGCATCAGACTCTGCCAAAATCAAAAGAATATAGGTCATGATAGAGTTGGGTTATGTCCAGCTCTGATTTATCCATGATAGCCTTTGAAGTTAAAATATTTGAGGCCCCAGAATCCAACATGGCATTAAGGAGAATATAATGATGAATCCTCAATCTGAGATAAAAGGGAGGGACTTCACTATCTTCAAGATTTCCATCTATTGTTGGACCAAATAGAAGTTCATGATGGTCATCACTAACATTGACTATGTCTTACATGTGATCTAATTTCAACATATTGGAAATTTGAGATTTATATCTATCATTATTTACAAGCTCAGTGAGGGGAATAAACACCTTTAACTTAGAAATTTCACTCTCTAAGCTAAATAAGTTAGATTTTTTCTCTAACTCTTTTACAATGGTATCCCACTTTTCAAGCTTCTCTTTTGCTGGATATTCCTTCCTTTGCACTTCTTTATCCTTATTTGATGTACTTGTATATGGCTCATTGTTCTTGCTGTGATTTATGGTAGTAGGCTCCTTCTCCTTGTTTGGAATATCTTCGGAAGTTTGTTTGGGTTGAGTATATTTTTGCTGAGTTTTCCTCTTTTGAGTAGAAGTAATAGGAACATCTTAGTTTCTCAAACTGTATTGTCTTTTCGCTGAGCTGAGAGAATTTAGGTACCTACTTTGATAGTCTTCATATTGGACTTCCAACCCATCATCATTTCCAAGTACAAGTTCATGTTCATCTGGCACATATTTTTCTATGGTATAATCATCATCTTCTGTAATATAAATAGGTCCCTGATATTTTGAAAAGAGAAGGTTTTCTTCAACAATGTTAGCTTCATCTTCAGGTGCTTGGGCATAGTTCCGCTGTAATGGAGTGCAGATTTGTTGTTGAGCTTGCTAATCTGGAGCTCTCTTCTCTCTCTACTTAATCCTGAACTGTGGTTGCTGCTACTATCCTTGGAAATTAAGATTATGAACATGATAGTCTAGTTTCCTTTTTGAAATGGAAATTATATCTACCATATTCTCTACAGTTCTTATCAAACTATCCAACTTTTCTTCCTTAATTGTAACTCTCTTTTCAAAAAAAAAATTTGATTTCTTGATCAATATATTGGCTTCAATGCTAATTGCATTTTTCTACATCTCCTCCAATGAGGTAGGGTTTCATTCTCTAAGTTGATATGCCATGTCAGGGTCAAGGGCATCTGGATAGTGCAACAAGGTCAAATCAGGTGGAGGTTTCATATTGACAAGAATGGAATTGTACACCTTATTGAAGCGGGTATTATAGTCTTGAACTGATTCATTAGGCTATCTTTTTAGTGAGTTATAATCGGCCAATATCTGAAGTGGATTTTTCTTTTCCTATCACTTGACAAGGAAACAATATGTCAAATGCTGTGAATTCTACATTGAACCAACTGCCAAAGTTAGGAACCATTTTTTCACTTCTCCTAAGAAACTCTGAGAAATTATTCTCATCTTCGCATCATCATTGTATACTTATTCTAAGTCTATGAAATATCTTATCTTGTCAATGTGTTTCCTCTTTGTAACATCGGTGGTTCCATTAAAAAGAGGTAGCCTTTGTCCATAGTTCTGAGGTAAATCAGTGAGATGCCCCAAAAGAACTAATGGAGAAAATATAGCCATCGCTATTATAGGAGGTAAGCTTGTAGTCACAACAAGGACTACTGGTATGAGAGGCGGTTGTGTAGGAGAAAGTGTGGATGATGTAGAAACAACAATATCATAGGAAGTAGCAGCAATATGAATCGATGAAGCTGAAAGAGGATCAACCGATAAGAGCTCCTGCTGATATTGTATGAAAGCCTTCTTGGAGGTATATTGAACATGGTTTGCTAGTTCTTGAAGATTATCAAATTGACTCCAAACCTTCCTATCAAAATCTGCTTCTGAATTGGATTATATGGCTTATAGACTAGTTTCAGGTTTAAAGAATCAAATACAACTTCAGATGGAGATTTTATTTCAGATAACCTTAAAGGATCCAATACAATTTCAGATAAATATGTTTTTGATTTCGATCTAAACAGTGACAATTCAAACTTCAGGTCAAAAGGAATATGTTCAAGTGAAAACAATTTTGAAGGAAAATATGTAGACCTTACCAAAGTAGATGCACTCGACTGAATCTATGAATGCTGAGATCTTTGTTTTCTTATCAGTCTTTCTGGATCTTCAACGGGAGAAGCTGAATGTGGATCAGGATTCGATCGTTTGTGCCTTTTAGCAGCCAGTGTATTTCTTGTTTCTGCACTTTGGCTCTTTACACCTTGAATCAGTCTTATCGAAAACTAGGTCCTATCACCCACTAGCCTAGAATTCAATGAATATTTAATAGTACACCTAGGGAAGATTAGTCACTTCGCTACCCAAAAATGGAGCCAAAAATGTTAGCCTCCATAATGTCCCAATACTGATAAAGGATATCAACGAAGGTAACCTCAAACCAAGCTTTCAGTTTGGTAGCTAGCAAAAAAAACCAGGGAGGACTCTCTCTATGAAAATCACAACCAAAGGGTTTGACTAGAGGAAGAATGGAGGCTAGTTGGCTCAACTCTAGGGTTTTGAAAGTTTGATGGTTTTTCTGTTGGATCAAGGATGAAAACTAGGTAACTAGGTCAAAGTATCAAAGGTTTACAACTAGAAAGATATGGAGGAGCAAGATAGTTATGTTTTGTGATGGGCTTAAGAGTTTTTCAGTGTAGTTTAAGTTTTGAAAAAGTATGAAGATCTTAATGAGCATGTGTCATGAATTCATTAAATAGGAAGGAATATTACATAAAATGAAATTCCCAAACAAAACAGAGCTTTTATGAAAATATTATTCTTACAAAACTTTTAGGAAAAGCACTGAAGAAAGCAGATATGGAAAAGGATACATGTATATCATTTATATAAGACTATAATACAGAAAATACAACATCACAAACTCACAGCACGAGAATTCCTAGATAATAGCTACAATTGGTCCTTTGATTTCCTGAATACATGCTACAATAGATCCACCCTGTTGTGGCTCATTTGCATTTATTTTTTAAATATTTTTCAAAACAAAACAAAAAACATATATGTTAGAAAAAGGACAAATGTAAATTATTTATATGCCGAAAAATAATTTTGTTTTCTGTGATTGGTCAATTAACATACTATGCAAAAATTGAGAGGTGGGTCCAACCATTGAGTTAATATCCGTGGAAATCACTGGGCGGAGTTTAAAAGAATGAAGGTTGATTTGGATTGGCGGAAACCCGTGGGCACAAATAGCCCATGGGTTAAAAATGATGGTGCCTCCCCAGTTGACCCAACGAAATGCTCGTTGACTAAGATCGACGACTCACGACAGTTGTGGGGGCAGACCTCTGATGGGTTCGCCATACTCCAGAGCGCTCTCGTAGTGACGTAGGCAACCCATGACGTAGCTAATTAATGAGCCAGCTTGTATGTCACATCATGTGTCCATTGTCTGTCAAATTGTGCATTGAATTCTCATTTATTTCCAAAATACCATGCCATCTATAAAATGTCTTAAAGTTTCTCCTTTTCTCCATATTAGTTTTTAGTTCCAATTGTTCAGAATTCATCTTAGTTGTTTAATTTCTCACCTCTACGCTTGTTCTGTCGCCACCCTGAGTAAATTCATGGCTAAATAGTCATCCTTGTCTAGCTCTTCCAGCCACATCTTACTTATGGATACTGATAAAGACGTCAAGGATACCTTGTGCTCAGTTGAACATCTTCCCTTTTACCAGTAAGTCCTACTCAATGAGAATAATTCTCCCATCTACTCAACCATGGTCAAGTCTGGTGTTCTGTCTGCATGTGTCCCGAAAACCCATATTTTTCCGGAATTCATACACTAACTAGTGTATGCATTATACCCTAGCAAGTGTTTTGTGATGAATAATTTAGGAGAGAGTGTTCTTCAAGTCACATCTCAGTTAATCCATCAAGCCCTCTACTATCCTGAGTTAGAGTCTTATGTCAATTTTACTGAAGAATCATTGGTGGAATTATATAACAGTCTTGCAGGCCAGGAGTTTACATAGGTGGTTTTATTTCTAAAGCCATAAGTAGGACATTTTTCATCAAATGATAAAGAGTTCCCATTGGAGAATTTTGATGCAGAAGTCAAGCCAGTACTACAATTTTTGTCAAAGATACTTGGAAAGGAGGACGCTGCTCAAATTTACAGGTTGGTGCTTGGGTTATTTTCTTTAATGATGAAGCCCAATGTGGTGTTAGATATTCCTTCCTACTGGCAAGAAAATGTTAATGCTCAACTTATGAGCCTGTCCCTCACTGGGTCTTTCAGGTTTCCCTCACTGATTAATTATTTATTCTTATATCAAAATGTAGAATAATTTATACATTTGGGGTTAAATATTGTTGACGTAAATAAGAAAAGACAAATAGTGGTGTTTTGGATAGATGTAATAAGAAATGAACCAAATGAGGGAGGGTTGTTTGATTTTTCTTCTTCATTCATGCCAATTGCCAATAAAATTTTGAATGGAATAAATCCTCCATGTTTTCTACCAAGGGCTCAGGAGTTTCTTCAACGTAGTGTTAATTGTAAATTTGGAGATTGGTTTGTATATGATGATTATTCAGAAACTAGGTTGTATGGAGCTGAGATTGAGCCTTATAGATTACCCATATTTATTCCCATGAGAATTTTTTCCTTGGATTTTATTAGACAAAGCCTGAATGTAGATTAGATACATTTTGTCCCAATGAATTAAGGCCATTTATTTAAGTTTCCTATTTATGTGGGACCATTCATAGTGAATATGAGGCAAGCAGCAAATGAGGGAAACCGGATGTTAGAAAGCATGCACTTATTATTAGGTGAGAAATGGGGTTATGATCCACACAAGGTGATCTCTAACATGAGAATTGAAAATGGTTATTCTACTTTTTTTCATGACAGTAAGCTTGAAATTGAGAAGTTATCTAACAAAGGTTTTGTAGACTCTGGTAGCACCAACATTCAAACTCCAATCATCTCTAAAAGGATAAATAAAAGAGGCAAGGAAAAAGTTTTGATTATGAGGATGAAGAACAGAGAGCTAAGTTAACTGAAGAGATACCAAGCACACAACCTGGTTTCCTTATTCAATTAGGAGATACTCAAAATGAACCAACTTCACCATCAAGACATGAAGCTGTTCATGATCAAGTTCCTTTGATCAAGCAAGTCTTTGACCAAATTGTAGAAAAGAATCAGAATATTAAAGCTAGTATGGAAGCTCAAGCTGAGTATCATATTACTCTTGATCAAACCATATTTTTAAATGTTATTTAATTAGAAAGGGATCAGTTGAAGATTTATTTCTCTCACCCATCTAAAATGACAGTAGGGCCATCCAGGAGTTTTAAAACTGTAAATCTAACTGTTGATGTTAAAAATATCCCTTTACTTGAAAAAGTTAACTTACATATGAAAAATGGTCAATTGATTTTTAGTGAACTAACTAAAACAATTGCAGCTGCTCATAAGGTTGAGAATATGTTGGGAAAGGTGATTAAGCATCTAAAATTAGAGAAGGCTAATTCCAGGGCCCTTTCAACTCAAAATCAAGAGTTGAAGAAAATAATTGTAAAAATTGGAGTAGACCCTAATGATAGATCAATGTTGATGTGCCAAAATGTCCTATTTTCACCCTCTTCCTATAACCATTAACCTTTGCTTCATATTTATAAACTTTGTCATTTCCTTCACTAGTCCAAGATAATCGTCTATTCCTACATATACTTCGTATTTCATAATTAAGAGTTATTAGGTTCTTAATTAATTATCTTATATAGATTTCATGCTTTTAATTATTTCTTGTAACTTACGATTACCTTCCTAAAAGTAATTGAAAAGCTAAGTGTTAATTATTATATAGTGTGATTCAGTGCAGGCAAATTCCTGAACCCGCCAACATATGTTGCTCTGTGATCTCCGCAACAATATATCACCACGTGGGAATTTTTTATCCATGTCTCTTAGTTTGGTATGGATTATCTAAAGATGGTTATGGCGGAGTATAGTCAGGGATCCTTGCTAAAGATATGGTCTACGACCAGCAAAGCTCGTGCTCTATTATAACCATTAGTCGGTTTTGTAATATCATTTGTTAGTCCATTCAGCCGAAAGGCTTGAATTGGAAATGGCTCTGTAATTAGAAGATCATGGCTATAGGCAGAAATACTGTATATATTGTATATCTTAGGTAGAGCTAGGTTTAGTGATATATGGAGATTGTAATTGTAATTATTTTGTAATTTTGTATCGCCCTCATTCTGGGCTGGACTCGCATTATCATGTATGTTTGCTGATCGAAGTTAATACAAGGAACTTCACCATGATTTCTTCACACTGTGTCTAAATCTTACTTATGTGTTGATTAGGTGGTGAATCGTTTCGTTTCTTAAACGAGAAATGAGTTGGTTGGCTAGGGCCCAACCAACCCAGCTTGTTTACCCTTGTGCTTTCGTCATTTAAAAGGTTCGTGTGTATTTATTTATTTGCAAGTGCGTGGTTTGAATCATTATTTATTTTGTTTCATAGTTCTGAGTTAAATTCATTCTTAAGTCAAAGCATGAAACATATCCGTGTGTGAAGTTTGAATTAAGTTAATTTATTTCCTGCAATTCCTTTCTTAGTTTGCTTCCACTTGGATCGTGCAGGAATTTTCTTCCTGCACCAGTGCATGTCAAGTTCTCCACTTTGGTTTATTCATTTACTTCACAGCATGTGTTTCATTCCTTTCTCTGTTTATGATTTCACTTATTCCTGCAAGTAAGCATCATTAATTCAAAGTAATCATTATCAACATTAAAAGACAAACTTCTGAGGTTCCTAAGAATGACTACGTGAATTAAGGAAGGACAAAATTGCAAACATTACACTTTACACTTGCAGATCACGACTTGAGAGAAAGGATCAAAATTAATCTATAACATTATAAGTGAATCACCGAAAGATAGTTTAATTGCATGCAAATTACTTTGATCGATTTCTTTGATTGTTAAGGATTGTTTCTACCTTGAGAATTTTATTCTCATTGTTAAGAACAGTCACTTAAAGAATTTATTTTTATGTGTGTAATTTATCTCAAAATTCAGCCTACAATTGCAATTCTTTTTTAACATGTCTTTTAATTTTTTTCGAAATTAATTGGAAACTTTGGTGAAGGAAGCTTTGTCCCAGTTCAAGAGTTGGTTAATTGTCACTGGAATAGAGTGCTCTAAGCCTTGTGGCTTAGAGCACCTACACAAAGACATAAGTATTCAGTAAATACGGTAAAGTATACTTTTGCAGATAAGTTTGTACCTGCACTAGTGCAAGCAGATTGCACGAGTACAAGAATGATTTCTTAATGTAGAAGGAAAATCATTTGGAAAATAGATATTTGCAAGGGCCCACTTCTTCAGCTATTAGCCATCTACACTGAAGATAAACATAGATTTCATTTCAGCATTTAAGATTTCTTTCGGTTGTGTGAAAGTTCCTTGATTTCCTCGCAAATTCATTCTTTTACATTCCAGCACTAGAATTTCTTTGGTGTCGATTTCCTTTGAAATTGTTTTATGTTTGATTCTACAATATTTCAATTAATAAGTAGGAATAGGAATAGGAAAATTTCATACCACTTCTTGCATTTCCTATGCTTCGTCTCTAAGTTTACGAAACCCCCGGGTTGACAATTAAGTGTTGAGGAGTTTGCTTAAGTGCAATTCCTGCACCCAACATTTTGGTGTCGTTGTCAGGGAGGCGATTTGAATTGCTAAGAATTTTCTATTTTCTGCAATAGGGGTAAGTATGCTTTTATTTTTTCTGCAGTGTGCTTCTATTTTTTAAGGGTTTTGTAGGTGCTGAGTTATTTTTGAATTCGCAGCTTTTATTGGAATTTTGTTTTGTCATTTTTCGAGATGAATGCCTAGAAGAGGTAGGGGTCTGAAGCCCACTAAGGGCCGAGGAAATACTGATAAATCTGAAATCAAATCTCACATTGGGCCTTATTTTGTAGGCAGAAAGTCCAAACAAACCCAGACTCATCACACATGAACAACCTACTTGGACCCTGGCAGCAGTAGTTTAGGTGTGACACAGCCCATAAAGGGGAAGAAGGAGACTATTAGAACCCATAGTCAGCCTTCCCGGCCTATTGAGAGTGGTTTGCTTGGAGGAACAAAAATGGCAGACCATGAAGACCAATGCAGAAGGAACCGGTGAAAATAAAGTAAATGAGGAACAATCCACTTTTGGATTCCCAATTTTGGATACGAATGTAACTATGAAAATGAAAATATACCACCATCATCTCTTCCTCATTTTTATGGTAAGGTACATGAAGATCCGATCTCTTTCCTATTTGAGTTTGTTATTTTATATAGAAGTTATGATTATTCATCTGATGCCCAGAAGTTAAAACTGTTTCCTGCAACTCTCAAGGACGCAACACTTCGCTAGTTCATGGGACTAGGAGGGAACACTATAGCCTCTTGGGAACAGATGAAAAGAGTGTTCTTATCGAAATATCAGGAATATTGTGAAACTAGAGATATTCAAGATGAAATCTTTACTATTGTGCAAAATGATGATGAGACTCTAGAGGACTATTTAGAGAGATTCTTGTACATCCTACAAAGGTCAAAGCACAAATTTGATCTAAGTACTATTAGAACCTTGTTCTTACATGGGATTATTGATGATGCTTGAAATAATTTAAATTTTTTAGGACAAGGGGATATTGCTCAGAAACCTTTTGATAAAATCTATGACTTGTGCAGGAAATTCTCCAGGAACCAATATAGATCCAGTAAAGGAATTCGGAATAGAAATAAGAAAACCGAATCTACTGATGCTATGATCGTTGGATTGGAGAATAAAATGGAAAATATGAAAATAGAAATAATGAATAATGTTAGCAAACAAATAGACTCCTTAAAATTCTAGCAAAAAATTGTAGAAGAATAGGAGTCCTTGTCTATTTTTTGTCCTAAGTGTAGGAAAAAGCATATTTTAAGGGAATGTACTATTGATATAAAAGGACCTAATAAATGTGAAATTTATGCAAAGAACCATGCCATTGAAAAATTTCCATCCATACCTAGGCTGAAAGTTGTACTTGAAGGAGGAAAACCTGAAGCTAAATCATTGCATTCTATGGGAGCACGAAGAAACTAGCCTCAGGTAAGTGTAGGTATGGCTCCTGAATTTTCACCACATTTCTTTGGTTATAATGCACATCCATATTCCTATCCTAACAATAGTCACTCTCAACATTGGCAGCATGGGAACCAATATCATTATGGAAAACCCTCCCAATCTTGGAAACAAGGATGGAAAGGGCCAAACCATTCACATCATCCATGTCCTGCACCTATGCAATCAACCCCACCTACATATGCACCTTACCCAATGCCACAACCATCACTACCTCAGCTGAGTCAACCAATGCCACCATTGTCTTTACCTCCACCGTTTCGACCTCCTCAGGTACCTGCCCAACCCTTTCCCAACCCCAATAATAAAGCGGTACAAATGATCCATTCCATGAACCCGATTTCCTTACCCAGGTATCAATCCATGCCAGTTGGAGTCACTGATCTCCAGCTGAGATCGGGGAAGTCAGTAGCCACATAAAAGCAAAAGCAACCTATGGTGATTATCGAAGAGAAAGGTGAAGAGGAAACTCCTGACCATTCCGAAAATTATGTCACCATTCAGCCTATCCCCGTACCCTCAAATCCTTTACCATCTTCTTCCAACCATCCTCCCTATCCAAAGAGGCTAGTTATGGAGAAGAATGACCCCATTCCTGAGTCTAGCTTGGCCTCTAAGCTTAGGAACCTTTTCATAAAGGTGCCTTTGCTCCAAGATATCAAATAGATCCCTTTCTATACAAAAATCATTAGTGAAATCTGTCTCAAGAAGACATGGAGGAGAAGATTATAACCTCAAACCATTCAATTTTTCGAGAGAGCAGCAGAATTGATGACGGGGCATATGCACATGGAGAAATATACTAACTCGAAAATCCTGTTGTCTATGTTCAAATAGGTGATGTCCTTGTATCTAATGTACTTCTATACTTGGGGGAAACCATTAACTTTATGACCAAGCAAACCATGGATCAACTTGTATTGGTCCATATTCGTCCTACTCCCACTATGCTTGAACTAGCAGACAAATATAAAATCAAGCTGGAAGGAGTATTGGATGATGTGGTTATCTCTTTATATTCTTGGGAATGTCCCGCATACTTCATTGTGCTTCAGCCAAAGAATCTTGTGGGAGGAAATCCCTTGATCTTGGGACGACCATGTCTTGCTACGTCTGATGCTTATATTGGATGTCATTTTGGTGATATGTGCATTTCCTTTGGAGAGTCTAGGATGAAGGTCACCTTGTATCCACCCACTAGATCCATTCAGGAGCTCAAAGACACTTTATAGTTAGACTATAGTAGTGATGAGGAGACTCAGTCTGTTTCCATGATCCATCAATATGCTGAGTTCTCACAGGAGGGTGAGATTCAAGACTTCCTAAACAGTCTAGACACTATGCTTAATTTTGAATCGTTGAGTCAAATTTTCAGTCTCGATTTTTATGAAAGTCTCGACTCTCTACCTCCGTCACCACCATATTTAGTCACACCTCTGTGTACTCTTGAGCCTGATACTACTCTTGTTGAGATTATTCCAGGAAAATCTTTGCAAATAATTTCAGACTTGGAAACATCCCAACAAGATCAGCTTGTGAGTTTGTTGTGAAACCATCTTGATGCCTTTGCATGGGGCTATGAAGATATGAAATTAATCCCTCCTAAAACTTGTACTCACCATATCTATATTCAGGATGGAGCCCGACCTGTCTGGCAACCCCAAAGGCATATGAATCCAGCCCTAAGAGATGTTGTAAAAGAAGAACTGAAAAAACTCTTCAATGTCGATTTTATCTATCCTACTTCTGATAGCCAGTGGGTCTCTCCATTGGTATTAGTCCCGAATAAATATGGGAGATGACGCATTTGCATTGACTATAGAGAAATTAAAAAATCCACTCTTAAGGATTACTTCCCCCTTCCTTTTATTGATCAAGTACTTGATACCCTTGCCGGTAAGAAGTACTTTTATTTTTTAGATGGCTTTAGTGGTTATAACTAGACACATATTGCACCCGAGGATTAGGATTAAACCACTTTTACATGTCCATGTGGCACATTCACCTACCGAGTACTCCCCTTTGGGCTATGTAATGCCCCGACTACCTTTCCAAGGGCAGTCTTGGATATTTTTTCTGACCTTGAGCGTGTAGAAATCTATATGGATGACTTTTATGTGTTTGGTGATTCATTTCAAGGAGCCCTCTAGAATCTAGAAAAAGTGCTTCTTCGTTTCTAAGAATCCCATCTTGCCTTGAGTGAAAAAAAGTGCAGATTAATGTGCAAGGTATGAGTGGTTCTTGGCCATCTTATTTCAGACAAGGGTATCTAGGTTGACCCTGCAAAAATAGAAATTATCTTGAGTCTTACTGTAACCAAAACTCAGGGAATTGAGAGGTTTTCTAGGACATGCAAGCTACTATAGGAGATCCATTGAGAAATTATCTAGGATAGCTACCCCTCTTTTCTGACTTTTGGCTAAGGACAGTGAGTTTTCTTGGTCCACAACTTGCCAATGGTCCTTTGAGACATTGAAGGAAAAACTAGTTTAGGCACCAGTTTTGAGAGGACCAAACTGGTCCATGCCATTTCATATTTCCTTTGATGCCTCAGATACTACTATTGGAACATATTTAGGACAAGAATAAGATAAACAATCCTATGCCATTTACTTCATCAATAAAAACTTGTCACCTGCTGAATTAAAATACATAGTTATTGAGAAAGAGCTTTTAGCTGTAATATTTTCCATTAATAAATTCAGACACTACATCATAGGATATGAAGTATTTATACATATTGATCATTCTGCAATAAAATATTTAATGAATAAACCATTAAATAGTGGTATAGTGACTAGGTGGTTATTATTGTTGCAAGAATTTAACATTACTATTGTTGATAGACCAGGGAAATCTAATGTGGTAGCATATTTTCTTTCAAGCTTAAAAAAACCTAGTGAAGCAATTCCTATTGATGATGATTTTCCTGACGAATATCTATTTGTTGTGTCAACATAATACCCATGTTTTGATGACATAGCTAACTATTTAGTCACAGGAAAGACACCACCTCACTTATCCGCTCGTGAAAAGCGGAGTATCATACAGAAAAGTGCTTCATATTCTTGGGTTCAAGGAGGTCCCTTTTACACTAGACCAGACCTTATTATTCGTAGATGTGTGAGAGAGGAAGAAGTGTTTGATATCTTAAAATCTTCCCATGATGAACCTTGTGTAGGTAACTTCACTGATATGCAGACTGCATCCAAAATTCTACGAGCTAGCTATTTTTGGCCTTCCTTGTTTAAGGATGCCAAACAATATGTCAAGTGATGTGATAACTGTCAGCAAGTTGGTCAACTTAATCAAACCAATGAAATGCCTTTGTGTCCTCAGGTTATGGTTGAACATTTTGAAAAATGGGCTATTGATTTTTTAGGACCAATAAATCCAACGTCATTAAATAAAAAATATATTTTGGTTTTTACAGATTTTGTTACAAAATGGGTAGAAGCTAAAGTTGTTTCTTTTTCTTCTAAAAAATTTGTTGTTGATTTTCTTTTTACTGAGATTTTTACTAGATTTGGTGTGCCTAGAGAGATTTTTTATGATAATGGTCCGCAGTTTATTTCTAATCTGGTACAGGGTGTGATGGAGCAATACAAAATTTGGCACAGGAAATCTACATCGTACCACCCGCAAGAAAATGGTCAGGTGGAGTCCACAAATAAAGTAATTGAGTCCATCCTCACAAAGACACTCAATATCCATAGAATGGATTGGGAAAATAAGTTACCAGAGGCCTTGTGGGCATATCGAACCACTTGGAGAAATAGCACAGGACATACACCATATGAGCTGGTATACGGGAAAAAATTCCCTTTTCCGATAGAGTTCTAGATCAAGACTTTCATAACTACAGTCCAATTGGGGCTACATGTTTCTGAGGCACAACAGGAGTGTCTCTTACAGTTGAATGAGTTAGATGAATTTCGAAGGGATGTTGTTTAGTAGAACATATTGGTTCAACAACAGCACAAGAAGTGGCATGATAAGTATATCCGAAAAAAGAAATTCCAACCAGGTGATTGGGTACTCCTTTATGATTCTAGATTTAAATATTTCTAATGGAAATTCCATACATAATGGATGGGACCTTATGAGGTATTTAAAATGTTTGAGAATGGAGCACTAGAAATTAAAACCATTGATGGATGGAATTCTGTGTTCCTGGTAAATGGGTATAGATTAAAGGTATATTTTCAACCCCCTGCTAAAGGAGATTTTATGCAGCAAGTCCAAAAACAATCTGAAAAGGAGATGATAGGTGGAAACACCGATCCATTGAAGATTTTAATCTTTCTTTTTCCTTATATAACAAAACAAAAATGAATAAAAAAATTACAAAAATATTTTTTTTTGTTTTTTTCCCTGTAAGTATGAAAGTTAGGTGACTGACATGATTGCAAAAGGATCAACCTGAAAACCATCATGTTGGAAGGAAGATCAAATTTTCAAATAAAAAGGGAATGTTTCTTGATTTTTAGATATGCTGGCTGTCACCAAGAAGAAGCGGGTTCAAGAAACCAAGCCCTTACCCCAGTTTGGGATAACTAGCATGGAAATTGTTATCCAATTAATGCTCAATTCCCGCTGCATTTACTTTTTCCGGCACCGGTGTAGGCATATTTTCAAGGTAAAAATGCTGCCTTTCTTCTATTTCCCGTTTCGTAAAATTCCCACTATTTTTCTTTTCTAAAAATCCCATGATAAATTACCCTCCTTTTTCTTCTAAGGAAATTACCCTTACCCGATTTCATAAAATCCCTCTTTTCCCTTGAATATTTTTCCCACATCCCGTTTCACTTATCCCCCTTGGTGACATTACTCTTGGAATCCCTGTTGAAACATTCCTTCCCATTCTGAAAATTACCCTCTTCCCACTTCTTTATTCCCTCATAAATTGACTGCAAAATTTGATGCATTCAATCCAAAAGGCATGCTCATGAAACACCAAAGGAAGGCGAATGAAAAAATTTCTTGTATATTCAGGAAAAAAAATTTAAAGTCCAGTTGAAGAATTGTGTTCTATCAAAAAATTTATTTTGGTAAAAGTCCCTGGTGCATAAATGTGCAGCGCAAGAAGGATCATTGCATGCATGATTAGTGCAATAATGTGGCCGACTGTGAAATCACGATGAAAAACAGTCTTAACACAGTACATGAGCGCTTCATGCAAAATGTTTATGGAATTTTTTTTCTCTGTAAATGAATTATTATTGCACTGATAAATCATAGCACTGTATTTTTTAATTAATACTTGTTTTATCATTTACTAACTTAGGAAATTTTTTAAAGTGCAAGATATACTGGGGTTGAAATCTAAATATTTTTAATAAGTACGAAATATGTCTTAATTGAATTATGAGGTAAATACGTGGGATAGTACAGATTTTCCAAAATCCCATACTTACCCCCTTTGAAAAAAACCTCCATCACTTTCTCATCATTATCTTACCTCATAACCTGATCATCCATGACCGTTACACCACCGCTGTATAAGCCTCTACCACATCTAATTATTATTGCTCGCTCGTAGCAGAGTGATACGCATATGCATCTGATTTGAGGAGACGTTTTAATCATTAAACAGGACTAGATAGATGGGACAGAAAAGATGGTGGATGGATGAACCTTCGACATAAAATTTCTCGGAAACCTTTGATACTTCTCACTATGAAATATTTTTGAGGCTATGACAAGGAATTGTGCTGGATTCAAATATTGCACCTGTAAGGAATGAGCCATCATCCTTGAAGGAGATAGAACAGACTGCAGAATATTGGAATAGTCTTGCACTATTGCAAGAATTCGAGTTCCTTCAATTTTTTCAGAAGTTGGATGGCTTTGACATGGCCATGGTCCTGAAGTTTTCAAAGACATTTGAAGAAGGCCAAGCTAGAATCAGCTCATTAAAATTGGAAGTCACAGAGGAGTCCATCGTGTGAGCTGCAGGCTTGCCAACCACATGGGAACAGTGGTTCAAAAAGGAGTGGCTTGAAAAGAAATGATGGTGTCGGTTTGTGGTTGACAGAAAGCTCAAGGTTGACTGGAAGAAGGGGCTTCCACACAGCTCCATGATCGGAAAATGGTGAGACCTCCTCTTCATTTTACAAAAGTTCCTGACTTGTGAAGGACGTTACTCCTTAATGTTTGTATATCATCTTCGGTTATTTCTGCACTTTGAGTCGGGGAAACTTATTAATTTTCCCTACTATTTGCTCTGAATTCTCCAAAAGATGGAAAAAGTTGTACAGAGTGGGGATGCAAGACAAGTTGCACATAAGCTATACCACCATGAGCTCATATAAATCCTCATCAAGAAAGCGCTGGAAGAAAAGGGAACGACCTAGAAGTCATTCCTAAAAGAGTTTCGGGCAAGGAGTGCATGGAAGTCTGCTGGCACAAGTGCAAGCAAGAAAAGGAAGGCAGAGACACCATCCTCTGCAAAGCATAAGATTAAGAACAAGCCGGTGCAAGCAGAAAAGAAGTCTGTCAAAAAGGCTTTACCCTCGACAAAGAAAAGAGTGACTAGAACCCCGACCAAGAAGAAAATTGTCTCTCCAGGGACAAGTCAACATTGGTTGAGCTCTTTGATCATGATCGATGAATCACCCCAGGTTCCACCGGGAGACAATAACCTTTCAGTTATTACAGATGCGGCGGCCCACACCGTGGTGAATAAAGAAAATATGGAGAGGGAGGGTGACATATCTTTGTCGGCCTTCATCCACAAGCTAAAAAGACAAAATATGACACCGATTGCAAGAGAAAATTAGGCATATGGTCAAGAATATGACGAGGCACACTGCATTGAGACCCTCGACAATTTCGATGAACAGGGTACTGAAGTCCTTGATGGTTTGAATGAGCAGGGTACTGAAATCCCTGACAAGTTGGATGAACAGGGCACTAAAGTCCCTGATGAATTAGGTTATCAAGGTACTGAATCCCTTGGCACAAAGGATGAAAAGGGTACTGAAACCCTCGATGGTACAGAAATCCCTGGCACAGAAACCCTTGGCGGTTTTGATCTTAGAAATGACGGGACTTGCTTGGAGTTTGTTGCAGAGAAGGCATTCACATCAGAAGAGCTGGGCATGGAAACCTCTACCATCTACCTCAATAGCTTGATAATATAACTAGAAAAGCAAGTTCATGACCTGGAGGCTCTGAACTAGGTCATGAAGGAGAAAAATTGGCAAAAGCAAGGCTAGGTAGGGTCGGTTGCAAAGGTCGAGGAACAGAAATGACAAGTGAGAATATGAAAGTTTTAGGTTACTAAATGTTACAAGCACCTCAAGAAGGTGATGAAACATCCGAAGAAAGCCCGAGGTAAAAATACAAAGCTAGTGAAAGCCGGGATCAACATTGAAGTGCAAGATTGAAAGATGGCCCTCATTTTTGAAGATTTTTTGCATAAGGTAAAACATTGTGTGAGGACACACAACAAAGTAGGGATGGGAGGATGTTGGTGTGCCAAAATGTCCTATTTTCACCCTCTTCTTATAACCATTAACCTCTGTTTCATCTTTATAAACCTTGTCATTTCTTGCACTAGTCCAAGATAATCGTTTATTCCTACATATACTTCGTATTTTATAACTAAGAGTTATTAGGTTCTTAATTAATTATTTTATATATATTTCATACTTTTAAGTATTTCTTGTAACTTACGATTACCTTCCTAAAATTAATTGAAAAACTAAGTGTTAATTATTATGTAGCGCGATTCAATGCAGGTAGATTCCTGCACCCGCCAACATATGTTGCTCTGTGATCTCCGCAATAGTTGATCATTCCACGCGGGATTTTTTGATCCACGTCTCTTAGTTTGGTGCATATTATCTAAATATGGATATGGTAGAGTATAGTCATGGATCCTTGCCAACGATATGGTCTACGACCAAAAAGACTCGTGCTCTATTATAGCCATTAGTCAGTTTTGTAATATTCGTTTGTTAGTCCGTTTAGCCGAAAGGCTTGAATTGGAAATGGCACTGTAATTATCAGATCATGGCTATAGGATGAAATATTGTATATAATGTAGATATTAGGTATAACTAGGTTAAGAGATATCTAGAGATTGTAATTGTGATTATTTTGTAATTTTGTATCGCCCTCATTCTGGGCTGGACTCGCATTATCATGTATGTTTTTTAATCAAAGTTAATACAAGGAACTTCGCCATGCTTTCTTCGCGCTGTGTCTAAATATTACTTATATGTTGATTAAGTGTTAAATCGTTTTGTTTCTTAAATGAGAAATGAGTTGGTTGGCTAAGGCCCATCCAACCCAGCTTGTTTACCCTTGTGCTTTTGTCATTTAAAAGGTTCATGTGTATTTATTTATTTACAAGTGCATTGTTTGAATCATTATTGATTTTGTTTCAGAGTTCTAAGTTAAATCCATTCCTAAGTCAAAGCGTGAAATCGATCCGTGTGTGAAGCTTGAATTAAGTTAATTTCTTTCCTACAACTATTTCTTGCAATTCTTTCCTGCAATTTATTTATGCAATTCATTTCTTAGTTTGCTTCCGCTTGGATCATGCATGAATTTTCTTCCTACACCAGTGCATTTCAAGTTATGCACTTTGGCTTATTCATTTACTTCATAACACATGTTTCATTCCTTTCTATGTTTATGATTTCACTTATTCCTGCAAGTAAGCATCATTAATTCAAAGTAACCATTCTCAACATTAAAATACAAACTTCTGAAGGTTCTAAGAATGACTACGTGAATTAAGGAAGGACTCCATTGAAAACATTACACTTTACAGTTGTAGCTCACGACTTGAGAGAAAGGATCAGAATTAATCTGTAACCTTATAAGTGAATCACCGAAAAATAGTTTAATTGCATGCAAATTACTTTCATCGATTGCTTTAATTGTTAAGGATTGTTTCTACCTTGAGAAGTTTATTCTCATTGTTAAGAACATTCACTTAAAGCATTTATTTTTCTATGTGTAATTTATCTCAAAATTCAGTCTGCAATTGCAATTCTTTTTCAGCGCATCTTTTAATTATTTTCAAAAGTAATTGGAAACTTTGGTGAAGGAAGCTCTGCCCTGATGCAAGAGCTAGTTTCTTGTCACAGGAACAGAGTGTTGTAAGCCTTACGACTTAGAGCACCTACACAAAGACATAATTCTTCAGTAAAGATGATAAAGTATACTTTTTCATATGTTAGGCCGCCGTAATTTGTAAGATTGGCAAGAACAAGCGACATAGGTCAACATCAAACCACTTTGGAGTACAGGGCCTAGCCTTCCTAGACTCAGAGAGGGCTCTCTCTATTTTTATGATTTAACTTGATGATTATAAGTGCCAATATTAGGCTAGTTACAGTGATGAGGGTTGTTTGTTTGATTGATTTGGTGGTTGGACAGAAGGTCTGCAGAGACTATTTCTTTGGGCTATGGGGTCAAAAGGTTTGAATGGCACATCAACATTCAAGAGCATCACAGGGAAAGCTAACTATGCTAAATGGATCTTAAGAGCTATATGAATTATGAGGTGAAATAAATAGTGAGGTTCAATAATGGCTAAAGAGCAGTTAAGAATTCTTTAATCAAACTTCAATAGAAAACATTTAGACTGTAAATCCAGACAGAATTAAGGTGCTCAAACAAAAAATCTTAATCTAAAATTTCTGATTTACAATTAGATGAACAGAGACACAGCCGGGAAAATAGTGGAAACATTTAAAATGGAGAAGAGGCACTTCACCATTTTGACACAGCGCAAGAATCCTATTACGGTCTTTGATTATTGATGTCCAACTCTAAAATTACAGTGTTCCAACAGATTAGTTCTTACAATGCAAGGGCTAACAATATCCAACTTCCAACCCTTGATTATGAAAATTCAAGCAGTATTTAACTAAAAACTTGAGTTGGTTGCCCTAATCTACTTTGGAAAACTACATTAATTACAAACAAACTGAAATTAGACAAGTGTGGCCATGCAAGGCCTGATCAGACATCTCTAACAACAACACTGCCTCTAGAATTAATTTTGGGAAAATCTTCGTAGATCCAAACGCTTTAATGGCTCCTCGGAAGATCAAATAGTAATCTTTGGATGTGGTTGTGGTGGTTTCGAAGAGGCAGTCAATGGAGGATCTGACATTTGGCTCTGTTTAGTAGAAAATAGGCGTTGGGTAATCAAAATAGTGCAGTGCTAGCCACTTTTCATTATTGCGGGTGATTATGTTGATGTGTTCTGTGTGAACTCCTTTTTCCTGACTCGACCCCTCATGCTTGCCCGCCTGGTTGGGGCTTATTTCCCCCATGAATGCCTTTTTCCCATTATAACATAGCCATCATGTAAGAACGCCTTGCCCAACTCGACCTCAGTGTCGTTTTTCTACTGGAGCCTTTCGCCGTGTTTTAACCCTTTTTCTAATCAAAACAGCGAAAAAATCAACATACCGGACCTGAAAACCTTTAAATTTTTACTCTTGAACTTTATCGCATTCGTGGCAGTATCACACTTCACATATTTTAGAGTTTAAGTTATAAGAAACGGTTTCGGCGATGCGATGCGAAGTACGGAGTCGACGTGGCAAGTCTGGTGGGACCGGACCGTAGCTCGCAGATCACAAGATTTAACATTTAGCAACGAAGGTAAACTCTGAGGGATGTGAAGTGCGAAGTGCGGGGAGGGCGGAGAGATGTGGAGGAAGGTGGGACCCGACCGCAGCCCGTAGAGTCCAAGTTTTAACATTTAGCAGTGAAGGTAAACTTTAACGGATGCAAAGTGTGGGGAGGGTGGAGTGATGTGGAGGAAGGTGGGACCTGACCACAGCCCACAAATCGCAAGTTTTAACATTTAACAGTGAAGGTAAACATTAATGAATGCAAAGTGCGATGTGTGCCAATTGGAGGATTATGTGGCAAGATGGGGCCCACAGCATCTGCGAAGCTATAAAGTGGTGAATGTTTCAGCGGTAAGGTAATTTTATGATGTTCTATATGATATTTCAATTTATTTCAACGTATTTCAAATGGCTGTGGAGTGGGGGGCGGAACTGCTGTGGTGGGGCCCGACCGCATCGCAAATTAAAAGAAATACCTTGCGGGCGTTTTAACAGTAAGTGGTAATATTTGCGATGTGCGATGGATGGCGGGGGGAAAGGGTGACGTGTCAAGGGGACTGGCCCATTTTAATTACAATCGAGGAGATGGGAAACGGAGTTAAAACAATATTACAATGGTGAAAGAAAAGATAAAGTAGTAATATAAAGCGGAAATGGAAGAAAAGGTAAGGTCTAATGTTTTTGAAGGAAAATGAGAAGAAAATAGATTGTAATGCAGGTGAATGGGTCCCACTCCATCACATATCGCCTTTGGAACATTATATCATGAACTTAAAACCTAACGTTGGTTTTTAGAGGGGTCCAAAGGTGATAAGCGGTAATAGAGAAGGGGGTGCAAATTTTTGGAAGGGTGACACGTAGTGAGGATGGTGGTAAGGAATACCACTCATTTCGGACCCCCCCCCCCCAATGGTTAAATTTCGGACGCTACAGGGAGTGTGAAATGAAACAAGGACCGTCAGATGATGAGGGGGTGAGTGGAGATGGAGGAAAGGTGGAGGGCGATGATGTGATTGGTTTCATTTCTTTGTTATTCATAAGAGACTTGTTCATGATTTGACCCACTTAGGGCGCATGACTCAACCCAAACACGTTCAAGGCTCTACCTCTGCTTGTTTTTTCTGCCTTTGTCTTTGCTAATGGTTTAATGCTGCTCCTTGCCTCTCTGCTACTTTCTTTGATTCTTGCTTTGGAAAGGATTTTGAATATTGACATCCATATAAATTATGAAAAATTTGCAAAGGAAAAAAAATCAGTCACCTTGTGATACTGTAAATTACAGGGTTCTAACAGTGGCTCCAATTGGGGATGGCATCTCCTTCAGGAGTTGTCAAGAACATCGCAGACTAGTGGCCTGATCCATTGAGTTGATCTCACCCTTATATCTTGATCTGTGAGGCACTTTGTGACTGCAAACTAGTTGATTGTTCCTCTTGAATTTGAATGATAGAAATAGACCAGATGCTTGGCCAGCTAGCTTATTAGCATACTGAAATCAGAGCTGAAACTATAGTTTCTCTTATCCACTCTAATCCATCAATCTGAACATACTGCTACACCTTGAAAATTGAATGGTGAAACTAGAACTGAGCTGAAACTAAAGTCTGAAACATACTAATCTAAAACTGAAAAGAAATTTAAGTTAAAATTTGAAATATGCTCAGAGTGTTGAGCTTATTTTCACACCTACCTACCCTAATCTAACTTGGATATGATATATACACTAAGTGAACTCCTTTATCCAATGCAACCAATCAAGTAAATGACTACATGATTGATTCTTGTTCACTTTTTTGAGTAGGCTGAGAAAACTAAAGGGCCACTCCCATCTTACTTTCCTTTGAACAACAGTTCTCAAACATTTCCTTAAACTCTGCAACAAACCATTACTGGAATAGCATACCCCTTCTTTAGATGATTCTAAGAAACCAACAAAAGGATCTTGGAACAATACCTGGCCCTAAGGATGTAAATAACAAGCTACATCCAGCACTGCTCTTTGTTCCACTTTGTCATGCTCAGGATCCTTCTGAAAGAGAATATCCGCACATTCTTCATGGTCATCTGATATGGAATCTTCACTATATACCAATATGTTGTCCTCAACAAAACCTGATATGTCTTGACTGAGTTGGCTAAATTCTGTTTGAAGGCCATCATTTTGATGAATAAGAGCACTTTATGGCCATAGGCCTTCTTGAGAAGGTAGCACAGCATCAATATCAATATGTTCTTTTGTTTCTTCATGATGAAATGCCTCAGTACATAAATCAGCAGTAGAACAAATAGAAATATTCTCTTCCTTACATAAAAATTTAGAGGCTAGATGCATGCTTAGAATCTGGTTGATTTCTTCTTCATTTAAAGGAGGAGGGTGTCTTTGTTTTCTTTGGATTGAACATCAATTTTTTTATTTCTCTTGTGAAGATTGATCATGAGGTTGAATGTCTTCTTTAGCCTCACACAAAAGAGCAGATGAATTATCATTTTTCCCCTTAGAGATATCTTGTGGATCTTCTTTCATTCCTTGATGGATTTTATTTCAACTAACCTCTCTTGGTTATCATGACAGTTAACTTGAAAATGAAATTCATGAATTGCTTCTAAGAGATCCTCAGGATGCCAATTTCCTAGATCTTCATCAATATTTACAAGGTATTGTATGAGATTATCAGACTAATCACAACAATTTTCATCTAATGATAACAATGGAGAATATTCTTTATAATGCTCATAAAACACATTTTGGAAATATTTTAAAGAAAACAAACTACCAAGATTCAAACCTTCATACCATTCCCTCACTTTCCCTTCTAATGTTGCCATGAACATCTTCATGAGTCAATCTTCATGCCATTTGACCTTCAACTTCCATGAGTGTATATGAAATTTAATGAGATGTAACGAAGCATCATCAATATTCTTATCTTGAAAAATAGAAAGATTTATTTGCCAATCTACCTGAGGCATTTTGTATGGGAATCTGGGAATGTGATCTTTGTTTATTGGAGAATACCTACGTTGTATTCTTGGATTCATCTTGTCCATCATTCAGAGAATGGAATCACTGTATGTTCGCAACCAATCTGGATTCTTCTACTAGTGGAGCCTTTAGGTCAACTGAAAACTATGGAGTAGCCAAGTGGATGATTTCAACTTTCTTGTGTCTGGTTATTGTCCACCATCAACAACCAGATACCAATCTTTGAAAATAATCAATCATACAATATTTTTACTAGGGTTTCTAAGTTCTTAAGAAAAAATAAGCATTTTCAATAACTCATTCCCTAGTATGGTCGGAATAATGTTAGGCCTACGTAATTTGTAAAATTGGCAAGAATAAGTGACATAGGTCAACATCAAACCAATTTGGAGTCCATGACCTAGCCTTTCTAGACTCAGAGAGGGCTCTCTCTATTTTTATGATCTAACTTGATGATTATAAGTGTTGATATTAGGCTAGTTACAGTGATGAGGGTTGTTTGTTTGATTGATTGGGTGGTTGGACAACGGGTCTATAGGGACTATTCCATTGGATTATGGGATCAAAAGGCTAGAATGGAACATCAACATTGAAGAGAATCATAGGGAAAGCTAACTGTGCTAAATGGATCTTAAGAGATGTATGAATTATGAGGTCAAAGAAATAGTGAGGTTCAGTAATGACTAAAGAGAAGTTAAGAATTCTTTAATCAAACTTCAGCAAAAAACATTTAGACTGTAAATTCAGATATAATCAAGGTGCTCATATAGCAAATCTTAATCTAAAATTTCTGATTTAAAATTAGATGAATATAGACACAGTCAAGAAAATAGTGGAAACATTTAAAATAGAGAAGAGGCACTTCACCATTTTGACACAGCTCAAGAATCCTGTAACGGTCTTTGATTATTGATGTCCAGCTCCGAAATTACAGTGTTCCAAAAAATTATTTCTTACAATGCAGGGGCTAGAAATATCCAACTTCCAACCCTTGATTATGAAAATTCAAGTAGTATTTAACTAACAACTTGAGTCGGTTTCCCTAATCTACTTTGGCAAACTACATTAATTACAAACAAACTGAAATTAGACAAGTGTGGCCTTGCAAGGCCCGATCATACATCTCTGACAACAACACCACCTCTGGAATTAATTTTGGGCAACTCTTCATAGATCCAAACGCTTCAATGGCTCCTCAGAAGATAAAATATTAAGCTTTGGATGTGGCAATGGTGGTTTCGAAGAGGTAGTCAATGGAGGATCTCACATCTGGCTTTGTTTCGCAGAAAACAGGTGTTGGGTAATCAAAATTGTGCAGTGCTAGCCACTTTTCATTATTGCGGGTGATTATGCTGATGTGTTCTATGTGAACTCCCTTTTCCTGACTCGACCCCTCGTGCTTTCTCGCCTAGTCAGGGCTTATTTCCCCCATGAACTCATTTTTCCCATTATAACACAATCTTCATGTAAGAACACCTTGCCCGACTCGACCTCGGTGTCTTATTACTACCCAAGCCTTTCGCCATGTTTTAAACCTTTTTCTAAAAAAAACAATGAAAAAACTCAACATATTGGACCTGAAAACCTTTAAATTTTTACTCCCAAACTTTATCGCATCCATGGCAGTATCGAACTTCTCATATTTTAGAGTTTAAGTTATAAGAAACGGTTTCTATGATGCGATGCGAAGTACAGAGTTGATGTGGCAGGTCAGGTGGGACCGGACTGCAGCCCGCAGATTGCAAGTTTTAACATTTAGCAGCGAACGTAAACTCTGAGGGATGCGAAGTGCGAAGTGCGGGGAGGGCAGAGTGACATCTGCAGATCACAAGTTTTAACATTTAGCAACGAAGGTAAAATTTAATGAATGTGAAGTGCGAAGTGCAAGGAGGGATGAGTGACGTGGAGGAAGGTGGGACCTGATCGTAGCCTGCAGATCACAAGTTTTAACATTTAGTAGCGAAGGTAAACTTTAACGGATGTGAAGTGCGATGTGCGCCGATTGGAGGAAGATGTGGCAAGATGGGGCCCATAGCATCTCTAAATTTAGAAAGCGGCAAATGTTTCAGCGGTAAGGTACATTTATGATGTTCTATATGATATTTCAATGTATTTCAACGTATTTCAAATGGCTACGGAGTGGGGACCGGAGCTACTGTGGTGGGGCCCGACCGCATCGCAAGTTAAAAGAAATACCTTGCAGGCGTTTTAACGATAAGTGGTAATATTTGCGATGTGAGATGGATGGCGGGGGGAAAGGGTGATGTGTCAAGGGGACTGGCCCACTTTAATCACAATAGAGGAGATGGGAAGTAGAGTTAAAACAATGGTACAGCGATGAAAGAAAACGTAAAGTAGCAATATCAAGCGAAAAAGGAAAAAAAGGTAAGGTCTAACGTTTTTGAAGGAAAATGAGAAGAAAAAGGATTTTAATGTGGGTGAATGTGTCCCACTCCATCGCATATCGCCTTTGGAATGTTATATCATGAACTTAAAACCTAAGGTTGGTTTTCGGAGGGGTCCTAAGGTGATAAGCAGTAATAGAGAAGGGGTGAGAAATTGCAGAAGGGCGACACGTAGTGGGGATGGTAGTAAGGAATACCACTCATTTTGGACACCCCCCCCTGGCCGATGTTTAAATTTCAGATGCTACGGGGAGTGCAAAATGAAACAAGGACCATTAGATGATGAGGAGGTGAGTGGAGATGGAGGAAAGGTGGAGGGCGATGACGTGATCGGTTTCATTTCTTTGTTATTCGTAGGAGACTCGTTCATGACTTGACCTGTTTAGGATGCATGACTCGACCCAAACACATTCAAGGCACTGCTTTAACTTTTTTTTTTTCTGCCTTTGTCTTTGCTAATGGTCTAATGCTGCTCCTTGCCTCTCTGCTGCTTTCTTTGATTCTTGCTTTGGAAAGGATTTTGAATATTGACATCCGTGTAAAGTATGAAAAAATTGCAAAGATAAAATAGTCAGTCACCTTGTGATACTATAAATTACAGGGTTCTAACAACATATAAGTTTGTACCTGCACTAGTGCAAGAAGATTTCACGAGTACAGGAATGGTTGCTTAGTGTAGAAGGAAAATTATTTGGCCCAGCAGATCTTTGCAAGGGCACACTTGTTAAGCTGTTAGACATCTACACTGTAGATATACATAGAGTTCTTTTCAGCATTTAAGATTGCTTCTAGTTGTGTGAAAGTTCCTTTACTTGATTTTCTCGCAAATTCATTCTTTTACATTCCAACACTAGAATTTCTCTGGTGTTGATTTCCTTTGAAATTGCCTTTTGTTTAATTCTGCAATATTTCAATTAAGAAGTAGGAATAGGAATAGGAAAATTTCATACCACTTTTGGCATTACCTGTGATTTGTCTCTAACTTTGCGAAACCCCCGGGTTGACAATTAAGTGTTGAGGAGTTTTCTTAAGTGCAATTCCTACACCCAACAATTAGTTGTACAAAAGTTATTACAAAGTGTAGAATCAGATATTAGTGTATTGAAGAAAAAGATAAAGTTACCTACTGGAGAGCATCCAATGGTAGCAAAGTTAGCAGAGGTAGAAAATGAAAAAGAAAGTCGTTTACAATAGTTGTTGCAGAAAGAGGAGGAGATTTCTAAATTAAAGGAGTTAGTGATTAATTTGCAAGGTCAGATTGAATCACATACTTGCACCATAGTTATGTCATATGGAACTGATGATCCAACAACTATATTTTCTTAGTTGATTACAGAGTTAAAGATGGCAGAGATTGATCTCAAGAAAACACAGAGTGATCTTGATACAACAATGAAGATAATGCAAGCCAAAGAAGGGGAAGTTAATAAATATAAATCATATTTCCAAACAGATTAAGAGGAAATCAAGAGTCTTAAAGAAAAAGTAAAGGGAAACATGTCTTTAATTAAAGAAAAATATATTGTGTGGAATGGAATTATTGAAGTGATGAAAACAGTTTGGGAATCACTGATTATAGTGTCAGAGGAAAAAAACATAATTAGATATTTACAGGAGCTTATTCTTTCTGATAAGCAGAAGTTTCTTAACAAATATTTATGGGAAAAAAAGTTTATTGATTTTATCAATTCCAAAATAGATCAAGAGCTAGAGGAGCACGAAATCAAAGATAGAACATTGTGTGTTTTAGAGATCAATAAATTGATTGTGAAGAATGCTTGCAGGAAATCAGCAAAGAAGAAATTGAGAGAAATTGTAACAGGCTGTAGACAAATTCAACAACATTTTTGACAAAAGGACCAGAGTTGGGTTTCCATCATGCTCGAATCTGCAAGGAAATCTTCTATCTTGGGATTCATATGAGCCTTTATTAGTGGGAGAAAAAATAAAGATTGACAATACTCGTGAAAAAAATGCAGTCTTAAAAGGAACCACAATTGTCAATTTCTTGCATAGGCATTTCAATTATTATGGATGGTTTATATCTTGTTTATGGAAACGCCCAATTCTACTAGGTTCACTGATTTCAGGCTGGAATATCACAAGTTGATCAATTCTCCTAAAACCAACATTGAAATCTAGAAAAAGTGCAGGGCATGGATGACTGATTCACCAAGTGACACATCAACACCTCAGAAGGACACACCATCACCTCGAGGGAACATAGTAGCAACCAATCAGATCCAACAAATAGATTAATAGTTTAATTTGTATTCATCTTTCTTGTTAAAATATCGAGACTGTAATGATGTATTTAATTGCAATGTAATAAGTAGTTTACACAGTTTAGGTAGTTTGAGTAGTTTGTTAATGTCCTCTATGAGAGAAGTGTTCGTTCCGGAAGAATCTTTTGTTTTAGTTGGGAATTCTTACTAGGAATGTAAGCGATCTTTGTACCATAAAGATCATTTCAACTAAATGTGTCGGATTACTAGGATCTTCTTGTAACTTTTGATTAGTGTCCATACATCTTTTTCCTTCTTCCATTCATCTCTTGCTTTGGTTATCCAATCTGGTTGGATAATAGAAATGGCACAAAGCAATGCTTCCACCTCTTCATTCTTTCTTGAGAGTGCATCTGTAACAACATTAAGCTTTCTTTTTTTGTAGATTATTTCAAAGTCATAGCCCAACATCTTTGTGACCCATTTTTGCTGCTCTTCTGAAGATAGTCTTTGTTCCAAAAAGTGTTTCAGACTATCATGATCAGTTTTTACCTTGAAGTGTCTTCCCATTAGGTAAGTTCTCCATTTCTTTAGTGCATGCAGTATTGCTAACATTTCCTTCTCATAAATAGGTTTCTGTAAATACTTTCCTTTGATTGGACGACTGTCAAAAGCAATGGGTCTTCCTTCCTGCATTAAAATAGCACCAATTCCATTTCCTGAGGCATCACATTCCACAATAAAGGTTTTTGTGAAGTCGGGCGTAGCTAAGACCAGTGTTAGGCACATTGCCTCTTTAAGATGTTCAAAGGCCTTAGTTGCTTCAGGAGTCCATGAAAATGCATCTTTCTTCAATAATGTTGTTAGAGGTGCTCCTGTTCTCCCATAATTCTTAACAAACTTGCGATAATACCCTGTTAACCCGAGAAATCCTCGCAACTTCTTTATGGTTGTGGGGACTTTCCATTCCTTAATTGCTCTAATTTTGTTAGGGTCTACTTTAACACCCTCGTGAGATACAATATGACCCAGATATTCCACCTCTTGTACTCCAAAGAAACATTTGGATGTTTTTGCATATAATTGTTTCTCCTGCAATAGTTTGAGCACCCTGTCAACATGTTCAACATGATCCTTCAAGACCTGCTGTAGATTAGTATATCATCAAAAAATACTAGCACAAATTTTCTAAGGAAGGGTTTGAAAATGGAATTCATCAACCCTTGAAATGTAGAAAGTGCATTGGTAAGGCCAAAAGGCATGACCAAAAATTCATAATGACCCTCATGAGTTCGAAATGTTGTTTTTGGAATATCTTCGGTCTTCATTCTAATTTGATGATATCCTGAACGAAGATCCAACTTGGTAAAATAAATTGCTCCATGTAATTCATCCAATAATTCATCAATCACAGGAATGGGAAATTTATCTTTAATGGTGATCTTATTAAGCTCCCTATAATCCGGACACATTCGCCATGATCCATCCTTCTTGTGTACCAATACTACAGGAGCAGAGAAAGAACTTTGACTAGGTTGAATTATACCCGCCTCTAACATTTCTGCAATCATGCGTTCAATTTCGCTCTTTTGAAAGTAAGGATATCTATAAGGCCGGATGTTTGGAGGAACACTTCCTGGAATCAAATGAATAGCATGATCATGATCACGAATAGGTGGGAGTCCTTTGGGAGTTTTAAACACCTTGGAATGATTGTCCAAGACTTGTTGGAGATCTGCAGAAATAGATGATTTTGATGTTGGAACTTCTAGTGAGCATAATTGTACAATTACACCTCGTTGTTCTTTCTTTAGAAGCTTTGTCATGACATTAGAGCTTATTATCCTTCCTGGCTTCCCTTCAATACCCCGTAATTCGACTTCCTTTCCTTCTGAAAAAAATTTCAAGAAAAGTTCTTGAAAATTAAAAGCTACCGTCCCCAATGATTGTAACCATTGTACTCCTAGTACAACATCAACACCTCCCATAGGAATGGAAAGCATTGGACTATTCAATACATATTCCCCCATGGTTAGCTTGATATTATGGCATTTTCCAGAGAAATTTATAGTTCCTCCATTTGCAAACATCACTTGACATTCTGGTGCTGGGTATAGGAAACAATTCAATTCCTTGGCTACCTTACAATGAATAAAATTATGGGTACTACACGAATCAATCAACACTATTACCTTTTTCTTCTTGATATGTCCTTCTATCTTGAGAGTTTGAGGAGTGGTAATTCCTGCCAATGCATTACACGATATGGTCAGAATCATTTCTTCCTCTTCTAGGGCTGGTTCCTGGTGTATATCTTCTTCTTGTTCATTTTCTTCTTCCTCTTCACAATCTATGTAAAATAATTTCTTCTCAGCACACTTATGACCTTTAGTGTATTTGCTATCACAACTGTAGCAAAGCCCTTTTGCTCTTTTTCTTCCAATTGTTGTGGTGTCAACCTTGTAGGTTGTGGAAATCTAGGCGTAGCAACACTTCCTTCTTTATAGAATTGAGTGGTAGGCTTCCTTGTCGCCATAATTTTACATTCAACTTTTCTTACCAACCTGAATGCCTTCTCCAATGAATCAGGTTCCAAAACGTGAACTTCATGTTGGATGTTATCCTTTAAAGTGCCTATGAAGAGATCAATCATGTGTTCCTATGGAATATCAGTTACCCTTATATTCAATTTTTGGAAGTCCTCAATGTGCTGCCCCACTAAACCCTTTTGTTTGAGATTTATCAATTGGCTAAAGAAGGTGTTGCTCTTTGTATCCTCATAATGTGCTATCATTTCCTCGTAAAAATTGACCAAGTGACAATTTTTTTACGGGAGCAAAGCCATCGATACCATACAAATGTATTTTGTTCTAAATGTAAAGTTGCAATGCTTACCTTTTGTGTGTTTTGCACGTTATGGAGATCAAAATATTGCTCCATCTGTAGTATCCATGTTACAGGATCCTTTCCATCAAACTTCCTCATATCCATTTTTGGAATGTGGTGGTTCTTCCCGCCAACATTAGAGTTTATGAAATCACGATTAACATTTATTTTGTTCTCATCATGAGGTTCTTCTACTATCTTTTCACCATTAGGAAACCTTTCTTGTATCAACTTTGTCAAATCTTCGATGTTTGATTTTAGATCATCCATCTTAGCTTCCATGCCAGCTTCCATTCCATCCATCTTAGCTTCCACACCATCCATCTTAGCTTCCACACCTTTCTTCAAACCGTCCATCTTCACTTCCACGCCATCCATCTTAGCTTCCATGCCTTTCTTCAAACCGTCCATCTTCACTTCCATGTCTTTCTTCAAAACTTCCATGTCATTTTTTGTTGCTCTTTGCGAGAGCAAAATTTGTTACACTTGCTCTTGTAATTTTGATATGTCATGTTGCCATTCTTCGTCTTCATGAGTCATAGTAGAGCCTTCTAAAGGCTTAATGGGTGTTGAATTCTTTTTAGGGGCCATTTTAGAATCCAATACCGATATCTATTCTACAATATGCCCTTGGAATCAATTCAACTTGATTCTTTAAACAAGACTTATGCAATTCGGAAAAAAAATACACACCTTTTACTTGCTTTGGGGGCTCTATATTGAAGAATGAATTATATTTGTAATTGAAAATCTTCAATATACGAAATTTAGCCTGTGTAGCCCTGCGAAGCTTCTTTCAAATGCGCGTGAGTACGGTCTAATTGGATTCCCAAGAGACAAATGCTAAATTTGTGTCCGATCTCCCACAATGACCTAATTTTAGTTGGTGGAAAACATGGACTTGCCACATGTCCTTTATTTCGTCCTTTGTCTCTGAAATTGATATCCAAGAAACTAAAGTCCGTGTACTTGCGACCACTTTTTACGGCACTCAAATCCACTGCCCAGAGAGAGAGTTATTGAACTTTTCCCACGATCACCTCTTTGAGATGAAATTCAGGAGCCTAAAAAAACACTACCTTCCACAGATCATATCTCCAAAAATATTGCGAACCAAGCTCTGAAATTTTTTGACGAATTTCCTCAGGATTTCAGATTCACACCATACGAATTTCAGATTCTGAACCTTCGTAGAAAAAAAATTATAGCGAAAATTCCACGATGACCTTTTTAGGAGCTTGAAAAAATACCTAACTTCCACAGATGATATCTCCGAAAATGTTGCGAACCAAGCTCTGAAATTTTTAGAAAATCTTCCTCAGGATTTCAGCTTCGCACCCTAAAAATTTCAACTTCTGAAACTTCGTATAAAAAAAGTTATAGCGAAAATTCCACGATGACCTGTTTGGAGCAGCGAAACCCTAGAATCCAAAGCTCTGATACCAAATGTTGTGTAACCAGCTCCAAAAATAGAAGAAAAAAGATATCAACGCCTTAGAAATAAGCGACTTCGAGGGGGAAACCTCCAATACATTACATAAATGAAAAATTTTTGGATGATACAATTTACAAAACCTCCTTTCTATATATACGAGTCCATGGGGCCATAATGTAATCCTAGTGGGCCACAATGTAATCCTAGCCGACCTAACAATAATAATTTAAGGGCACAATAATAACAAAATGGGGGTTACAAGGGTACAATAATAACAATAAGGGGGTTACACTAACAATAATAAGGGACTATACTAGTAATATAGGGACCTAACAGAGTTAAATAACCATAATATGTGCTCCTTCACTCCAACTATCCTTTCTACATAACTCTCTTCTGACATTTAAGGTGAGAGATTCTGTGTAACAACATATCATTTTGAGTTTCCTCTACAGTTCTTCTTCTCATTCACATATCATCATTAAATGGCATTGTATAATCTTTAATCATATTAGATTATTAAGGGTTTTAAAGAATGAATTTCCAAAGGGAAAAAACAAATACCACTTGATATAATTAAATTTGTGACCTGTATTTCTAAAAATGTCTTAAGCATTGATTCCTTTCCACATCCAAGGGATTGTATATTAAGGTACAACACACCCTATGATGTCAAACCATCAAAATGACTAAGAAATCCATACATATAGACAAAAAATGATTTCCCCTCTCTTAGGGGTCGAATCTTAGAGTGGAGGAATATTTCACAAGAATTCCTCACCTAAAACCCAAAGACTAGGAAGGTTAACAAAACTCTCCTCAAGATAGAAAAATGGATACATTTGACCATAAAAACTATTTACAAGCATGAATCCACCTATTTTTCACTTTAACTATCATATTTACCATTGATTACATCATTACAACTAAAAAATTGACAAATTACATCAGGTGAAACTGAGTTTTACTATTGAAACTAAGAAAACAGGCTTCCAAGCAAAAGCGCAGTGAATTATCAGAAAAGCGCAGCGTGCCAGGAGAAAGCACATCATGCTGGGTGAAAGAGGCTTTTGGAGACCTTCCCAAGGTCCAAATCGGGATCTGAAAGATTCAAAAAAAAGCTCTACCTATCTACCACATCATAGAACCCTCAAGAATTGAAAAATACTACTTCTAGCCCTTATGAAAAACATGGCAGAAAGATGATTTTTAGGTGGTTTTTTAGCCTTTTAACCCACCAAAATGTGCTGACATGGATCTCCCAAGGGCTGGAGTTGATGTAGAAGTCAAGAGAAATCCAAAAATGTAAAGATTTTTCCATTTGAATTCCCTCAACAAAAGCGCAACATGAGGCCCGCTACGCTTTTGGACCAAAGACTATGTAAAAGTTGCCAAAATGTCCAAAAATTTCAATATTTGCTAAAATTTATCCAAATTTTCTCAAAATTATTCCATAATTGCTCCAAGGATACCTGTGATGATATTTTTTCTATTAGAGAAGCATCGGCAATTAAATCCAACTTACCCTTCTCTTTTTCCTTCATCAGGGTTTCCTTGAGTTTTTCCTTCAACTGCTTGATCCTTACCTTGGAGACCTAATTTCTTATGTAGTAATGCATGGACATGTGCCTCTGTATGTTTTTGTTCTTATTTTCCCTCTTGATAAGTTTCTCCAAGTGAAAATTGACTCTATCAAGCCAATATTCCCTATCCTTTTCAATTTTTTCCAATATGAGCTCACTGATTGTCATTTGGGTCCTTGGTGGAGATGCTTCTCTTTGTTGCTGAAGTGCCCTTTTGTGGCCTCTAGTGCTTGTCTTCTTTCTTCTTACCTGCTCTTCTTGATCATCTTAATCATCTATGTCAACTACTTCTTTTCCCTTTACATCTTCTTTTCTAAAATCAACTTTAGGCCTATTGAAGAGTATTTGATTTACCTTTAATTGCATATTTTCTTGTTCCAAGAATGAAATCAAGAAGTTAGACTTTGACAAGTTGTCCTTAAGTTCTTTGATCTCAACATATTTCTCCATGATGACCTACTCTATTATTCTGTGCTCTTCACTCACCTCCAATTCTGCCATGTCAGTGTCAAGATGGAATGGCTCCTCATCTTACAAAGGTGCCTCATGTTGTGATGATGTTTCTCATTCTGTTGATGTAGGCTTGGCCCCTTTAACAATGTTTGGAGAAAATACAAGCCTCCTTCCTCTCTGATATTTTTGAGTCACCTTAGCCCTAGGTGTCCTCTTGACTAAAACTCTGCTATATGAATCAACCTCCTTTGGCTTGGATGGTACTGATGATGTTGCTGATGGTGTACTTTGGCCAGAGGGTACAAAGACAGTGGATTGAATGAAGGTCTCCCAAGAGGTGTTAATTTGTGTAAGCTAGTGTAAGACAATTATTTTGATGAGGGCATGGTGAAAAAGACTAGCTTGATGATCAATCTCTTTATGTTGCACTTTCTCAACCATTTTAGTCAATCTTTTGTAGAGATAGTAGGGTAGGTTCCTACATTCTAAAAAACTATTTGGCCAATGAGGAAGACATAAACTCCTGAGTTTTAAGTGGCTCAAACCTTGATACTTGACCTTCTTTGTTGAATGGCTTCTTTTCTCCCTCCATGTTTACAATTTGCAAAGCAAAACCCTAGTGGAAAACAGGGGAAGTAGGTGAGGGGAGGGGATATGTGGGTAGTAAAATTATGGGAGGTAGATAGGTGTATTAGGAATCTTAGGGAGGTAGAAGATGGAAAAATAGTGAAGGGTTTGGTGTAGAGACAGTAGGGTAGGTTCCTACATTATAAAAAACTATTTGGCCAACGAGGAAGACATCAACTCCTAAGTTTTAAGTGGCTCAAACCTTGATATTTGACCTTCTTTGTTGTATGGCTTCTTTTCTCCCTCCATGTTTACAATTTGCAAAGAAAAACCCTAGTGGAAAACAGGGGAAGTAGGTGAGGGGAGGGGATATGTGGGTAGTAAAATTATGGGAGGTAGATAGGTGTATTATGAATCTTAGGGAGGCAGAGAATGGAAAAATAGTGAAGGGTTTGGTGTAGGTAATTTAAACATAGTCCTAATGCTAAAACTTCCAAAAATGCAGCATAGGACCTAGGGTTGGGTGTAGGGTTAAGGAAATGAGGGTGAGAGGGTGTGAGGGCTGTAGGAAATGTATTTGGGTACATTATGTATGGAATTAGGTAGTTTTTCTTTCAAAGCAAACTATGGAGATCACCCACCAAGAACGCAACGTGGGGACTATGGGAGGATTTCACCACTTAAAAGAATAAAACAAATGCTGGTAGGAGGTGGAAAAGATTCAAATTACTTGTCAAAGGACTAATGGAACCTCCAATTTCCCCTGAAAACCTTTGAAGATGAGTTTTTTTCCTCTAGGAGTGAAAACACAATGAAGGCTAAAAAATGCAACATGATTGCCTGAAAACACAACATGGCTGCCTAGAGAGGGTGCCAATCACTTTTTGAGAGTGCCCTTTGATTCTTTTTGTGCTAATATGGTATTTTTTGGTGAGTTAGCACTCAATTCCAATGGAGTGAGTGAAATAAATGGCTTGTATGGTCTTTTGTAGCTTGTGGAAATCAAAATTATTTTCATAATGGCGTGGTGGCCCACCATGTATTTTTCATCTTTGAATTGAAACTATAGCTTTGGAAACTTTTGAAACATATTACATCATATTTGAAATAAAATTACACTTAAAAAAAAAAAATTATTGATCATTTTCCATATTACTACTCCAATGCCGTATTTATTGGTGAAATGGCAATTTTTTTATGAAATTGACCCTAAGACCTAATGGTGACACTGTCATGAAATGAGATGAATGGTGACCATGATGGTAAGACTGAGATGATAATGGAGAAATTTCAATGGTGTCTCATCCAACTGAATGATGGCAATGATTGAAACATGAAATTTTTGAAAGGAGTAGTAACAAACCTAGACACACTAGCTAGTGACCAAATTTTTAATTGAAGACCTACTGAAACCATAAAAAATTGACTTGACACCCTAAATAAAACTTTGTGAGAGCACATTTGATCACTGGTGATAGGCAGAACTAACTGACACCAACATGTTCAAGGATTGGCTCATCTAATTGTTCGAGAATTGGTTTTCTTGTCTCTCTTTTTTTTTCCTATGGAAGATGTTTATGTTTGTGTTTTTTTTCTTTTTACTTCATAAGCTAACAAAGTTTGTCTTTAAACAAGAGTTAACCTTTGTCCTGAACGTTGTTTTTCCTCCAATTCTTCTAAAGTTGGTTTTCTAGCAACTGGTGTAATTAATGTGAATGGTCTCGCTCCCACAAATGGTTGAGTGGTTGTGGGGTTTTGTTTGGAAAATCTACATTTTTTATCTCTTTCCCTAGGCATAAATTACCATAATGAAAAGAAATGCAACAATTTTTTTTCTTTTTTGATGTTTTTATGTACTTTTTTAATAGACTTCCTATTTAACGTTATCTAAGTGTGCTTCCCCAACAACGGCGCCAAAAATGCAAGTCTAATATATGGGATTAAATTAGAACATATATTTAAATATCCATATGGATCAGTAGACTTAGAAACATGCCAATATATGGACCTTAGATCTAATTAACTTAAGAAGCCATTGTTTGGGTACTTAAGAGTTGAATGCATGTTGGGATCTTAAGAATAACAAGACAACTATTTTGAAAATCAAGTAAATAAAAAATTCATATTTACTCTATGAAAGCATATAAATGATTGGGCAGTGAGATTAGTCTATTTTAGAATATGGAGAAGAGGCTCTTCTCTAAGATTCCTGGTTGTCCTTCCACATTAATTATATAATAACATTTCTAAACATCTAAGAAATAATGATAAAATGTAACTCTAGAAGCATATAAATTTAGTCTAGGAAAGCATATAATAAAGTGAATCTTGATTCACTCTAGTCCTAGCTCACGGAGAAGAGGCTCCTTTCTAAGAGTCCTAGTTTTCCATCCATATCCAATCTAATTACTGAAAGATCAATCTTCACTCAAAAAAACATGTCCATAATATGAATTCATACTAAAAATATCTACATGTATTTACAACAAAGAAATAAGATGAACATACATAATTTAAACTGGCATATTCATAGCTATGAACATTACTCCACAACAAAGTGTATTTAGCTTAGTATGGGGGCCCTCCACCTTTTCCTGGTACACTATTAAAACAATCAGCTACAACACTACCTTCAAATCATACAATATGCATAACAAAATGATAAAACAAGTATTTGTCTTCAATTGTCTTCAGAAAGTAATAGTCTCAAAGTCTCCAGGTTCTTTCTAACTATAAATGCCTTGCTTAAATAGGATAAAATCATAACAATAAAAGCTAAAAAGTCTATACCAACTAAAAATAATTCTAATCCACCTCATAATGTTGAAATTATCTGTTTATTACACAAAATAAGGATGAATCCCACAAAATCATAAAAATGCCCCTATTTCAGGGGATTTCTTGAATGACTGGTCATGCTTGACCAATGTTGAGTGGCCCTATTCTAGCTTATTTGATATGAACCAATAGGTTTTCATCCATCCTTGGTCCCTAAAGTTTCCAAATATGTATTTGGTTCGAGCGCAGGTGTCCTGCACCATGAATTCAAATGATCCATTACAAGCTTTTCTAGTTCTATCAAAATTTAATTTTAATGATTAATTTTGACTAAAACACTAAAATAATTAAAAGACATATTTTAACTACCTTGATGTGCATGAAAGAGGAAAAATGAGGTGACTATGATCATCAAGTAGTGAGAAAAGGTGGTAAATGATGAAATTTAGTGTAAAAATAAGCCAAAATTGGAAGCCAACAATCATGAAGGTGTATGTCAAGGTTGTGCCGAAGGAAAGCATACAAGGGGACCATTCCCCTCAAGTATCACCAAGACATCTAATATTTTACAACTAATTCATTCTGATCTATCTAGTATACTTCCTGTAACATCCTTGGGAGGATGCTTATATTATATCACTTTCATAGATGACTTCTCCCACAAAACATGGATATACTTTTTGAAGAAAAAGGACGAAGAATTCAAATAATTCTGCACCTTCAAGGGCTTGGTTGAAAATTAAATAGGGAAGAAGATCAAAATTTTGAGGACTGATAATGGAACCGAATGATTCAAATGAATTCAATGACTATTGCAGGGAAGTTGGAATTAAAAGGGAGATCACTACTTTGTATACTCCCGAACAAAATGGTGTTGCTGAAAGGAAGAATAGAACCATTTTGGAAGCTTCCCATGCCATGTTTTATGACCAAGGTCTTCTGAATTTCCTATGGGGAGAAGATGCCAACATTGATGTGTATGTTAAAAATAGTTTCCCACATTCTGCATTGGACTCCAAAACTCTCGAAGAAGTATTCTCTGGTAAGAAGCTTGATGTTTCTCATTTTAGAGTTTTTGGAAGTCCCGTATATTTTCATGTGTAGAAATAAAAGAGAAGAAAATTGGATGCTTCTCGAAAGAAGGGAACCGTTGTGGGCTACAGTGAAACCTAGAAGGCACTGATAGAATATATGTTCCTGGTTAAAGAGAAGTAGAGATATTTCATGACATCACCTTCGATGAAGATTATGCCCTGAGGAAGGTTAGAGATCTTCCTATATGAAAGGAAGACAAAGAAGAAGAAGAAGTAGGAAGGCAGGAAGAACCGAAGGATGAAACAATGCCCGATGTTGAAGGACCGATGGATCTATAGATCCAGCTTCTTTAAATAAAAGAAGGCCCTCATGGCTTAGAGACACTCTCGAATATGTCGAGAGATATGCTACTCCAATGGGAACATTCTGTGAAAGTAAGAAGCACCAACGGTACCTAACAGACATGAGCACTATTGTACAATTTGAGCCTGGAATGTTTGAATAAGTCCTGAAGCATCATGTTTGGAAGGATGATATGAATGAGGAATATGAGTCAATCACGAAAAAGGAAGTTTGGGATGTGGTCCCTAGACAAAAGGAAAAATTTGTTGTCACCTAGAAATGGCTCTACAAGATCAAACATGGACCCAATGGAAGTGCTGAAAACTTTTAGGCAAGATTTGTTTCCAGAGGAAGGCATAGATTATAATGAAATATTTTCACTTGTTTCCTGCTAAACCAACATCTGTTCGATCATTTCCCTTGTTGCATCACAAGGATGGAGTCTACATGATATGGATGTAAAGATTGCTTTCTTACATGGCTCAATCAAGGAAGAGGTCTATGTGGAACAACCTTTGCGGTTCAAAGTTTGAGATAGAGATACATATGTATGCAAGTTGAAGAAAGCCCTCTATGAGTTGAAGCAAGCCCTAGGGCTTGGTATGACTGGGATGGTGGACTACAACTCCGTGACTACTCTGATGGAACTAAACTTTAATAAGTTGTATGGAAGTTCTTGTGGTAGTGTATTCAGTGCATGGGTGGACGAAATACACTTTTCTTAGTAGGAAGCTTTCTTACCTACATGCAAGTCACAGGTCAAAGTGTTTTGTCAAAAGTTAGTGGAACAAGTTCAACATGTAATAAGTTAAGTTAAATGGGAACATAGCATGCTACAAAAACAACGAAACAAAAACAAAACAACATGCACAAGAAACATGATCAATAGAGAAAACACACTAATAACTCAAAAATGGAGAGCTTTATCCCTTTATTAAGTGCTAGTAGTAGGAGAAGATAAAATTCTAAATCTCTTGTAGTTGATCCTTCGAGCTACAGAGCTCCAATATCCAAGACAAGGGGGTCTCTTCCCCTCAAGTTTTCAACAAACTTCTCTTCCCTCTCAAAGGATGGTAGATCGATGGAAACGTGGTGAACTCTTCTCTCTTGGATTGATGTGTTCGATGGCCAGCCACCAAATCCTTCCAATCCTCTTTCTGTTGGACAATACAAGTTGGTTTGTTGATAATCAATTTGGCCAACATAACAATGTGTCTCCCATTTCTCTTCCCATGGCTGGCTTTTATAGACCAATTTCAAATTTTCCCTCCCTCTCTTGGTCTAATATGGATGGTGACACAAGAGTGGGGGTATGATTCCTTTGTGTGCTGCACTAAAGCCTCAAGGTGTCTCAAAGGCGATTGTACTTGACTAGGTTGAGTGACAATAATTTTCTCCAAGTTTTCCAAGTGGTCCCTAATGGTGACATTCCACATCCCCAAGACTGCACGACTATTAGAGGGATAGCTACGCACTGCGCAACTATTGAAGGAAAAGCCACAATGTGCGCTTAGAGCCAGTGCTTCTTGTGTGCAAAATTTTTCCTTCTGGCCTTAGGAAAATCTGAATTTTTAGCTCCTCTAATGTATTTATTCCCTGTAAATATTTATTTGTACCTTTTTCTTGAAATTTTCTAATGTCTTCTTCCTGTACGATTTTCCAGTGTTAATAGTTGCCCCCTAATGTATGAGGTCTAGGAAGAACTATATATCAAAAATGAATTATAGTTTCTTTTTTCTGTGTAGTCCTTTTGAGAAAGAGAGAGAGTCACTTGCTTGAGACCTGAGGTTGGAGACCCCTTGTCGTGAGTAAAAAAGATACTTTTCTCTGTTGGAAACCTACAAGAGATAGAATGAATAAAATAATTCTACAAGGCAGGCATGTCCATGCTCGTGATGTTTTGAATAGTTAAGCTTATCTAACAGATAGTGGTTCTGTTTATGTCACTTTCTAGTAGTGACTTGCTGCTGGTTGATGATGATGGTTGCTGCCACCCTCAGGGGCATTTTTTCTTTGAAAGAAGGTTGAATGTGGTGCCCACATGCATAATATTGGTATGGAATATTTTTTTAGAACAAGTTCTCATTGTATGCATGGGTATTTGACTATTGGGGACCTTCCTGTGTAAGAATTGCTGAAATAGATGCTTATCAAGTCAAGGGTATTCAATGAATTCTGACAAAGTGCAACGATTATGAATTATGATACCATATTGACATGAAATTTTATCTTGAATTCAAATTTCAAGAGGATCGATGACATCAATGGGCAATGATGATTCCCATAGTGCCATCCAGGTATGCCCCTACTGAGGTGAGGAGTCATCCAAGGTACTACCGACTTCTTGGAAAATGTTTCCTGTGGTCGACAAGAAGGAAGCATCAACTCACTGAGATGAGTACTATGCAAGGGACCAGGGTTTTTTATGTAGTAGGGTGTGGTGTGATAGGTTAACTTAGGCATGGTAATAAGAGATGGCTATAATTGATGATGGTATTTGAGTGGCCCAATGTCAGAGTTGTAAATGCGCTTGGCGGAAGTCATAACAATTTCTGGCAAGGAAATGCCTGGAGTCAGTAGGACATCCTCGGTGGGTGTATGGTTGTTATGAGTGTCATGGTGGGGTGTGGTAAATAATGTGTAGCTCCAACCAAGGGTGATTAGGGAATGCTCCCAGGTGAGAAATGTGAATGTATGGCTGGGATTTCTCTCCTAAAAAATCTTTGTACACTTTCCAAAAGAATATAGAATGGATTTGGATGTACAAGCACAGAGATGGGTGCCCCTATAAACATGAAAATAATAAGTCACTATCGTGTGAGGAATGTGTTTTCTGAGGGTGAGGGCCCCATTGGTTGGTCTCGGTGTGAGGGGTGATGAAGCACATGAAAGGTGTTGTAGATGGGCTATGCTGGTGGGGGTGTGATAGGCCAAGTGCGAGACACGGTGGCGCGTATTTGATCTTCTTATGAGAATGGGAGCCTGGGAAAGGGGATTTAACATGACATGGGTAAAAATTGACTTGATTTATGATGGATGAATGAACATGAAGTAATTCCCGGACTTGGATTTTATGGCCATGGCTCCAAAACTTTGGTGTATGGTCTACATGAGTGATGGATGCCATGGAGGGTAAGGCTCTACCGACTTGCGAGAATTTTTATCATGTGCAAGGTGGGGTGATGATAAACATGGTCGGGAAAATGAAACCTATGGTTGATTTCTATGGAGAAATTATCTCAGGGTATGCAAAGCTTCTTTGGGGAGCCTATCATGCTAGGGATAAAATGATACCTGCTCTTGTACCTTTATTGGCTGGGGCATATGGTGATTCGACATGTTTGTAGTACCTGCAACCAATACCCCAAGTAAAAGCATCTTTTTTATTCAAACATATTTGAAATAACTGTGAATGTAAAGAAATAAGAGAGGGCATACCTGCTGTGACTGAAAAAATGACTCTTCTGAGGCATGAATGTATGGGGCCTAGCTTGAACATGATGAAGTGTTGATCACTTTGTTTCTTGCGGTTTTCCAATTGGGATTTCTGAGCTCCAGTTATGATCTGCCGAATAATGACAAAAGGGCAATATATGGGCCAATATGGCTCATTTCAACTCATTTGTGTCATTTGAGAGTTTTAGGTCAGAGTTGATCCCCTTCTCCTGAGCCTTTCTTGTCGTTGCAGTAAGCCTGAGTACCTGGGATTCGCGTTGTCAGTGTCAGGTAGGGCCCTGAACGTCCAAATTTTCAATTTTGTCACTTTTTTTCCTGGGGGGTCCGTACAAATGTGATTTTTTATGAACTTTATACCTCTTTTTTTCCTTGACCACGCGGGTGATCGAGGCTGACCCGCATGGTCCTTGTGCAGAAGGATTGTGAGGCCTTTGTGCCTGGTGAAATATTTGTGCAATGATTCAAGCATATGTATCAAATATGGATGTGTGGTCATCACACTTGTTCTCTACACAGGCGCGATGATGCTTAATTTTAATTTTAATTTTAATTTTTTAATTTTTTGGTTTTAGTCACTAATTTTTTTGTTTTTCTCTAGTGACTGGATGTTGTGGCATGAGAGAGATTGGTCTGATCTTCAAACAGCTGTGGCCCAAGACCCCGGTGCTTAGGGTGTTTTGGAACAATATGGTTTGCTCAAATTTATTGAGAACAACCTATTGAGGTCACAGGATGGTATACTTAGATTCATAGTTTGTTGTTGGAACATGAGACAACGTGCTATGGTGCTACATCATAGAGATGTCATTATCCAGCTAGAGAGATAATTTTACTTCATGGCTGGTCTACTACATCAGGGGGAGTCTCTTCCACACCCACTCTGAGCTGGGGGAATGAATGTCTGCCGTTGGGCTCAGGATCACTATGGACCCAAAGAGATTACATAGGGATGTGTGTGCATCATCTCTGTGACGCATTTAGCTGAGAGGGGTGCCTTGGCAATGATAGTTCGCCTGATAGTGTCATCATCACCTAATAGGGCATCAGGTCCAAAAATTTGAGTCTTGCGCCGACTTCGGGCCGGTCACTTCTATGAATGGGTTTACCATGTCTATGAGGGCATGGTGAAACAGCTGGGCAAGGCCCAAAGGGGGACATCCAAGATATTCACCTATGCGAGCATTCTCTGTAGTATCATGTATGAGAGGGTAGTGATGCTCAGAAATTTTGTGGTGGTGCCTCTAGGTCCTCGTAGGGATCCTTGCATGCAGTGGTGGGCACCCTTGATGTCGCGTTGTGGAAGAGGGGAGGCTGGTCATTATTGGGATGCGAGTGTTGAGGAATGGTTCGAGTCGAACCCACAAATGTTTATGGACTACCCATACTCAGGGATGGACTTCCGAGGGGACCCAGATATGGGTCTTCCTACTGGTTATGCATGGGGCCTAGCAGGTACAATATTTGATGTTTTTTTGCATTTTTTAGGATTTTATCATGTATAGATTTATGTCTTTTATGGTGACACTGATAGTATTTTTTGTTTCTCTTGCATATGTGGGTTCGGCGGGGCATCCTACTGCCCGCTTGGTGGGACATATTCCTTTGAGGAGTGTCCTTGGTGGGGCTGGTCAGGCCCATATTGGGGGGTAGAGAGGTGTTGGGGCCCTTCAGGGGAGGGGAAACAGTGTTGCAGCTATTGGAGGGGATGCTACCTTCCTTGCCTGCCCTAAGGTGGCTAAGGCACTGGCTGTGATAGTTCAAGCTCATGTTGCAGTGGTTGAGGAGCAGTTGGTTGTTGCTAACCTTAGGGTGCTGGAGGCAGAGGCTCAGGTTGAGGCTGTTGATTCTCACACAACTGGTCTAGCCAACTCATGGAGTCGATTAGAGAGGTTGACCCAGGGTATGCCGACCCAGGGATTTTTTGATGATCTGGACAATGTATGGCTCGAGAAAGTGATGGATCGAGAGAGGGCACATTGCCCGACTTTGTGTCGTCCAACTCTTGCAGTTTTGGCTGCTGCACCTTTAATCGCACCGGGTGCAGGCGTGGGTCCAGAGGACCCACCAATAGGGGTTCAACCCTAGGGATATTTGTATGCTCAGGGAAATCACCCATTATGAGGATGCATCCCTATTTTGATGACATGTAGATATATTTTTTGACTAACATTATGGTCAGGGATATGATTTGTATACTGGGACTCATATATATATATATATATATATATATATATGCATATGCAAGATGTATATTTTTTGTGGCTCTAATGATGTGTCTATTGCTATTATTTGTGCTTATAATGGATGTTATGTACCTATGATGGATATTTATGTTTTATGCTTTGATTTTTTGGGGATGATGGTTAATACGAGATGCATTCCAGTCTAGGATGTGGTTAGCTATGCGATCGACTTTCTAGTTTTGATTTCTTGGTACATGTGTAAATGTAATGTTATCAAAATGATGACTTAATCATCGTGCATCGAGGTACTTCCTAAATAGGTGTGAATTTCGTACTTCAAAATCTTGTTTTAACTGTGATACTACTAGCTGGGAATCAATATAGACATGTAGATGGTGAATTCCCTAGTTGGAGGCATCGCTCAACAACCCGATCACTACATCATATTCTGCTTGATTATTGGTAGCTGATATGATACATACTTTTTTGGTGAGGAATGGTGACAAGTCAGGAGAGTATATGGCCCAGGTGGCTTCTGCTATATTTTGCGACCATCGCGAGGCTCCATTAGCAAATCAAAAATAGTGGATGGGGGGACGCTCCATTTGTGACATGAGAGAATTTTTTAGAACAAGTCCTCGATGATTGTGATCATCTCAAAAAATTATACATTACATGGATCTTATCTCTAAGGTTGAGACTTCCTGTCCTTATGGGTGAAATGTTTTGAGGTAGAGCCCATTGAAGGGGTTAGCTAAGCATGTACCATTGGAATCTAACATGATGTATGATCCCTTGAGGAGGTAATGTTTTATGATGTAAGGAACTTTCCATAATGTTTCGAACTTTTTGGGTCCTAGGCCTCTTTTTCAACATCATAGTGGAGGAATAACTCCCCCTCTAAAAATGAGCGAGGGGTGATGTTGTGGTCGAATGATGATTTTTCCCTTTTTTTATGTGCTTCATTATGTTGGAGCAACTCTCGTCGATTTTCGTCGACGAGTTCTAACTGTACCAACCATTTCTCTAAAGGTTGGTATCATCGAATAGTTCGATAACTGCGTGTAAGTTGGGGATTTCATGTTCAATGGGAATCATGGCTTCCACTCTAAGAGCTCTTGTGATAAGAAATATCTTGGAATATTTCATTTTCAAAATTCTTTCTGTGATCAGAGACTAATTCCTTAGGTACACCAAATTGTGCAATGACATAGTTGAAGAGAAACCGTGTTGCGGTTTCTGCCGTGTTGTCATATGTAGGCATGACTTCTGCCCACTTGGTGAAATATTCGATGACTAAAATAATGCATTTTGGGTTGCTAGATGACACAAGGTTGCAAGTCATAAGGTCGATTCCCCATTTGCAAAAGGGATCGACTACAATGATCGGGTGCAGAGGAGTGGGAGGTGCTCTTGCCTTATGGGCGAAGCGTTGGAATCACTCGTACCATTTGATAGCTTGAATGTAATCATGGAATAGGGTGGGCCAAAAATAACCTGCCCATAAGAATTTTTGGGTAGTAGCCATCCCTGGGAGGTGGTCGTCGCAAGCCCCATTATGGCAGTCATTTAGGGCTTGCTCAGCTTGGTCGTGCATGAGGCATCTACGTAAAATAGTTTCAACGCTTCATCAATAAAGTATGTCCCCCATGAGGAGGTATCAGGGGGCTTGGTGGAGTATGTGCCTTCAATCGTCATGTGTGACTTTTGGCTTGAACTTTTGGGTTCGTAAGAATAGGAGGATGTCGCCGTCACCAAGGATTCTCAGTCGTCACTAGAAATAGATGTTCATCTGGTAGTGAGTCATTAACTGGCGATCCTGTAGTCAGACTTGGAAGGCCAGTGATGAACTCAGCTAAGATCAAAGCTTTTTTTTCTCTTTTGGGAGCTAAACTGCAAGTTTAATTCCTGCAATATGACTACCAATCGAGTGTATTTGTGGTTCATCATATGGCAGGTTAGCAGATATCTCATGGGGTTGATAGATACTATGACTATTGTAGTCTGCAAGATGATGTAATGTCGAAGTTTTTGTATTGCATGTACAAAGGATAAGGCATTTTTTTCTTTAGGTTCATATTTTAAAGTGAGGAAAAATAAGTTCTTACTGACATAATATATTACATGTTCCTCACCATCTGATTTGTCTTGGACTAACACCCTAGCTATGGCAGTGTCTGATGCTGATAGGTATAGGGTGTAGTCTTTTTCATAATTTTGTGGGCTGATCAAAGAGGCTAAAGAAAATGTGTATTTTAGCGCCTCAAATGATTATTGAGCCTGATCATCCTATTTGAATGGGATATCCTGACGGAGTAGGTGTAGGAATCCTTGCACGTAAGTGGCATAGTCGGGGACAAAGAGTCTTAAGAAGTTGGATTTCCCCTACAACATTTGAAGTTTCATGAGGTTTTTGGGTGGTGGCACTTATTTGATTTCCTGGACCTTGAGGGGGTCTAATCTAATCCCTTGTTGGGATACAATGAACCCTAATATTCTACCTGCATTAACGCAGAAGACACACATGAGAGGGTTCAAGCATAGGTTGTAGTGTCGACACCGTTGGAATACCAACCGTAAATACTCCAGATTATCACTTCATTTCTTGGATCATACAGTGAGGTCATCCAAGTAAGATAAGATGAGGTGGGCTAGGTCATGGAAGATATATTCATGGCCCACTGGAAGGTGGCTCCATCGTTTTTAAGACTGAAAGGCATAACTCGGTATGCGAACGTACCCCAAGGGGTAGTGCATGATGTCTTGTATCGATCCATGTGCTGGATTTGAATTTGATTGTACCTTGAGAATCTGTACATGAAGGACAAGGCCTTAGATGGGTGTAATTGACGTTGTTTTTGGCGGACTGGTGGTATGTCAGGATAGGTTTCAATGCGGTGTTCTATGATAGTGGGGCTATGCCCTGGAATACCTAAATAATCCCATGTGAAGATGTCCCTATACTCTTGTAATAATTTTGTGTAAGTGATTACCTCATCTAGGGTGCATGCTGCCCCTAGTGAGATTTCTTCGATTTTCCCTGGTTTTCTCGAGATATTCACCTTAATGGTTGGTAGAATATTCGACATATTCCCTTCTTCAAACACATCGGGTGTTGGGATGGGATTTTTCAACCAGTATACCTTCACAGATGGGAGGAAGTATCTAGATTCAATGGCTTATATATCTTGGGTTTCTAGTTTGTTAGGTCCGAATGTTTTTTTCTGGAAAAAAAATGAGTGGTGATGCTTTGAGTCCCACACACAATATGGTTCTATCATGGCCTCTAGAAAATCCTCCTTTGAATGAAACAAAAATTCTAAGGGGGAATTGGTTTGTGCGAGGCTATGAGGAATTGGTTTGGGCCTAATAGTGCTGGTCGACAGACATAAATATGATCCCATAGTTGATGTTGTGGAACCAGACGAGGTTGATAGGGTGCAGACGCGCTGAGTTTGCACCGTCAATGGTACAACTACTATTGCGGTAGTTGTAGCTGTCTTGACACCAATGAAAGATGAGCATACAACATGAGTCATTGTTCTGATGCATGATGAGATGAATCGTATATGATTTTGTGTGTCGTCAGTGTTAAATGGTGGAAGAATTTCTGTTGTGGTGGTTTGTTTGAGAGAAAACTAGTGCTCTTCTGGCGGCGTACAAAGGGTACTTTATATTTCCTGGATTTGGAAGTTGCATTGAGTGTAGAGGTTCCAAAATGTTTCCATTAAGGGGCACCACTTTTTTTCATGATTGTGACTTGTGCAAATGGTGCATGACATCAAGGTGCCTATAGTGTAGATGGTGTGAGAACCAATGCTACTCTTTGTGCCCAAAGTGGATGCTCGAAGATGATTGGGCATTGGGGAATGTTTTTTCTTTTTCCATCTCTAAGTCTTTGGTTTTGGTCGATATTTCTCTTTCAGGGAGTTCAAACTCAATTCTTCCCTTTCCACTCGTAGCCTTGGGAGGTATTCACAATTCATAGTATGGTGGAATTGCGAGCAAATAGTGCAATAGCAGCAGGTGATTTTCTCTTTATTAGAGAGACAAAACTATGGTATGGTTGTCACCATGCAAAGAATGTCAATGTAATATTCCCAATTAGCCCAAGCTAATGGTAATATACAATTTTGTTTCATTTTCCTGTTGTATGAATAAATGTGTAAAGGAGGACAATAAAAACTCCTAAAACAGTGAATAAATCAATGCCCCATGTGAACAAAGATAAATCTGGGCCATCTTAATAAAACACCCTTATGTGTGAAAGGGATTGAGACATTTGACTGGGTCAACCATGACCAGATCAATAGCGTTGTCTAGAGGCGATGAACCTCATTGATGCACAATGCAGTCTTAGTTGGAGGTGGCACATGTGAAAGAAGCTAAATCATTGAGATGGTTTAGGGTTTTGCAAGACTTCTATCTTATAAAAGGAAGAGGAGGACAGCAGGAGAAGGTTGTTGATGTGATTACATTTTCTAAATATATTTTCTATTTAGACATATATCATTCTCTTTATGTTTAGATGAGAATATTGTTGTTTAGCATTGGGTGTTCCCGATCGAGGATCCCACCTCTTTCCTTGAGAGGCCTCTTGGAAGAGTCTTGCTGATCTTTTCCATTATCAGGAATTTGTCCAAGCTTCATCTTCCAACTACAACACAGATCCTGTTGATGGTTTGGTTGTCCTTGTAAGCTGCAACAAGTGGAGGCTAGATCTACTCAGATATAGGCCATTCTAGTGCCTCTTTTCAGTGGGAAAGCCTTCTATCCCATTGGCAAGAGTGTATTGGATCATTGGAGCTTCATATCCACATCTTGGCATTAGGCCAAACTGATCTTCAACCCTACAATGTAGTCCATCTTCCAAATCTGTGTTTTTTTGTGGGTGATGTTGTGAGGGCTTTTGGCATAATTTTGGAGGAGTGATCTCTGGTGTTGGGAACTTGCCCTTCACTGTGGTGATCCATGGATTTCAGATCTAATCCATGTTATATTCAGATCTAATCTGGATACTCCTATATTTACTTCAAAATTTCTGAAGATTTCTGCAGATCTGCAAGTTTATATCTCAGATCTACTCCTTGTGCTTCATGTATTGCTGAAAACCCCAAGGGGTATGTAAAGTAGAGACTCTATAGTGTATGGATCTATCGTATATCTGACTGTTCATGCATTATTTTTCTCTAGATCTAAGTTGTAATCAACGATTGTTGCAACATAATGAAAATAACGTTGTCAAGCCTTTTGTAGTGAATACATGTGATTGCAGCACCTCTTTTTGAGGGTTTTCTTTTGTTCAAGTCTTCTATATCCTATTATACATTGTATGGGCCTTATTTTAAATCTGATTTTCTGATGTATATGTGAATATTGAGCTTCCAAGTTGGCCTCCTTCTCTTACTTTTCTGAACTGCGTTGTTTCTGAAGCAGTATTTTTTAATATTGCTATTGTTACCATTTTGGGATATTACAGTGGTATCAGAGCAATCATCTTGGAATAGCCAGTAAGAAGCCAATATGTCTTCATAAGAAGATGAGCCTCTTACTGACAAAGAGAAGAGGTATCTAAAGTGAAGACAGAAGAAATTTGATTACACCAATGATGATCAAGACAAGGGTAAAGCCCCTGAATCTAGAAGTGACGTAGAAGGAAAGGACTTTGAAAAGATCCTTTTGAAATCCATGCAAGATCTTGCTAGAGAGATCAAAGAGATGAGAATGGAAAAAATCAAGGAATCTCCTAAGAGATTTCATCTTGGAGAAAGCTCTGGCATGTCTCATCATTGGAATGATCAACCAGTGAACCAGCCACAAGCTCCACAATGCTCTACCATGCCTACTTTTTTGGCTGTGGAAATGAAGGACCTCAAGAGCAAGCATCCCTTGAAGACTAATTTGAATAATATGAGTCTCAGAGTCAGAGATTCAAGGATCACTTGAGTTTTCAAGAGTTTTTTCACCTCAAGGACAAAAGAAGACCAAGGCATATGCATAGAGATGGTGGATTCACTCAGAATCATGATCGACGTCACTCTATGGGCAGATTATTTTTACCCAAGTTTGATGGGTCATCCACTTATTCTGCCAAAGCATGGGTAGAAAAACTTGACACCTACTTTCAGTTGAACAAGGTCCCTGAGATGGAAGCTATCAAGATTGCAGCGCTACACTTTGAAGGTGAAGCACACAACTGGTGGTTCCATGGCTTGTCTACATTGGTTCATGCCAATGTGACTGCTTATTCTGAGTTCACTAGAAGGCTGGTGGAAAGGTTTGATAGAAAATATCTAGAGGCACCTTTCATTAGCCTTGCAAAGTTGAAGCAATCAGGTAATACAGAGTCTTACATTTCTGAATTTTTTATATTATCTGTTATGGTTCCTGACTTGTCTGTAGCAAGAAGGGTGTACATGTTCATCGATGGCTTAGATGAACCTCTTCATGGGTTGGTAAATTCTACCAAGCCCACTACCTTGCATGATGCCATTGAGAGGGCTAGAGACCTTCAAGATGCCTTTCCCAAAGAAAATGAAAACTTTCAGCACAAGCCCTCTTTTCCTTCTAAAGGAAAGGAAGAGAAAGTTGCTCCTTCAAAGGAGAGCTCATATAAGAAGCCTCTTGATGATGAAGTCTGGAGAGATCTAAGGATAAAGAAGTTATGCTTCACTTTCCAAGAACCATGGGTACCTGGACATAGACGTGTTGCACATTATATTGAGGAAATCCAACACCATCAGGAGATGGAAATGGAGCATTTTCTCCTATTGGAGGAACTCTTACATATCTGAGAGGAGTACCTAAGTACTTGACCTTAAGAGTTCAAGGTTCAATCATGAATTAGAGGGTTTCTGTCTTGATTGATAGTGGGGCTACCCACAACTTCATTGATGCCCATCTTGTGCAAAGGAGGGCAATACCCACTGATACATTTGAGGGATTCTCTGTTTTGGTCCCAGGAGATAGAACAATGCAAGGCATGCATTATGTTCCATCACTTTCAGTCACCATGGGTACCTACACTTTGGTTGATCACTTCTTTGTAGTTGACATACCAGACACCAATGTTATTTTGGGTGTTCAATGGTTGATTACATTGGGGAAAGTCACCATTGATTGGGAGGCTTTGCAAATGGAATGGGTGGACAAGAAAATCAAATGATCAAAAGCATGCATACTTACCTATCACATAATACTTCCACACAAAAAACAAAGATGGATTTTCGCAGTGGAAGCAAGGACCTCACTGTCCCATCTATTATGCTCATGATATTTTTGCATGGGACACTCTTATCTAGTGGAAAACCACCTAGGAGGCCACCTGATTCAGATTTTGTGGGCAATACCTCACAAATTGTTGCTCCAAACTTAGATCCAGGAGGGATTGGAGCACTTGAAGACAAAGCTACAACGCTGGGAGGCTTGGGTAAGCCCAAGGAGGAGGGAGATTTTCTTCCCTCATCATCATCACCCCCTCTCATTTCTGGATCTACGTTATGGGAGGAGAAGAAGGGAAGGAACAGCCTTCCAACACACACCTTTTGCATAGGATGTGTCAAGGAGAAGAGAAAAAATATGGTAGACATTCTGTTGATGCATCATCAGCACTGTCATTGTTGAGCAGTGTAGATCCGTATTGGAAATCCCAACTGCTAGTGGATTATTCCAAAGATCTTCACACTTGTATGATACTTGATGACCAGCTGCATGAAGAGGGATACTTAGTCCAAGGATGGGTCATCTATCATCATGGTAGGATCTTCTTTTCTAGAGCTTCTTATCTCAAGCAGAAGTTACTACAAAGAGTTCTGTTTCAGCCATATGTACTCCATGGGGATCTAAAACATCATCATGAGGAGCTTTGATTGGGAAGGCTTGAAAGCATAACTACATCAATATTTTTAAGAATGCATGAACTATGTGGATTCGGGCCAGCCTTATGACTCTATGCAAGAGTTATTTCATCCATCTCTTCCTTCTTTTGAAAGAGGAGAAAGATCCATGCACAACTCCATGTGTATGAGAGACATTGTTGGTGAAGAATATGATCATGTAAAGAAAGTTTCATTTTCTGATTTTACATATTCTTTCACCATGTTTATCCAGGCCATGACTCCAAGTAGGAGTAATGTATCATGTAAATCTCATGGCAAACATTGGGCCACTAAAATTTCTGAATTTGGCCACTCCCTTGATGTGCAAAGGGAGATTTTCTTTCATGATGGATGCTTCCCAAAGGCACCAAACATATCTCACACTTTCATCCATGGTGAGATGACATGTGTAGCAGGTAAGTGGTGGGGAAACCACTTACCATACCTTGATCTGATGCAGGAAGGAGATGCACTGTGCTGGTATCATATGTGGGACTATGACCCACCTCCTCATGCTCAAATTTCTGTTTGTGTATATGTAGTTTTGCTACCATACCTTGATGATATGGTTGTAATTTTTATGGGATTGTACAAAGGGAGGATGGGAAGCTTGTATGTACCACATGGGATGGAGACTCTCTATGTACCTTATGCTACATGTTTCATGGATATTATTAGTTCAACCATGTTTGTTTCATTTGATTTCTTGACTCCTTGTGGGATGGATTATGCACATCTCATAATGACTTTAGAGGAACAATTCATGGAGGGTTGGATTGGTGAACACTTAGCTTATGAAAAAATTTTAACTAATGATGGTGTCACCAATGGAGGAGGATAAGTGTTGCAACACTCACCTTATCAGTTTCTTGAGGACAAACAACATTTTGGAGGGGAGGACTGTAATATTCCCAATTAGCCCAAGCTAATGGGAATATACAATTTTGTTTCATTTTCCTATTGTATGAATAAATGTGTAAAGGAGGACAATAAAAACTCCTAAAACAGTAAATAAATCAATGCCCCATGTGAACAAAGATAAATCTGGTCCATCTTAATAAAACACCCTTATGTGTGAAAGGGATTGAGACATTTGACTAGGTTAACCATGACCAGATCAAAAACGCTATCTAGAGGGGATGAACCTCATTGATGCACAACGTAGTCTTAGTTGGAGGTGGCACATGTGAAAGAAGCTAAATCATTGAGATGGTTTAGGGTTTTGCAAGAATTCTATATTATAAAAGGAAGAAGAGGACAGCAAGAGAAGGTTGTTGATGTGATTACATTTTCTGAATATATTGTCTATTTAGACATATATCATTCTCTTTATGTTTAGCTGAGAATAGTGATGTTTAGCACTAGGTGTTCCTGATTAGGGATCCCACCTCTTTCCTTGAGAGGCCTCTTGGAAGAGTCTTGCTGATCTTGTCCACTATTAGGCATTTGGCCAAGCTTCATCTTCCAACTACAACACAGATCCTGTTGAGGGTTTGGTTGTCCTTGTAAGCTACAGCAAGTGGAGGCTAGATCTACTTAGATCTAGGCCATTCTAGTGCCTATTTTCAGTGGGAAAGCCTTCTATCCCATTGGCAAGAGTGTATTGGATCATTGGAGCTTCAGATCCACATATTGGCATCAGACCAAACTGATCTTCAACCCTACAATGCAGTCCATCTTCTAGATATGTGTTTTTCTGTGGATGCTGTTGTGAGGGATTTTGGCATAATTTTCGAGGAGTGATCTATAGTGTTGGGAATCTGCCCTTCACTATGGTGATCCATGGATTTCAGATCTAATCCATGTTATATTCATATCTGATCTGGATACGCCTGTATTTACTTCAGAATTTCTGAAGATTTCTGCAGATCTACAGGTTTAGATCTCAGATCTACTCCTTGTGCTTCATGTATTGCTGAAAACCCCAAGGGGTATGTAAAGTAGAGACTCTATAGTGTATGGATCTGTCATAGATCTTACTATTCATGCATTTTTTTGCTCTAGATCTAAGTTGTAATCAACAGCTATTACATGCGATTGCAGCACCTCTTTTTGAGGATTTTCTTCTGTTTAAGTCTTCTATTTCCTGTTATACATTGTATGTGCCTCATTGTAAATCTGATTTGCTGATGTATATGTTAATTTTGAGCTTCCAAATTGGCCTCTTGCTCTTACTTTGCTGAACTGTGTTATTTCTGAAGCAGTATTGTTTAATATTGTTGTTGTTCCCATTTTGGGATATTACAGTCAACGAGTTTCTTGAGACCCTGACATTGATTTACCCTATGGTCATTTCTATTGCATAGAACACATGTCGTTCTTGGCCAGTTTTGGGCCTTGTTAGGACGATTTATCATCTTAGCCTTCCTAGGGTTTTGGTAATGATGGGGGGTACGCTGCCTTGTTCCAGGCTGCCTTGCGCTAGGCTACCTTGGTTCTATACAAGTTACATCTAGGTATCTGGTAACAAATGAGCGTATCGTGTCTAAAAAAGGTTAAAATTGGGGGATGTAAGTACAATGTCGAGTGTGATGGTTGTTGTGACAAATCATAAAATATTGTTCCTCTTTGGTTCTCCAATTCATTTGGACTGATGGTTTAATTGGGTACCATTTAGGGAATGATCTTAAATCTGGGCATTGGGTGACCAAATGGTTGTGGGTGTCGCACAATGCATAGGTTGGGTTTATTCGTGGAGGGTGGTTGGGGGCAATGATATTCCCCCTTGTTGGCCATTTTCTATTTCTATGAAGAGAATGGACTTGGGCCTCATTTCTTGAGTTGTCGAACTTTCCACGGATTTTGAATCCTATCAATCTGTTGTGGCGAGGTGTGTTATGGCCTGGCATAAATAGTTTAATGTTGAATAAAATTGGGGGATGTAGGGAAAACGACGAACCAGGTGGGCATCTAAACACACTCAACAAGAATACTGGAATGCTCAGGCTGTTGTAGTATAATGGGTTTACTGGGAACCATCATTGGAATTGATCTAGAGCTGCATAGTCAACGATGAAGTGATCTCGTTCATCACAGAGTGCGCAGAGTTGGAATGTAGCTTGAGGGAGATTACAGGGGGGAGGTGGTCGTTCAAGTGACCATCTCTCCTCAGACACATACACATTAGGGGAATTTTTAGGTCTAAAATGGGCCTCCTAAGGAAATAATAAAATAATAGCTAAACCAATAAAATAATATTTATGAATTTGCAATTCACTTTTGCACCACAATCCATGTAACCATAGTTAAATTCAATTCAAAAGTTGTACCAAAAAAAATTAATAAAAATATTGTATTGATGAGACTATAAATAAGAATGATATTTTCAAGAAAAATTCATTATCATTGAACAACTAATGCATTTGTCCTTTGTACTTAAAAAACTTAAAATAAAATATAAATATAAATTTATAAAATTTTAATTATATGATATGCTATTAATTAAAATTTATATTATTTAAATTATATAATAACATGTAATTAATATACTATATAAAAATAATACAATATAATATAATATAATAAATGTATAGGGATATGCATTGGTTCTTTCAAGAAATATGAAATGACAATAATATATTTTTATTCAAAAAGTGTGAAATGACATTTATTATGAGTACTTTACTTTGACTTTAAAAGTACTTAGAGCACTATAATGGTTAACCATGAGTTTTTATTCACCATTGAGAATGTGACAAGTAAGTACCTTTAACTCAATCAATGCCACCTCAACCATTAGGGATGATTTCATCCCCTAAAATGTGAATGGTTCTCATAAAGTGAATTTTGATTGTAAATTTTCCTTAGGAGGCCCATTTTAGACCTCAAAATTCCCCTAATGATATGGTCCTTGTTTCTTCTGTCCCTTGAATTGTAGTACTTTTCACGGATTCCGTGTCCAAGATGGCTAATTCGAGGTTTTTAGCGATGAAGCATCTCATGCAATCCAACATAGAGAAAAATCGATGGATATGGGGACAACGACGCACATGGTGGTTGCTCTGAAAACTTTGACACATATGTCATCAATTTTGAACTAAGTTGTTTTTGGAAACGTGAGGGACTTGATACCAACGGTTAAATTCCCTTAACTCGGGACACTATGTGACTAAGTGGTCAGGCTCATCGCATAGTGCACAAAGTGGGGCCTCCCGAGTGACCTCCGTTTGTCATCTCTGGTCCGTTGCGGAAAATTTGTACGAGCAAGATGTAGACTCCTCTAGTAGGTATAATATGGTTTTAGGTTCTCCCTTGTCCATTTGCATGGGTTGAGCTGAGGGGTCCTGTTGGTAAGATTGATATAGGGCTTGCAGGTCATCCCTATATCGTGGCATCTCTGGGAAATGGTGGGTATAATTCCCATAATGGTCGCATATGGCGCACACATGGTTGGTGCACAATGGTTTCCCTTTGTTTTTTGTGGCATTTTCCTTTTTATGGGCACTTGAGGTCGTGACATTTCTTTCAGTGTGTAGAAGAGGTTTTAATCCATCTAACTCAGGGAAAATATTAGTAGGATGGCCTACGATATCGCATAATGCGCAAGGTTTTAATGCCCTAGGTATTTTTGGGTTCTCGAATTTCTTCCCTTTCTTGTTGTTTTTCTTGGTAGCATTAGTTGTCACTGCTACGGGTGTTTCATTAACTGTTGTGGCCTCCTGAGGGGCGATAAGGGTTATTCCTGTAGAAGTGATGCCAGGACATCATAGCATGGCTGGTGGGACCAAATACTAAACAGGTATTGTGAAAGCCATATTTGGCAATGTTATAGTTTCCAAGACTTTCTTTGACAGAAAATTAGGTGGGGGGTATAAAAATAGGGTTTTCGAAATGGCGCAGGGTAGGAATTCTGTGCCAGTGGCTTTAGTCTCCGTACTACTGGTTTCTATGTCCAAGCTAGTTTCAGTGTTTGATGAGAGCATCATGCACATCGATGCCCCCATGATTTCTGGGATTCCCTCTGGTATGATAGGGGGATCTCCTAGGATCGATGATCACTTGAATTGGCTAGGGCCAAACTCTGGATACTGCATAAGTGGTTCCATAGTTGTGTCTACGTATGGTAACACGACATCGAGAGTTGTCATGGGTTTCTTATCGTATTATGTGAGCTATTTTATGGTGATGATTTGATCGTCGTGGGGGAACATCATTACCAGAAAGATATAGGACGTGATTACATTCATGGCGTACATATAATTCCGTCCGAGTATATTTTAGTCTAGTTGTGCTTTTGAGACTTCAATGTCTATAAGTGTTGTCTTTTCGGCCAGGTTTACAGGGAAATTTTGATATAGATCGACGGGGGCTGAAGGGTGCCCATCGTATGCTCTAAGCATGATGTCATATGGTTTCAATTCAGGTGATCCTAACTTTTTCCAAACAGATTTGGACATGATGCATGTGGATGCTCCTTCATCGACGATGCATCGGTGTATGGTGATGTTCTGAAGTAAAACTGGTATTTGGAAAGCAACTAGAGAAGAAATCCTAGGGATTGCTTTGTCTAGGTGAAAAACCATTAGACGTGAATCGGAAGGGTTGATTGCGCCTAATGCAAAAATTAGGGCTTTTCGTTGTCTTGGGAATGATTATAGGAATTCCAAGGTTGACATGGCAACTGGTGATTGTGCTAAGGCATCCACTATGCTATAGCTATGAGTAGCTTTAGAGTGGTCCCCTATGCGCCTGGTTGGTGCCTTGACCATTTTCAGAAGGGGCTATATAGGTACTTTGGATATGGTTAACGATGCAGTAGGTGCACTCGTGCTTGTACCTGATGGGTTGGTGTCTGGGGGGGTATCATAGTTCCTATTCCTTTTTTGTAAGAACAATTCTTCGCCAATCATGTAAATTTTGTGGTTTTCACCTCTGGTATCATTTTTGGGTGGTTGTTGTTGTTGGGTGTTAACCAATCCTTGGTGGGAGAAAGGCTCCTGTATTACAACAGGTTGTTGGGTAGGCCCCCCTTGTCCATGGTTACCTTGAATTTTTTACAGTTCGAGGAGCTCGAGACAGTGGTGAGTGTAATGATCGTATTCACCACATATGGCAAGAGAATGATTTTTCCTTAGACTGGATCTATTTTTCTCCCTTGGGAGTTGTTATTTGTCTCTTGGTTTTGATTTTGGTTGGGGTTGCCCCCATACTGAGATCGCGGGGGGAGTTGTTGATTACTGCCCCCCTATCTAGAGTCCTCCTTTTGTTTATTACTAGGCTTATTTTTTACAGCATTAGGAGAGTTATTGCAGCTTTGCTGGTCGTAATACTGGCGTTGTTGAGCCTGGGATGTTTGCACTAGTTTCACTGGCACGTTGTTTTGTGGTGGTGGACTTTGTGCAGGGAAAGGGGGATATTTGTTCCCCTGTCTCTGTTTGGTTGTAATATTCCAAATTTTACATTTGTTTATTGGAAAATTAGATTTCTTACTTATTTTTCTTAACTAAGTAAATAAATGGGTGGAGGGACCCATAACCCCTTGAAATGAATAAATCCACTCCTAAGAGTGTGAACATGGTTAATTATTTAATAAAAATATATCATGGGATAGTGGAGAATCTTACTAATGAATTAAGAGTGGGGATCAAACATCATTAATAAGAAAGAACATGGAGAGATGAAGGAGTAAAATAAGATCATAGAGAAATAAATGATGAAATGATGGAGGAAGTGGTGCATTAGTGCACACATGATGGAAAGGGTGAACATCAAATACAGAGATCATGGAGAGACAGCGCAGTCAACATGGAGACCTATGTCCACATGTGCAGCGCAGTTATGAGGTGGGCCAAGGCATGGGAAGGTTCACAAACTATATAATGAAGACGGAAGCAACATTAGAGGAGGCTTTGTATTATTTATTATTGATCTGTTTAGATCTAGATCTGTCATTTTACATTTCTATGCACGCTTATGATGTTTAGCTAAGTCTATAGTGTTGTTTAGCACAGGGTGTTCCCGAGCGAGAATCCCACCCTTACCCACGGGGGACTTCGAGTGCCTACTCTGGGAAGATTATTCTAAGCTTCCATTCATCATCACACATTGGTTCCACTTTTTTATTACTCTCTCCAACCCATACATCTTCATGAATTACACATTCTCACATTACGGTTTGAGAGGAGGAGGTTGTCCTTCAATATTTCAGTTGAGGAACTAGTGGAGGATTCATCATTTTACCTTTAGCTTCAAGATCAGCCTTCCAATGCTTCATATCCATATCAGGCATCAGGCCAAACATATCACATCTCCATGTAGCAGCAGTCCCATCAAGGATTGTACAGTCCAGTCCTATAGATCCATTGGAGGAGGGAAGTTTCCAGTACTTCAGCTGGAAATCCTGTGAGGGACTTTCCCATCACTTTGTACTTATTGTTTCCATCATTCTTGAGCTGATTATACATATTTTGCAGCAGATATTAGTCTCTCCCTCCCAAACAATGCAATTTTTCCAACTGTTGTGTATGCAATAGTTGCCATCTTGAGAGGAGGAAGAAGAAACTAGATCTCAAGCTTCTAGCTTGGAGATATGAAGGAGGGATCAACCCTCAAAGCATAGATATGATATATAACACATTGCAGCCATATTACATCATTTTATGCATCATATTTGCATAAACCCAATAGTCAAGGGATAAAACCCTAGGAGGGTGAATTTCTGATCTTCTTAGATCTGGATTTCCTTTCTGGGTTATCTTGGGTTTCCATCATAGTGCCTAGATCTACAATATTGGCATCATCAGAGCTCCAAAGCACCATAGATATGCATTTTCCCTTTCAGACAGCAATTGTAAGATCACCATTATCTTAAGGGACAATGCAGTATACAACTTCCAGCAGCTCCAGTTATGCAGTGCCTACTTTGGCATGATTCCAGGATCATTCCAAGTCATCTATTTGGCTTGAGTGCTTTTATCTTATGCATTGTTGTACTTATCACCCATCTCCACATAATAAAATGGCTCACCTATTATGTCTATATATGTGTTGATCATAAATTATGTGTACATAATATGTTGTTTCAAATACTATGTTTGTTTATTACTGCATTCTCCCTTTTGGGATATTACAGTGGTATTAGAGTGTGATCTTTGGCTCAACTTGTGGAAATTCTTGACAAAATATGAAAAGCATGTAGTAGAGATATGTAAATAATGGAGGGATTAATTTTTGTTCCATCTCTCTTTAGAACTATGAAGGATATCTCCAAGGAGATCAATGAAATGAAGAGAGAAAGGAAAAGAGAAAACTTAATAAGGTTTCAGAATGAAGAATTTCCCAGTACTTCTTATCAGTAACAAAGAAGACCGAAGAAGCATAGATCTCCTCAAAGATCTACTATGCCCACTTTCTTTGAAGAGGAAAGTGAATGGTATGGAGATAGAAGAAATTCAGAGCCTGAAACTCATGATACTCTAAGTCTATATCTTGAAGAGTACAAAGCATATTCTAGAGCATTCGAGGAGAATCTATCTCTCCAACAGTTTTTCCAAATCAAGGAAGAACAGAGATCCTACAATAGTAATAGAAGAAAGAGGCACAATATATTCTATTTTCCTACATTCGTTGGATCTTCCTCAAGCACTGTAAAAGCTTGGAGGAAACATTTAGATGCATTGTTCAAGCTACATCATGTAGCTGAGAAAGAGGTTGTTCAGATTGCAGCTCTTCACCTTCAAGGTGAGGCAAATGAATGGTGGTTTGGTCACATAGAGCATGCAAAAGTGACTAAATATTCAGACTTATTTCAAAGGATAAGGAAGGAGTTTGATAGAAGAAAAACAGAGACATTTCACAAAGAGACATTTCCTGAGAAGCCAAGGGAGAATGTCATTCTTGTCACTCTGGAAAAAGATTCACCGCATTCACCTACAGTTGTAGAAGTACTTGTATCAGGAGAAGAGACACTTGCATCTCTTCAAGGTGTTCTTAAGCTCTTGACATATAGAGTCCCATCCATGATTCAGGAGATGCATGAGGAAGAAGAGGCATATTCCAGCGTTGGTACATTGATAGAGGAGAAGCCATCACTCTTATCAGCAGTTGGAGAGGCCATTGCACTAGTTAAAGGAACTCTTGTGTTCTTGAAAGATGTTCCCAAACATTAGTTGATCCAAGGTTTGCAATCGTTTGCATCCCATATTGTTTCAATACCTCTTATTGAAGCTTGTGGGACATGCCATTAGGTCCATTGTATAACCAAGGATTAGAGCAACATTTCGATTTGAAGCAGTAACCTATCACTACACAGAGGACCGTTGATCTAATAAAGGAAGAAAAGAACATCTATCTGAGTTTTTCAGTGTTGAGCTACACTCAAACCTTTGAGTTGAAGTATGGAGTTTCAAAATATGGGGTGAGAATAATCCTATGTACAATGTCTGGCTATGAGTTCAGCCTTGTGCCTTGCCATGAGTCAGCAGATACAACACTGTCAATAAGCAGCAGTGATGAGAAGAGGACCCATTCATTGTTGGAGCATTCCAATGGTAGCTTCATTCATGAAGAATTGGAGGGTTAGATGATATATGGTAGACATATTGAGATGGGCAATCTTTTCCCTTTTCAATTTGACACTTTCTTAATAAGCATCCCACAACTCAAAGAGAAAATTCTACCTACAACATTTTCAAAACCTTATGGGTTTTGGAGGGCCAATGATGAGAGGATATCATGGAGAGACCTCATGGGATGTGCACTTCAACATATCATGGAGTGCAAATATAGTTTGAGGAGGTTGGTGTCCTACAATGGGAGGATACCAAGTTTATGCAGAGTGAGATCCATCATCCACATTAGGATGAGTGGATTTTGATGTGGAGAAAGAGGTTGGAATTTGACTTGCAGAACTATGAGATAGGCCAACAAGAATCTTGGTTGTGCTGGTTTCTCTTGGGTCAGTATGGTTACTAACCAACATCACACATTTCCATGATCCATGCCTTGCAAAACACTGATGTAATGAAGGAGGAGGCATGGTTGCGCTGGCTGCTCTTGGGTGAGTATGGTTACTACCTAATGCTTCATATTTCTTTGACTCATGCCTTGCATATCAATGGCATAATGCAGCAAAATAAGGCATGGTTACCTTGGTTGCTGTTGAGAGAGTTTGGCCATCACATGATGTAATATTCTCAATTGGGAAATGCAGCAATAATAATCAGTTATGCAGAGAAATAATGCAGATCATTTAAGTAAGAGAAGGAGGCCAATATGGAGGCTCTTTATTTACATTTACATCAGAAAAATATATGAAAAATATAGCCCATGAGATGTACAACAGGAAATAGAAGACTTTTATAGAAGAAAATCCTCAAAAATAGGTGTTGCAACCATGTATTAAGACTGAAAAGAGCTTGACAACGTTATTTTATTGGCTACAACTGTTGTAGATTACACTTCAGATCTAGAGTAGATCTGTGTATAAAAATTTAGATCTATATCAGATCCGTACACTAGATAGGCTCTTCTTCAATTCCCCCTTGGGGTTTTCAACAAAACATGAAGTACAAGGAGTAGATCTAAGATCTAATGTTGCAGATCTGTAGAAATATTCAGAAATTCATGGACATAAAGATCTGATTTCAAATATACAATATGATGATCCCCTCCAATGGATCTCAAATGTGAAGGGCAGATCCCCAACACATGAAAATCACTCCTCCAAAAAGTGTGCCAAAAGACCCTGCAATAGTACCCACACAAATAACGCAGTTCTAGAAGCAATACTATGTTGTAGGCTTTAGAACAAGTTTGGCCACATGCCAAGATCTGAATCTAATGCTCCAATGATACAATACTCACTTTCAAATGGGATAGGAGACTTCCCCACTGAAAAGGAGCACTAGAATGGCCTAGATCTGAGTAGATCTAGCCTCCACTTACTGTAGCTTAAAAAGACAACCAAACCCTCAACAGGATCTGCGTTGTAGTTGGAAGAAGAAGCTTGGAATTCAGCCTGATAGTGGACAAGATATGCAAAACTCTTCCAAGAGGCCTCTCAAGGAAAGCGATGGAATTCCTAAACAGGAAGACCTTGTGCTAAATAGCACAATTCTCAACTAAACAGCAAGAGAATGATATATTTATAAACATACAATATATATAGAAAAATATAATCACATCAACAACCTTCTCATGCCGCCATCCTCTTCCTTTTATAAGTTTCAGAGCTTGCAAAACCCTAAACCATATCAATGGAATAACTCCTTTCACATGAATCACCTCCAAATAAAATTGTGTTGTGCCTCAATGATGGCCACTCCTCCAAGACAACGTTGTTGATTTGTTCATGGTTGACCCAGTCAAAATGTTTAGCCCCTTTCACACCTAAGGGTGCCTTCTTATTCAGCCAAGATATAGCCCTTTTCACATTTGGAATTGGTTTATTTACTATTTAAGTGTTTTATGATCCTCCTTTACAATTTTATTCACGAAACAGAAAAATAAAACAAAATTGAATATTCCCATTAGCTTACGACTAATTGGGAATATTATAGTCCTCCCCTCCAAACTATTGCTTTTCCTCAAGCAACTGATAAGGTGAGTGCTGCAACTCTTCTCCTCCTCCATTGGTGACACAAACATGTGATAAGCTTTCTCAATAAGCTAAGTGTTCACCAAATTTCTCCTCCAAAGCTCTCATGAGATGCAAATATCCCATCCCATAAGGAGACAATATATCACATGAAGAAAACATGGTTTGCCCAAATTTCTCCCTGAAATATGTAACATAAGGTACATGGAGAATATTCATCCCATAGGGCATATACATACCATCCCTCCTTCCTCCATACATCCCCATAAAAAAATACAAGTACATCATCATTGTAGGGGATCAAAACAACATATATGCAAACATAAATTTGTGCATATGGAGGTGAGTCATAGTCCCACATGTGGAATCGGCGCAGTGCATCTCCTGCCTGCATCAGATCTAGATGTGGTAAGTGGTTTTCCCACCACTTACTTGCTACCCATACCATCTCACCATATCTGGAAGTGTGAGATATATTTGGTGCCTTAGGGAAGCACCCATCATGCTGCAAAATCTCCCTTTGATCATCAAGGGAGTGGCCAAATTCAAAAAAATTTGTGGCCCAATATTGGCCATGAAGTTTACAAGATATAATACTCCTCCTTGGAGCCATGGCCTGCATAAACATGGTGAAATAATGCATACAATCAGAATATAAAACATGTTTTACAAGAGCATGTTCTTCACCAAAAATCCTCCTCATACAAATGGAGTGGTGCATAGATCTATCCCCTCCCTCAAAAAGAGAAAGAGAGGGTTAATTTAACTCTTCCATAGAGTTATACTGCTGCTCCATCTCCACATGGTACATGCACGCATCTTTGAAAATGCTGATATAGTTCTTTTTCAAAGCCCTCCCAATAGTAGCTCCTCAAAATGATGTTGTTGAGCTTCATGGAATATGTTTGGCTGAAACAGAACTTCGCATAGGCCCTTTGTAGTAAATTCTCCTTGAGCTTGGAGGCTTTAGACAAGAATATCCTACCATGATCATAGATGACTCCATCTTGGATTAAATAACCCTCATCATGTAGCAAGTCATCAAGGATCATGCATGTGTGAAGATCCTTGGAATATTCCACCAACAGTTGGGATTTCCAATATGGATCTAATTTTCCCAACAATGACAATGCTGATAATGTGTCAACTGAAATGTCTGCCATGTTTTTTCTCTTTCTGTTCCTCTTCTCCTTGACATTTCCCATGCCCAAGGTCAATTTTGGAAGGCCATGCCTCCCATTCCTCTCCTCCTTGACATCTCCCATGCCAAAGGTGTAAGATGGAAGGTTGCTATTCCTTCATTGCTGCCCTTCTTGCATATGCACATGCTCAACAAAAAATGGAATTTCTTGGAAGTTGGTCTCCCATGGAAGGCTATCATCTATCCAAAACCTTCTTGGCCTTGCCAAAGTATGCATGTGTGACCACCATCTCCTATCATGTATGGAATCTTGCTCTCCAAATGAAATTATCTTCTGATTCTTCACAGCCAAGGATTGCCTTCCTTGCTCCATGATGGTGTCATTCTTCATCCTTGCAGCATATTCTCTCAGCATAGTATGAGATGAGAGAATGGATAATGGTGATAAGGGAAAAATATTTCCCCTCTCTTTGAGCTTTCCCAATACTCTCAGCATTGTAGTATGGTATTCTAATGCTCCCTCCCTTCTTGCATCTATGAATGGAGCATCAGTGCATGAAACATCTTTCACCAAATTTGAATCAGGTGGTCTCCCAGTTGGTTTACCACAAGATAATGATGTCTCATGAATCATTCCCATGTGCATAATAGATGGGACCATCATATCATTGCTTCCACTACGCAAATCCATCTCTGATTTTTGTGTGGAAGTCTAATGATAATGGGGTATCACTCTTAAGGATGCAAGAGTGCTTCTAGTTGGAGAAATTTCCCCATATTTTCCTCCATGTAATAGTGGATCACCTCCTATCATTTCAGCACTGTGATCCTTCCTCTGTTCTTCTTCTCCTACCTTCTGCAATATTTCACAGTCTAAGGTGCTTCCTTTAGATGTAGTTAACTCATGAATACCCAACATCTCCTTGGTGTCAAGAGTCTTGATCACAAAGGGTTGATCTGTCACAGTGTGTGTTCCCAAAACTATATGCAATGTTGGAACACATTCCCTTCATTGTTTTGTCTCATTGTCTATCATCATAGACACATTTTGCTCATTCTCTTCATGTGTAAGATCCTTGGGAGCTTATTGCAAAGATACAAGAGCTCTCCTAGTGGAAGCAAGTGCTTCACCTCCATCTCCCAATAAAATTAGACCTCCTCCTACTGTCACAGTGCTGGAGGACCTTTCCAACTCTTCTTCTTCCTTCTCCTCATCAATAGAGAGTGTATCATCATTAAGAGATCCTTCCTCTTCATCTCCTATTGACAAAGGAACCCTCATGTCTTCTTCTTGAGAAGAATGTTCTTGCTGAAGCGGGTCCTTTGCCCTTGGCAAATCATGTAGCAGATCTTTAACCCTCTCAATAATGTTCTGCAATGGAGTTATCTTCATGGATCCTCCCATATCATGCAAAGGTCCTAACTTCTTGGGCTTGTTTGGCTCTCCCAAAGAAGTTTCAGATGGCTTAACATCAAATTTTTTCACTAACCTCCTAGTGAACTTTGCATAAGTAGAGATATTTACATTTTTCAATGAAGAAGATTCAAATAACCACTAGGCATAAGCCTTACCTTGGAGGTGTAGTGCTGCTACTCTTATGGCCTCTTCTTTTGAAACTTGATGCAACTGAAAATATGTATCTAGCTTCCTTACCCAAGACTTAGCTCAGCTCTCGGGTGATCCATCAAAATTAGGTAGAAATATCCTACCCAAAGTGTGTTGCATGCACCCTCTTCTTCTCTTGTATATGCTGCATCGTATTTCTTCTTTAAGTTGAAAAAACTCCTGGAAGCTTAGATGCTCTTTGATTCTTTTAGACTGAGATTCATATTCTTGGAGATAGTCACCAAGAGTCTCCTCTTTTGGTCTCCCCTTCTTCTTCTTCTCTTGCTAGGAATGTAGGCATGCTACAACATTGTAGATCTGATTGTGTGGCTGAATGCTCACACACATAATATGAAGAACTGGGGCTTCCTTCATGAGCAATTCTTCTTGAGGGATCTTCGTGTCTTTCCCTCCTCATTCCACTGATTTCACTTTTCAGCTCATGCATAGTTTGGAACAAAGTTTTTGAGAACCCTTTCATTCTTCCAGATAAAGGGGGTTTACCCTTGTCTTCTTTGTCTTCTGTGTAATCAATCTTCTTCTTCTGTCTCTTCTTTTCTCGAAAATACATATTGGCTTCTTAGAATGCACAGGCTGCGCCAAAGATCATGCTCTGATACCACTGTAATATTCCCAATTGGGAAAAGCAGCAATAATAATCAGTTATGCATAGAAATAACACAGATCATATAAGTAAGAGAAGGAGGCCAATATGGAGGCTCTTTATTTACATTTACATCAGAAAAATATATGAACAAGATAGCCCATGAGATGTACAACAGGAAATAGAAGACTTTTATAGAAGAAAATCCTCAAAAAGAGGTGATGCAACCATGTATTAAGACTGAAAAGAGCTTGATAGAATTATTTTATTGGCTGCAACTGTTGTAGATTACACTTCAGATCTAGATCAGATCCGTGTATAAAAATTTAGATCTATATCAGATCCGTACACTAGATAGGCTCTTCTTCAATTCCCCCTTGGGGTTTTTAGCAAAACATGAAGAACAAGGAGTAGATCTGAGATCTAATGCTACAGATATGCAGAAATATTCAGAAATTCATGGACATATAGATATTATTTTAAATATACAATATGATGATCCCCTCCAATGGATCTCAAATGTGAAGGGCAGATCCACAACACATGAAAACCACTCCTCCAAAAAGTTTTCCAAAATACGCTGCAACAGTACCCACACAAATAACGCAGTTCTAGAAGCAATGCTGTGTTGTAGGATTTAGAACAAGTTTGGCCACATTCTAAGATCTGAATCTAATGCTCCAATGATCCAATACTCACTTGCCAATGGGATAGAAGACTTCCCCACTGAAAAGGAGCACTAGAATGGCCTAGATATGAGTAGATCTAGCCTCCACTTGTTGCAGATTACAAAGACAACCAAACCCTCAATAGGATCTACATTGTAGTTGTAAGAAGAAGCTTAAACTTTAGCCTGATAGTGGACAAGAAATGCAAAACTCTTCCAAGAGGCCTCTCGAGGAAAGAGATGGAATTCCTAAACAGGAAGACCTTGTGCTAAACAACACAATTCTCAACTAAACAAAAAGACAATTATATATGTCTAAACAGACAATATATTTAGAAAATGGTAATCACATCAACAACCTTATCATGCTGCCATCCTCTTCCTTTTATAAGTTTGAGAGCTTGCAAAACCCTAAACCATCTCAATGGAATAGCTCCTTTCACATGAATCACCTCCAACTAAAACTGCGTTATGCCTCATTGATGGCCACTCCTCCAAGACAACGGATTTGGTCATGGTTGACCCAGTCAAAATGTTTAGCCCTTTCACACCTAAGGGTGCCTTCTTATTCAGCCAATTTATAGCCCTTTTCACATTTGGCATTGGTTTATTTACTATTTAGGAGTTTTATGATCCTGCTTTACAATTTTATTCATGAAACAGAAAAATAAAACAAAATTGAATATTCCCATTAGCTTAGGACTAATTTGGAATATTACACATGACATCTCCCATGTTTATGTGTTTTGTAATTTTTGGAATATGGAATAACACTCTCATGATGTGTAATTATGTAGTTTGTTTGTATTGGGCTGATATGACATTCCACATGTCAATCATTATGTTTTTGATCCATGATTCACATAATGATGTGAAGAGGTAGCAAGAGATCTTGTTGCTATGGTTACTCTTGGGAGAGTTTGGCTTGACATACTCCCCTACTTTTCATGGTAATGATGGAGGATGGTAGCAAGAGGCATTCCTATGATGGCTCTTATTAGGAGAGTATGGACACCATACTTGGTATGATGATAATGTGGTAGGGCAGCAAGATGCATTGTTGTGTTGGCTCCTATAAGAGAATATGGCCAACCCACTTGGTATGATGATGGTATGGTATGGAAGCAAGAAGCTTTGCTGCAATGGCTTCTATTGGAAGAATATGGTTTGACATCTTCCATGTCTGCCCATATGTCTCTACTTCTTATTTTTCACAATGTTGGGATGATGCTTGGATCCAAAAAGGCCAACAGGGCTAAAGATGAAAGCATGGAGAGACATATTCTACTTCATGAATCATGGGATGGAGAAATGTTTTGTGAATTGGGGCTTTCCTTTTGTGGGAGGAACCACTTCATTTCATGTATCTCATGTATTGATAATGATGTTGGACAACATGTGGTTGTTACTTGTAACTTCATTGAAGATGAGGGACATCTAACTACATAGTTGGAGGTCACTCTAGACATTCTAGAGAGGCAACTTTGGAGATGGGCATGCATAACATATTGCATCAAATGGGGAGGCCTTCATAGTGAGGATGCCATTTGGAGGGGGATATATGGCTGGAGCATCTACTTTTGTAGTTACTTGAGGACACACAACATTTTTGCGGGGAGGACTGTAATATTCCAAATTTTACATCTGTTTATTGGAATATTAGAGTTCTTTCTTATTTTGCTTAACTAAGTAAATAAATGGGTGGAGGGACCCATAACCCCTTGAGATGAATAAATCCACTCCTAAGAGTGTGAACATGGTTAATTATTTAATAAACCTATATCATGGGAATCATAGTGGAGAATATTATTAATGTATTAAGAGTGGGGATCAAACATCATTAATAAGAAAGAACATGGATAGATGAAGGAGTCAAATAAGATCATGGAGGAATCAAAGTAAGATCATAGAGAAATAAATGATGAAATTATGGAGGAAGTGGTGCATTAGTCCACACATGATGGAGAGGACGAACATTAAATACAAATATCATGGAGATCATGGAGAGACAACGTAGTCAACATGGAGACCTATGTCCACATGTGCAGTGCAGTTATGAGGTGGGCCAAGGCATGGGAAAGTTCACAAACTATATAATGAAGATGAAGGCAACATTAGAGGAGGATTTGTATTATTTATTATTGATATGTTTAGATCTAGATCTGTCATTTGACATTTTTATGCACACTTATGTTGTTTAGATAAGTTTGTAGTGCTGTTTAGCATAGGGTGTTCTCAAGCGGGAATCCCACCCTAACCCATGGGGGACTTCGAGTGCCTACTCTGGGAAGGTTATTATGAGCTACCATTCATCATCAGGCATTGGTGCCACATTATTCTTACTCTCTGCAACCCATACATCTTTAGGAATTACGCATTCCTGCATTAGGGTTTGAGAGGAGGAGGTTGTCATTCAGTATTTCAACTGAGGAACTGGTGGAGGATTAATACTTTCACCTTGAGCTTTAAGATCATCCTTTCAATGCTTCAGATCCATATCAGGCATCAGACCAAACATATCACACCTCCATGCAGCAGTAGTCCCATCAAGGATTTCCCAGTCCAGTCCTGTAGATCCATTGGAGGAGGGAAGTTTCCAGTACTTCAGCCGGAAATCCTGTGAGGGACTTTCCCCACACTTTGTACTTACTTTTTCCATCATTATTGAGCTGACTATACATATTTTATAGTAGGCATCAGTCTCTCCCCCCCAGAAAATGAAATTTTTCCAGTTGTTGTGTATGCAGCAGTTGTCGTCTTAAGAGGAGGAAGAAGAAGCTAGATCTCAAGCTTCTAGCTTAGAGATCTGAAGGAGGGATTAGCCCTCAAAGCATAGATCTGATCTATAACACATTGTAGCCATCTTACATTAGTTTAAGGTTCAGATCTGTATAAACCCAACATTCAAGGGATCAAACCCTAGGAGGGTAAATTTATGATCTTCTTAGATCTGGATTTCCTTTCTGGGTTATCTTGGGTTTCCATCATAGTGCCCAGATCTACAATATTGGAATCATCAGAGCTCTAGAGCACCATATATCTACATTTTCCATTTCGGCCAGCAATTGTAAGATCACCATCAGCTAAACGGACAACGCAGTATACAGCTTCCAACAGCTCTAGTTACACAGTGCCTGCTTTGGCATGATTCCAGGGTCATTCCAGACCATCTCTTTGGCTTGAGTGCTTTTATGTTATGCATTGTTGTACTTATCATTCATCTCCACATAATAAAATGGTTCACATGTTCTATATATATCTATGTTGATCATAACTTATGTGTAACTAATCTGTTGTTTCAAATATTGTGTTTTTTTATTACTTCATTCTCCCTTTTGGGATATTACATTGGTGTAAGATTGCTACGGGGGTCTCTTTCATCAACATTCCTAGTTGAGTATTGGTTCCCCTGCGAGGGAGGGTAAGAGCCTCCCTACCATTGGTGGTATGGTGCCACCCTATTTGTTGTATTCTGCAAAGGCGAATATTGACCTTGGTGGTAGTGAGGTTACATCACATTTTAGGTATATTTGTACGAGTATCCTGGGTACTTGATACTGGTTCCTAGGTGACCTTGATTCAAGGACCGATAAAATCTTCTGTAGTATTCAATGTGACTGGTAACTCTCTATAAGTTTGCAGGCACGAGGCATTTCGCAGGACATTGTAAATATATAATGACTGGGTGTAGATGTGTTCAACTTGCTAGGATTTCCTAATGGCGTCCTCCTCGGAGGTAGCTTTTTGAGTCGCCACGTCTTTTGAGATCTCTTCTGTGAGAGTTTTCAAAAATAAGTCCAACAACACTCTATGGTCTATTTTGGCTTTACACAAACTGTGACATCTCCGCCATTCATGGAGATGGTCTGATATATGGACAACTGGAGTTTGCCTAAAATGAGTTATCAGTTCCATTCATGAATCATGGTGAATGGGTAGCTGAAAATAAGTGAGGACTGTGGTAGTGAGGGTGCTAAAGGTTTTATGAGAAGAATAAGGCTACTTGACATACCATTTTGTTGCAGGCCCTGTTAGGGTGCGTTGAAAAAGTCTTAGTCAAATAGTATCATCAATGATACTATTGGACGAACACCACAAGTGGAAAGTCATAATATGATTTCCTGGGTCTTCCGCTTGCTTCTCTTCAAATTTTGGTATATTCGAAGGGAGCTTCGTGGGCATGGGAGGCCAATTAAGGGTATGAGAAATGGGTTCATCAATTAAATTCGTTAGGTATAGAAGATTCAGTGACGCTAAGAAGGGTAACTGAATATTGACTGCCATTGTGTATTGTGGAAACACAGGTGTCTGAGTGTGATGGTTTATGGGGGCTGCTTGGGGAATATTACCCTGTGGCATACCCTGATGAATGTTCTGCTGAATCCCTGAAGGGGTAGTGCTCCTATACCCTTTAGGGGTTTTAGGAGGAGTTGATTGTAGTGACCCTGCTGGGGTTTCCATTGGTGTGGTGTTGGGTGACCCTTGGGGGTTTCCAATCAGAGATTCCCCAATAAAGGATGAACTGATAATGGTGGCAGTGTGTCGAATTTAATGTCTAAATGGAAAAAGACCCGGAACTCCTCCCTATAATGGGGGGAGGTCCAAAAAATTCCTAGATCGATGAGGTCCTGTTGGGTCCGTTATGGTGTCGACTAGCTTAATCTTGGTGATACTTTTATTTTTATGGAGGAAGGAAGATTTTTATCAAAGAAAATATGATCACATTCATAAAACAAAGAGAAAAAATAAGAGGTAAGTTTTCCTTTAATTTAATGCTATGTGATCAAGCGAGAAAAAAATATGGTTTGGTTTTTTTGCATATGATACTCAAAAGCCTAGATATAACTATTCATCCTTACACTCTCAATGTAACTGGGCCTTGCAAAGATGTCTTCTGATGGGTATTGGGGATAACATCCTTAAAGAACTGGCGATGACTTCCAGTAGCCAAATAATTGACCAGGGTAATGGTAAGAGTTCTAGTGCTGCTTGCACCGTCACCTATAGGGGAGGATGCCCTAGTCTTGGCCACTAAAGTACCATCATCCCACGTGAGCATTCAAGTATTGAGCTTCTTGGTATTCAGCTGCTAGTAATAAGCACTAGATGGGCCATGTAGCCCAAAATATTACCGAATGCAGTGGGCCTAAGCTTAACCCCCTCTAAAACAGGTCTCTGGTAACGCTTGAGTATTTGTTCTGTGGGCACGGGCAAATAGACATATTTGAAGCTCCCTAGAAAGTCAAAATATGTGTTTCAAAATGTAGAATGACCAGGATGGCTTATTGGATGCCTACCACTGATGGTACTATCATGAAATATAGTTTCTTTTGTGGCCCCTGTGGGGAGAATTTAGTGGTTTCGATTAGTGATTATTTTTAGAGAGCCTCAATTTTCTTAGGGTGTGCCTTGGTGAAGTGACTATAAGAAGAGGATAAAAGTCCCAACACACTGGTTTCCTTTTGGTCCAATTCTTACTGATGCTTCGTGTGTGCTTTGGAGTGTAAATCACAAGTGTTATGAGATGTGGATATGCTTTGATCCTTTACAATCCTTTTCTAATTACCCTATGTGTGATTGTTCCTTGAAAAAATAAATGATGTGCAGATCATGGGCCACTTACACCTTGCCTAGTTAGACTAGATTTCCACTATATGGAGATGGAAAATTTTCTTTGGAAAGCATTCATATGCATACCCAGGCTCACCATGAGGTGCAAGGGTGGCAGATATTACTTTCTTTCTTTTCGACAATTTGGTCCTACTCTCGATTCCTAATAAAAAATTGAACTATTATATTGCAAAAAATGAAAAAACTTGAACTAGATAAAGATATGTGGATATATGGGCCACTTAATTTTATGCTAATTACGCTACGTGTTCTATATCTTTTATGAGAAAATCGCTTGTTCGGAAAACATATGTGGATTAAACGCCACTTACTTTTTCCTACTTAAACTATGTGTGATTTTCAAAAATAAAAAACTAAATCAAAACTACTTAGTTGCTAAGCTAAATTATAGAAAATAAGAGTCCTAACCAGCCATGAAATACCAAAACAAAATGATGGAAAATTTCTTATGGGTTTCCAACACATTACAATCGCAAAGACTGAGAAAAATAAGTGAAAATGGGCTTGTTTCCTACCGCACGGCTTATCCACCCATAGGCATGAAGCACGCGTCTTTCTAAACAGAATGCGCACAGTCGGGCATAAACAAAAAATCCCTCCTCCTCTGGGAAAAATTTCTTACTGAGGGTGACTGATGGTGTTGAGAGGATGTAGGAGTGATTTTGCAGCAATATGAGCAGGAAGAAGGACCTGCATCAACAACCATTAAATCAAAATAAATAATCTAGTGCAGTCGCCATTCCTGTGGTAGTGTATTCGGTGCATGGGTGAACAAAATACACTTTTCTTAGTAGGGATGTTGTTTACCTACCTGCAAGTCACAGGTCAAATTGGTTTTTCAAAAGTTAGTGGAACAAGTTCAATAGTTAATAAGCTAAGTTAAATGGGAACATAGCATGCTACACAAACAATGAAACAAAAACAAAACAACATGCACAAGAAACACGCTCAATAGAGCAAACACACTAATAACTCAACAATGGAGATTTTTTTCCCTTTATTAGGTGCTCGTAGTAGTAGAAGATAGAATTCTAAATCTCTTATAGTGGATCCTTCAAACTACATATCTCCAATATCCAAGACAAGGGGGTCTCTTCCCCTCAAGTTTTCAGCAAGACTCTCTTCCCTCTCAAAGGATGGTAGATCGATGGACACGTGGTGAAATCTTCTCTATTGGATTGAAGTGTTGGATGACTAACCACCGAATCCTTCCAATCCTCTTGATGCTAGACAACACAAGTTGGTTTTTTGATGAGAAATTTGGCCAACATAACAATGTGTCTCCCATTTCTCCTCCCATGGTTGGATTTTATAGACCAATTTAAAATTTTCCCTCCCTCTCTTGGTCTAATATGGATGGAGACACAAGAGTGGGGGTATAATTCCTTTTTGTGTTGCACTAAAGCCTCAAGGTGGCTCAAAGGCGACTATAATTGACTAGGTTGAGTGAGAATATTTTTCTCCAAGTGTGCCAAGTGGTCCCGGATGGTGACATTCCACATCCCTAGGACCATTCAGTTATTGGAGGGATAGTCATGCATTGCGCTACTATCGAAGGAAAAGCTACAATGTGCACTCAGAGCCAGTTCTTCCTGTGCACTTTCCAAATTTTTTTGCCTTCTAACCTTAGGAAAATTTAAATTTTTAGCTTCTCTAATGTATTTCTTCCCTGTAAATATTTGTTTGTACCTTTTTCTTGACATTTTCTAATGTCTTTTACCTATACGATTTTCTATTGTTAAAAGTACTGCTGGGCCCGATTTTGGAAATCCTACCGAGTATCGTCAACTTGTAAGGGCTCTGATGTTCTTAGTGAACTCACATCCGAATACATGTTTTGCAGTGAACACCTTGAGTCAATATATGGTCGAGCCTCATCACATTCACTGGATTGGTGCCAAGAATCTCTTGAGATATATTTGGGACACAATCAACCATGGGATGAGTCACACTACCAGGAGTATGAGGCTCCATGGATATACCGATGATGATTAGGCAAGTAGTGTGGTGGATCATAAAAGCACATATGGATGTTGCTTCACCTTAGGTTCTGCTTCGATCTTTTGGAAGAGCAGGAAGCATAATTTGGTTTCTTTGAGCATCACTAAGGCCAAATACATTGCAACAAGTATGGCCTGTTGTGAAGTTGTATGGTTGAGAAAGCTCTTCAGTGAGATATTTGGGCATGTGCTGGATACCACTGTGATGTTTTGCAACAACCAAAGTGGAATTTTTCTTTACGAGAATCCCATGTTCCACGACTGATCTAAGCATATTGATATCAGGTACCACTTTGTCCAGGACAGGGTATAGCGAGGCACCGTAAGGCTCCATCACATTGGAACTGATGAGCAGGTCATACATTTTCTCACAAATCCCCTGGGGAAGGGAAATTCCTAACCTCCCATGAGAAGCTTGGTATCATGGACATACCCTATTATTAGGGTCTCGCTTGAGTTGGACTATGAGCTCTCGAAGCTCTAGGGGGATTGGGGATATCTTCTTGGAGCTATAAGCAACCACAGGGCTAGGTTTTCCTTACCTTGTTGGTGTGCTATTTCCCCACCGTTATGATATTGATTTGGTTCACCCTCTCTTTGATCTATGCCCCACATGCATCCTACCCATGCAGTTCGGGACTCATGGGAAGTGTTGGTTCTTAAGAAACAATCCCTCGGTTGTGAAAGGAATCCGTGCTTAAGACATTTTTAAAAAATATTTTAAGGAAACAATTTTTATCATTCGGTCTTTGTCCTATTCCTCTAGAATTTAATTCTTTAAAACCCTTAATAATATGAAATAATAAAATATTCCACAATGCATTTTAACTGCTGATATATGAATGAAAATAAGAACTATTGGGGAACTCAAAATAATATGTTGTAACACATAATCTATTACTTTAAGTCTCAGAATGAATTTGTGAGGAGAGAAAAGTTTGAGTGAAGGAGTGCATATTAATTTTGTTTAACTCTTACTTACAAATGTAATTGAAATACCGAAAGCTACATTACTTCACTTCATTCAACGAAGAAAGAACAGAATATGACACAAGAAACACGAATCACCATCAACAGTTGCAGGAAATTTGATACCTCTTTCATTAATTCATCAGAATAATAAATACAAAATTGTAGTCTTTCCGAGGTCCAAAACTCTGAACCCTCCTCTACTCTGCCTCTTGGGATTTTATCTTTGTGATTTGACTCACCGTTGAATCAGTTTTCAGAAATAATTGCTTAAAGCGGTTAATAACTATTTTTTTTGTGGTGGAGATTACAAAATTATAATAATATCATATGTATATATAATACATGATATTATTATTATTTTTAAATAAAATTTATTTGAAAGACTTATGATAGGAAATTATTCGAAATTCATAAAAATTAAAATTGTGATTTGAAAGTAAAGGACGTGGGCTCCAGCTATCACCACGTAATGTCCTTAATTGAAAGCAAAAACCACTTACGAGGGAACTTAAGAGGTTTTTGGAATTTTGAAGAGATTTTTTCCACAATTAATATCAACCATTGATTTGTAGGTGAGCAGATTTAACGAGACTGCTTGCGAGTGCACTCCTTGGGATAAATTTCGTGCAGTTAGTGCTTCCGGGTTACCGTTGGACCTGGGAACAAGAGATATAATCCATTGATTTCTTCTTTCCCATACCTATAATCCTGTACAATTCCAGCATCACCCCACTTTCCAGAGCTTCATGAACAACGAAGATAGCAGCGTCAACATTTCAATATTTTACTCAATTAATTATCCCATGCGTATAGAATAATAACTTCCTTCTTCAAAAATTGAACTTGGTTTTACTTATTCAAGTGAATTTTATTAGGTTTTTGTGTGGCTAATTATTCTTGAGCTTTCTGTTGTTGCTCCGCTCTCTAATCCTTTGCAGTTGGTGTTCCAGATGGTAACTGTAATATTCCCAGATGGAAAAAGCAGGAATATAGTACAAAACCATGGAAATAGCAGTGTAAAACATTACATCAATAATGGAGGCAAACATAGAGCTTCTTTATTCATTATAACAACATCAAACATGTATAAAATAATGGGCCTCAAATCATAGAACAAGATACAATAAGCCTCCAATGAAGAAATCCCTCAAAATGAGGTGTTGCTACTATATCAAAATGCCGGAAGACAGCTACAACGCAGTCATAAATGAACTGCTACAGAAAATGAATATACAAAATATGTAGGGCTATTATATGCCTCAAAAGATATGAAAAATACATAACTATTCTTTGAACAATCACCTACAAAGGACCCCAAAAGGGTTTCCATAAATACACCAATATACAAATGGGATCTAAAACCTTAGGGCTGAAGATTCACTGCAGCATAATAGTTGGAAAGATGTGGCTGATCTGATACTCCAAGTAGAATAGTCTACTCCAGTGGATCCTCTAGATGAAAGGCTAATCCCTTCACTAGAAAACCTCCTCTCCAAATGGTGCACTGAAACCACCCTGCAACTCCTCCCTAGAAATAACGCAGTCCAAGATAAAAATTGTGTTGTAGGGGAAAAAGATAATGTGTCCTGATGCCAAATGATGCAATAAGGCTCAAGGGCCTTCCTTACCAACCTCCCAAAGGAAGGAAACCGTCCTCCACTGAAAAACAAATCTGGAAACACCCAAATGTGTTCTCCACTGCTACAACCCTGCAACACAACACACCCTCAACAGGAAATACGTTGTACCATAAGACTGTATCTTGGCCTGATTCCTGAATGTGGAAATGCAGTTCAAAGCTCTTCTAAGAGGCCTCTCAAGGAAAGAGGTTGGATTCTTGATCAGGAACGCCCTATGCTAAACAACACTGCAATCCTAGCTAAACAGCTGAAGAAAGCAAAGTCTAAAAAGTCCAAGATCTAAAAAGATCAATTCATAAACATATCATACATAATGATCTATGGCTGCCATCCTCTTCCTTATATAAGAAATGAGATTTCTAACCCTAATCCCCATTCATATATGACACTACTTCCATACAATGAGTCTCCATCTAAAACTACGTTGTCCCTCCATAAATGTCCACTCCTCCATGACAACATTGTTGATTTGGTCAAAGTTGACCCAGTCTAAGTGTTCTGACCCCTTTTCACACACAAGGGTTCTCAATTAAACTGCCAATATGCCCTCCTTTCACATTTCCATTGATAGTATTCATATTAAGGAGATTTATGGATCTCCATATCCACTTTATTCATTAAACAAGAAGCAAAAACAAAAATTAATATTTCAACTCCCTCATGGCTAATTGGGAATATTACAGTCCTCCCCTCCCAAATGTTGCTTGTCCTCAAGCAACTAAAAAGGTGAGTGTTGCAACTCTTCTCCTACCCCATTGCTGACACCTCCATGTGATAAGCTTCCCTCCTAAGCCAAGTGTCTCCCAATCCATCCCTCCATTAAATGCCCCTCCCAATTTCTCATGAGATGCAAATGACTCATCTCACAAGGAAGCAATAGATCGAATGAAAAAATCATGTTTTTCCCAAGGTTCTCCCTGCAACATGTGGAATAAGAAACATGGAGAGTTCCTACTTCACAGGGCACATCCAATCCTCCCATCCTTCCTCCATTAATTCCCATAAAAATAATATGGACATCATCAATATATGGGAACAAAACCAGTGATACATAAACAACCAAATGCAATAATGGAGGTGGATCATAGTCCCACATGTGGAACCAGCGCATTATATCTCCTGACTGCATCAGATAATGATATGGCAAGTTTTTTCCCCACCATTTACTTGCTGCCATAGTTTTCTCACAAGTTTTGAAAAGGTGAGAAATTTTTGATGCCTTTGGAGTGCACTTTGAATGATACATCATCTCCCTATACCCTCCTAGGGAGTGGCCATGTTCAACATAGTTTATGGCCCAAAGTTGACCATGAAGTTTATAAGGAAGAACGCTCCCCCTTGGAACAATGGCCTGCACATGTACGGTAAAGGAATGCAAATATTCATCATATAAATCATTATGCATAAAAACAAGATCTTCACCATATACTCTGCTCATACAAATGGAGTGGCTCATAGATAGATCCCCTCTCATTACCAAAGAGGAAAGAGGTGGTTGTGATAAATCCTTAAAAGAGTTATGTATCTCTTCCATCTCCACATGGTCCATGCATCTCCACAAATGCTGATATATCTCCTCTTCAAAGCCTTCCCAAGTAAACCCCTCCATGATAGTGTGGTGTGACCTCATGGAATAAGTGTGGCTGAAGAGAAAATCCTCATGTGCTATTTATGGTAACTTCTCCTTGAGCTTGGAAGCTCTAGATAAGAAGATCCTACCATGATAGTAGATGACCTCATCTTTTACTGAATATCCCTCCTCTTGTATTTGGTCATCAAGTATCATGCAAGTAAAAATATCCTTGGAATAATCTACCAACAGCTGGGATTTCCAATATGGATCTACTCTCCAAAGTGAAAACGCTGATTATCTATCATATAAAACATATGTCATGTGGCTACTCCCTCCTTTGACATCTCCTATGCCAAATTCACATACTAGAAGGATGTTATCCTCCCTCTGCTGCTCCTTTCTCAGCGCAAGATCTGAGATGAAAGTGGGTAATGATGATGTTGGGAGAATGTCTCCCTCCTCCTTCAGTCTATCCAAGACTCTCAGCGCTGTACCATGGCCTCCCAATGCTCCCACTTCTCCTGGACCTATGAGTGGTGAAACATGTTGAGAGAACTCTTTGATCATCTTCCATTTAGGGGGTCTCCCTGGTGGAATTCCTCCATGTAATGAAACATCAAGGCCTAGAGCAGGCTGTATATGTGAGTGGACTGATTTGTCCCTGCCCTCATTACGTAAATCATCCTCCTTCTTCTGTGCCTAAACCTCTTGAAAATGATGGGTGTGTGTGTTCCCAATCACTTGAGGTTGGCCCTCCTCATCTTCTCCTGCCTTCTGCAAGATCTCACAATCTAAGGTATCTCCTTCAAATGTAATCAACCCATGTACACACAACATCTCATTGGTGTCAAAAGTCTTGATCACAAAGGAATGATATATCATAGTGTGTGCCCCCAAGACTGTATTCAATTTTGGAACACACTCCCTCCATTTTTTTGTCTCATTTCCTATCAACATAGACACATCCTGCTCCTGATCATATGTAAGATCCTTTGGAATTTATTGCAAAGATACAAGAGCTCCTCTAGTTGAAGCAATTGCTTCATCTCCATCTCCAAAAATAAGTACATCTCCTCCTGCTGTCACAGTGCTGGAGGATCTTTCCAACTCTTCCTCTTCCTTCTCCTCATCAATGGAGAATACCCCATCAATAAGAAATCCTTTGTCTTGATCTCCTTTTGAAAGAGGAATCCTCATGTCTTCTTCTTGACAATAAAGTTCTTGCTAAAGTGGGCCTTTTTCCCTTGGAAAAATATGTTGCAGATATTTAACCCCGTCAACAATGTTCTAAAATGGATTTGATTTCATGGATCCTTCCAACTCATGCAAAGGTTCTGATTTCTTAGGCTTGGTTATCTCTCCCAAGGAAGTTTCATAATACTTTATATCAAATATTTTCACTAACCTCCTAGTGAACTTTGCATAAGTAGATATAATTTCATTATTTAATGAAGAAGATTCATAAAACCACCAGGCATAAGCCTTACCTTTAAGATGCAGTGCTGATACTCTAATGGCCTCCTTTTCTGAAACTTGATGCAACTGAACATGTGTGTCTAGCTTATTTACCCAAGCCTTGGTTGTTCTCTTGGGTGACCCATCAAAATTAGGTAGAAAGAGTCTACCCAAAGTGTGTTGCATGCACCCTCTTCTTCTATTGTGGTTATTGGGTCTTTTATCTTCTTCGATTTGACAAAACCCTTGGAAGTTTAGATGCTCTTTGAATCTACCAGACTGAGATTCATATTCTTGGAGATAGTCACCAAGAGTCTCCTCCTTTGGTGTTTCTCCTTCCTCTTCTTCTCTTGCCAAGAATGCAGGTATGGTACCACGTTGTAGACCTGATGGTGTTGTTGAATGCTCACACCCACAAGGTAAAAAATAGGAGCTTTCTTTATGTACAAGCTCTCTTGGAGAATCTCTATATATCTCCATCCTCATCTATATGATGTCTCTGTTAATGCCCTTCATAGTTTGGAAATTAGTCTAGAGAACTCCTTCCCTTTCATTCCTCCTGATAATGGGGTTTTACCCTTGTTTTCTTTATCATCTGTATAGTCATAACCCCGATTTCTTCTTTTGAGATACCTCTTCTCTCTATTTGTGAAAGGATTTCCTTCTTATGATGACATATTGGCTTAAGATGCACAGGTTGAGCCAAGATTATGCTCTGATACCACTGTAATATTCCCAAATGTGAAAAGCAGGAATATAGTGCAAAACCATGGAAATAGCAGTGTAAAACATTACATCAATAATGGAGGCCAACATGGAGCTTCTTTATTCATTATAACAGCAGCAAACATGTATAAAATAATGGGCCACAAGGCAGAGAACAAGATACAATAAGCCTCCAATGAAGAAAACCCTCAAAATGAGGTGCTGCTACTATATCAAAATGTCGAAAACAGCTACAGCGCAGTCATAAGTGCACTGCTACATAAAATTAATATACGAAAGATGTAGGGTTTTTATATGCCTCAAAAGATATGAAAAATATAGATCTAGGCTTTGAACATTCACCTACAAAGAACCCCAAAAGGGTTTCCAGAAATACACCAATATACAAATGGGATCTAAAGCCCTAGGGCTGAAGATTCACTGCAACATAATAGTTGGAAAGTTGTGGCTGATATGATATGCATAGTAGAATATCCTCCTCCAATTAATCATCTAGATGAAAGGCTGATCCCTTCACTAGAAAACCTCCTCTCCAAATGGTGTACTGAAACCACCCTGCAACTCCTCCCTAGAAATAATGTAGTCCAAGATAGAAACTGTGTTGTATGGGAAAAAGATAATGTGGCCTGATGCCAAATGCTGCAATAAGGCTTAAGGGAATTCCTTACCAACCTCCCAATGGAAGGAATCATTCCTCTACTAAAAAACAGATCTAGAAACACCCAAATGTTTTCTCCACTGCTGCAACCCTGCAACATAACACACCCTCAACAGGAACTACGTTGTACCATAAGAATGTAGCTTGGGCTGATGCTTGAATGTGGAAATGTAGTGCAAAGCTCTTCCAAGAGGCCTCTCAAGGAAATATATGGGATTCTCGATCAGGAAGAACCTGTTCTAAATAGCATTGCAATCCTAACTAAACAACTGAAGAAATCAAAGGCTAAACAGACCAAGATCTAAAAAGATCAATTCATAAACATATCATACATAATGATCTATGGCTGCCATCCTCTTCCTTATATAAGAAATGAGCTTTCTAACCCCAAGCCCCATTCATTTATGACACTACTTCCATACAATGAGTCTCCATCTAAAACTGTGTTGTCCCTCCATAAATGTCCACTCCTCCATGATAGCACTGTTGATTTGGTCAAAGTTGACCCAGTATTAGTGTTCCAGACATTTTTCACACACAAGGGTTCTCAATTAAGTTTCCAATATGCCCTCCTTTCACATTGGCATTGATTTTATTCATATTAAGAAGATTTATGGATCTCCATATCCACTTTATTCATTAAACAAGAAACAATAACAAAAATTAATATTCCAACTAGCTCATGGCTAATTGGGAATATTACAGTCCTCCCCTCCCAAATGTTGCTTGTCCTCAAGCAACTGAAAAGGTGAGTGTTGCAACTCTTCTCCTCCTCCATTGGTGACACCTCCATATGATAAGCTTCCCTCATAAGCCAAGTGTCTCCCAATCCATCCCTCCATGAAATGCTCCTCTCAAGTTCTCATGAGATGCAAATGACTCATCTCACAAGGAAGCAATAGATCGAATGAAACAATAACGGTTTGCCCAAGGTTCTCCCTCAAACATGTGGCATAAGAAACATGGAGATTTCCTCCTTCAAAGGGCACATCCAATCCTCCCATCCTTCCTCCATTATCTGAGAACTTTAGAATAGGATTTAATTAAATATTGTGAGGGATATTTGTAAATGTTCTCGACTGTAGGAGAACACGAGTAATTGGTGAGGATTGAGAGATTATGAAATATTGTAAATCTTAGATTAGAAATTGGTTTCATGATTTTGTGGAACTAGAGAGGATCCTTAGGAATTAGTTGAGTCAAAAGTGGACTTAGGGGATTTTTAGGATTTTGTTGAGAAAATTATGGACCTGAACCAGAATTGGTTACAAAATCCTTTTGTGTATATTTGTAAGCCTCAAAGGCATTAGGGAAACTGTTTTTTTATTAGGTAATTCAATAGGAATAGAGGAGATTGGATTGTAAGCCTACAGGGAGAGAGGGATGAGAAAAGGCCACTGATAAAGTAAATTAGGCTAAGAGAAGATTTCATTACTGTAAATATTTGATTGTGAATATAAGACTCAATTCTGAGTTTATGTGGGTGCAATGAATTGATGTAATTCCTGGTTTATTAATGAATTATAAAATTGCATGTGTAATCAGAGTGGTGCAGCGGAAGTGTGGTTGGCCTGGGGTTGTAATATGGGTCTGGCTATTTTCCTTTGTAAATATATATCTATATATATATATATATATATATATATATATATATATATATATATATATATTCTATCGTATTAATAAAAAAATACAAAAACACAGTGTGAGTAATGAGATGGAGTTTTGATGTCTTTGTTGAGTAATGATTTTTCTTTTGGAGTGTTGTGGCCCAGATGAGTCAGAAAGCGAGAATGGAGTGAAGTCATAGTGATTTATTTTTTGTGTTTTGAGATTCCAGCCGAGAGGAGAAAATTGATTACATTTTCCCGAAGGCAGCAAACCACAATTTTTCCTAAATTTCCAAAGATTTATGATTGAAAGCATGAAGATTGAAGACATACGGCGGAGATCAAATCACAGAATTGAAGTGAGATTGATGGGCGGTTAGGATCATATTGCAGAGATGAAGTGGGAATTGACGGTCAAGATCACTTCTCAAAGATAAGGTGGGAGAAATGAGGAGCCATCTGTCGACCATAGGTTTCATCGCACATCGCATTCGGTTAAGGATCTAGGATTGCGATGTGGCATGGATCTGTGGTACTGTGATGAGCGAAACCCGAATATGGAGGTGAACTGTTAGATCTGGGCATATATCAGCGGACAAGGTTGCGGAAGAGGTCGGAAAGTGGTTCAAGGTATTTACGAATTGCGATATAAGTTTTACAATATGGTGAGTTTTGCGATGCACAATGAAGCGCTAAAGGAAAGAGTTTGGTTTAGCGGTGTGATGTGGAGTGCAAGTCAATAAAGAAACTGTGATGTAATATTGTGATGAGGAGATGCGATGTGTTATTGCAATGGGTATCAAATAAAGAGGCCTCAGTCAACGATGAAAAAATTGTGTGAATGGAATGAAAGGTAATAAAGGTAAGTTAAAGCGTTTAAAGGTTAAGCGCATAATTTCAAGGATTATTTTGGGTTTTGACCTGAGGTCCCACAAAGCCTAGTTTGATGATTATCTCGTGTGATCGAGATTCTTTTCTTTTTAATTTGAATATTGGAATGAAGGTTGGATTGAAGGGAGATTTCGCGCTTTTTTTTTTAAATGAATTTTATAATGATTAAACTGGGTTTTTAAAGGTTCTTATCAATTTTATGAACCTATCTGAGAGGTTTGTTTTAAACTCGGAGTTTATACTCTTTTAAGGAGTATAATCCTAGGATAAGGGCAGGCTTAGTCATTAGGCCTGCATCAAACATGTTACACAATAACTCCTTAAAGAATAAGAGAAACTTCTCCAAATACACCAAATACATTCCACATCTAAATCATATGTCCTTAATAATGACTACAAGATCTTTGTATATACCTATTCACACATTGCACATTGTGGCCCCTTCCTTATTAGGCTAACCCTACTATGTATACATTTACATACTTGCAAGCACATTCAACCCCATATATTCCCCCTTTGGCGTAATACCATATACATTTGACCCCATATATGCCCCCTTTGGTGTAATACCATATACATTTTACCCCATATATGCCCCCTAGGGTCACATCACACGTTCATTAACTTGTAAAATGAAATGTTTGAATCCCATTATTTAAAATATTGCTAGGATAAAGAGTCACTCAACAGAACCAAAACCTTGTTAGAGTTACTTTGGTCAACTAGTTATATTGTGTATAATTCCAACCCCTCCACTCCCTCTCATATTACTATAACAAATTTCCCTTTATTAAATCTCGCTTACTCTATGCCGGCGATTTACAAGAGTAGATGATTTACACATAACAGTAGAACGCTAGCTAAAATTCAATAGGGCTAGTTATATCAACCACATATTCTTCAAAGTTTATTTTAATAAATAGGTTATCGTAACTTGTAGTCTAAACCTTTCATTCCTTCTCATACAACTAGAATTTATTTCCTCTTAACGAGGTTTATTTACTCGAGCTTAATGATTTGTGAGAATAAATGTGTCATGCACAACACTAAATCCATATCTAAAATTTTGTACAAATATACAACTTAATTGATTTATTGAGGTGAGATCCCATGTACCACGACATGGGAGCCATTTACATATTCTCTAGCTTCTAATTAGAAAACAAATCATTTCTCATGTGAAATAATCAAATTTTCTAGACCGAGGTGGGGTTGATTTAGAGGGGATGTCATTAAAATAGAAGATTCCCACAAAAGCCAACAATCCACTAATAAATAGACTTGGTAATAGTATGGGACCATAAAAAATATTTGGGTGATCTTGATATACTATAGAAGAGGCATTTCAGGCTAGGAATTGACATATGAATGTGACCATGGTCAATAATAATGGCTTCTAATATGAGGGACCAATGAAAAAATGATTTCTTGAATTCTACTAGGAATTTCTAATACGCTTCTTAGCTTAAGGAGACTAGTGGACTATTTGTAATGTCTTAAGAATTTCATTGAATGGGGATTAATAATGAGCCTCCCAATGAGCAACTCATCCATTAAATTGTATTTAAGGAAAGCTTTGGAAACAATAAACTACCAATATTTCCATTGGTTCTTATAATGGGTTTGAAGAGGAAATTGATAAAATGACTATACTCTTGAATTTCTAGCACCAAATTATGACATTTTTAGTTTGGATTTCTTCCTTTACTGTAGCCAAGAGTATTTTTCCTTGATGCTAACATTTAAAAAAAATAAAAGTAGGTTGGGCTCAATCCCTCCCTAAAAAATTTTCAAGGCCAAAAAGTATAGGGTATTAACCAACGGTTTTTTTTCTTGTAATAAAATTTACAAACATCTTATGGAGTGTTCATTGAAAAAAAGGTCAATTGAAAAATTTTCACCCTTCAACCTAATAATGGATTAGTATATTTCTAAGCTCTTTGAATGTGATAGCCCCTAAAATCATCTGTATTTTAAACTTTGGAAGAGGTGGGGATGAGACTCAAAACCTCATTATGTTCATTGTTAACAGAAGAAAGAGAAAAAATATTCTTCAACAAACAACCCCATTTCCTAGAGCTTCCTTCCACTTTTTCTTTTTTGGGGTTGGCTATATTTTCCTCCCCACTTTTGTTTGAAAAAATAGAAAATGGGATCCATGCCTTATACAAAGGATGCAACCAAATAACTAAGTGAAATGGAGTTTGGAATACTATTAACACAAAAAAGAAAAGCAAACGGGGGTCATGTCATGATGGATGCAACCAACTGATTGAATAAAAAGGAGTTCAGGTGAGACAATGCCTTAGGACATTCATGGCCTTTTTATCACTCTATTTTTTCTTTTCTTTAACATTCAAGTGAGCATAGCTAGAAACATCATAATTCAACTATAACTCATACAAATATATTCAATTGTAGGCTCTACAAGCCATTTATTTGGTAGCAAACAAAGTCCACCCAACAAAAGACCATTCCCATGAGTCACATGGAATATACCTCTTGTGTTTGCATGACTCGTTCAAAAAATATCCTTTAAACCCATGCAACCTTATCTAATATAATAAGGAGGTCCCCATGATGCATAAACACTTAAGGATATAGCCAAATGATAGGGTGATTACATTCAATTAACGATAGTATGATATCTAAACATACCTTTCATTATTAACATTAACATTCAACTGGGAATATTTCCATCAGATAACATTTCCCTTAGCATTCAATTAATGTTAATGGTGGTTGGTAATATTTGGTAGATCTCACATGCTATAAATAGATGGGTAGGGCAGAGGAAAAAAATTCAATTGTGCAGAGCTATGTTGTTGGGATTTATACAAGAAAATGAACCATTAGTTCACTGAGTTAAAGTCTCAAATATACATGTCAAAAATCAATAATTCCAAGTTAAAACAACCATTAGTCCATTGAAGTGCCACAACTAGGAAAAAATTAAAATATGCCAAGCATAAGGTTGTTGGGATACATATCCTGAATGGGGGGATGAGGAAGGACATTGGTCTCTTTGTGTAGATTATTGATGAAGAATCGCATTATGATGCATATCATCAAATGATATTTTGATTATGAAGCCCCCAAAGGTTAAGTAGAGTGAAAACATGGGTGAGAATCTCGAGAATACTTTATCTATCCCTTTGTGGGAGAAGCAAGTTTAGTTTCAACAATATCAATAGTATGTGTTTTACAACAAGGATTTTTGGAGACCCTTGAGGAGGTAGGGGTGAATCTACTAAACTTGTGAGCATGCATAGTGTGGCACAATATAGTACCTTTGACCATCATTTTGCATAGTCGGCTCAAATTCCCAAGACGATTAGGGGTTAAATGTAGCAACTTATGTCTCATTAATAACTTCTCACATAGTAGGATACGATCTCAAAATAGTATAAGAGGACAATCCCCATATATAAATAACCCATTTTCATAAGTTTTACTAAAAAGATAAGCAACCACCAAAAATCCTATCCAAAACCCTTACTCAATGAGTCTTATTCTTAAATTAGATCACACATGGACAACAATTAATAAACTTTAGCTTCCAATTGTTAAGATTTACCAGAGAGATATTAATTTACTTAGAGGAAAAATAATAAACAAACAAAAATCACAAAATGAAAACATAATAAACACAATATTTACCTTGGGGAAACCCCAACTTTGGGGAAAAACCTAGCCTAACGGAATTCCATTAGTCTCCTTGAGCAAGCGGCCCAAGTGAGCCTTCATCGCTTACATCTCTTGGCCCCATTACAATGAAGTCTTCCCAACCTTTTAAGAATCCATTACATGCAATCCACCAGAAAATTTCCATAGGTAATCGAAAAACCATGGGCCCAAAACCACTACTATTAACCCTGTCAACTTTTTCTATATCCTCAAGTCAAGTTTACCTAACACCAGCCATAAGATTATGACAAAGAAAATGAAATGAATCAATTATCAAGAACCAAAGCAAAGGATAAAAAAAGTATAAGGCTAGCTACTTTGTTGGCTAATCAAGCTTAAAATCCATAAAAAAATACATGTGTAATGAACTAAGAAATCAATTGAACTTGCACTTGCTGTAACCTCACCACAAGCCAAAGAGCCTTAATGAGCTAAAACACATTGGTAGCCCAAAATTTGAAAAAATTATTGAGCAATTTATTTTCAAAACAAAACCATTGGGTCCTTTAGTGGGGCTACAACATAGCCAACTTTTCTGAAAACCAATAACAACCTTTGTAATCAAAGAATGAGATAATTTCCAATGTGCATCTCGATGTAATAAATATAAGTAATGAAAACACCATTCAAAACCATTTCTTCAAAATTGTGGTAGACTTAACAAAAACTAGATTTTAAATCCTAATCATAATCTAAATAAGCCCTGCAAATTTAAGCAATTAAAAACGAAGTTCACATGATAATGATTATTATGAAATGATTGCCAAAAACCACCAAACAACAAGCTTATTTATGGATCTTGGCAATGAATATTTTGAGGACCCATTTGCAATCCTTTTTCCACCTAAAAGATATTTTTTGACCCTACTAATATGCATTTTTATATTATACATATTAAACTATGAAGTTAAGTAGGTTACTTACGTAAGATGATCATGCTTATGTTTTTGTTGTCTTTGAAATTATAGGTACATTGATTTAAGAGGATGATGCAAGGAATAACTCAACAATATCTTTGCAAGAAAATAGGGATGTTGTTCCCAAGACAACCATCAAGTGAACTTATTTTGCTTGAGTTATTAAGTCCATATGAATAATGGAGCTTGAGTCTGCCAACATAGTTGACTCAAGGAAACAAGATGGCTTAAATTTTAAATTTTTGGAGGGAAATAACCCAACCTATCAATGGGGATTGTTTTATTTTGATTGTATAAATTTGTGAAAAATCCTAGATACGGATTCCTACTATAGAAAATCTAAATTACTTCTCCTATTAATTTTCATAATTATTTCATTACAGTGAAATATCGAAGTAATTTCTAAAGCAGTCTACACAAATAATGTTGCGGAATAAATTTAAGTGCTGAAACAAACTAAACAAAATACAATGAAAAACATCCACATTTGATACAGTTATTTTTGGACTAAGTCCCTAGAAAAACCCAACTCGGGAAAACTGGTGCAATAGATCAGAGGGTTTTGTATTATTAAGCAGCACAATCTTGAGTGCAACTAGGGTGCCAATATCCAACAAAACCTTCAGAGAAATATGGAAAATAGATCAAAATATGGGTATACCTCACTCTGCAAGTCCCCAACTAATCTAAACAGCGTTGGTGAATCCCATCTCTGCCTCTACATGATTGCCTAAGCTGGAACTATGTAAGCCTGTGTGGGCAAGCTAAGGAACTGCGTCACCACTCTCTGCAACTGATCTAGCTGATATGAGACTAGATTTTGGCCTTCCTAGCTCAAAAACCCCAGCCTATAGCTATCTCCGGACTGACTCTGGAAGGCACTACGTCACTTCTGCGTGATTCCCTTCAAGGACTCCATCACCTCTTCAGAAAATTGTGCTGCATCTCTCTGCATCACTACTGCCTCTCTCTGAAATACACTCCTGGTCCTCCTAAATAGTTCTTGAATCTAATGACTGAATCAAAATCACTTAGAAAAACCATGCCCTAGTGATTTGATTCTGATAAAAAGCTATGTCTCCTCACACAAACTCGAAAATTCCAAATGCTCAATGTGCTCAATGTTTTTTCCATAGGCCCCTCACCCTCCTTCTTATATGCTTCCGTTGACCCTTCAACGACCAAGATTAAAACATAATCAAGGGCTAAGATTAACTTGGAGGTGATCCATGACTTATCTAGACTATTCACACTTAGGTTAATTAATACCCTTTAATTATTCAGTTTTCCTAAGTTTAGTCTTAGGAAAACATTAAAAAAAAATTTAATTAATTTAATTAAACCCTCTCTAAGTGGAATTTTCCAAAACCATTTCTAGGTATTATGGAATACATGTGTCTTAGCCTATATACAAATTTACAAGTCTAGAGCACATCCGATGCTACCATAAATCAACACTCCCTCTTAGAGAGGAAAGTGCTCTAGCAACACAACTCAATGTGCTGTTGTTCTGACTTCTGGAACATCTAATGTTGTGCTGTTGATGCTGCTCACCAACACTGCACAAAAAAAATGTTGCATCTGTACTGCTGCTGACTCTGCATACTGCTGCCAACTACCACTGTACTGCAACTCCCTCTGAATTATGCAACCATGTTGCTGCACTGTGTGAGCACTGCTCTGCACTGTGTTGCACCACGATGCACTGCGCTACTGCTACTCATTTGTTGATGCTGCTACTCAACTATGGCTGCACTATTTCTATTTGCAACAGAAAAACATCTGAAATTGGACAAGTAGATCTACATTATGAAAATAAGACTGACTGCTGCTAACTTCTGCATTAGCTCACTGAAAATATTGCGTTGTTGTTGCTCTACACTGCATGAGAACTGCACTGCACTGCACTGCACTAGTGTGAACTGCGTTGCTGCTGCTCAACTGATGATGCTGCTGCTCCCTCTCTGCATTGATCAGGCTCTAGTACTGCTAGCCACTGCATTGTCTTCTCATCTTCCACTGCAATTGTCCATCCTGCTACTGTCTTAAGGTTTCCATAGCTCACATGCCATCCAAGATTTCAGAAATACTCAAGGATCCTGCCACTTGTAGATTATGGATCTACAACTCCGAGTCATCCCATTTCTCTCCTTTCGGAATATGAGCTAACATAGCACAATCTCTTTCTGCCACAATCTTGGCAGCTCCTGCTTGAGGATCTTGATTCTCCTCTTTATCCTTTCTCTTAAGAGGACACTCTGTGGCATAATGTCACGTTTCCCCACACCTGAAGCACCTAATCTTGGATAGATCTTTCATCTTCTGATTCTGTTGGCATTTGATGAAAGGGCTGTGTTATCTTCTTCCTCCTTCTTGACTTTCAAACTACTGCTGCCATCCTCAATATGGATTTTAAGGAGATATCTCCTCAACTCTTCTTGTTGCAAGGCTACCCACATCGCTTCCCATCCTGGAAGCTTTTCTCTACCCATAATGCTCTAGACAAAGACCTGATAGTCTTCTGAAACTGAGTTCAGAGTGAGCCTTAATAGCTCTGAGTCTTTGGGAGCTAATCCCACTGCTAACAACTGGTCTTGGTTATCCTAAATTCTAGACAAGAAGGAATCAAAATGATCTCGCTTCTTCATCCTGGTATTACGCATATTTTCCTCCAGATACATCTTCCGTTGCTCGAAATATCCTTAGTATAGCTTTTCTAGCCCTACCCACATCTCTCTAGTAGTGTTCTTTGCTGCTATGTGAGGTACGATATGATTCTTCACACCATTTAGGATCAATTTCTTGGCTCTTGCCATATTCTTCTTGAATGCTCTCAAATGTGCTGCATCAAGAGGTTCTATAACTGCGTTGTCTATGAGGGCCTTTAGATCATGCTCATCAACGAGAAAATGAATCCTTGATTTACAAATAACATAGTTGGAGGCACCCTCCAATATATCCTGGTCACGCAATCTGTTGCTGGCTATCTCCTCAACTGTACATATCTTCCTCTAACCCTCTGCTAAGCTAGACTTGCCCACTCCTTGAGTAAGTCAATGCTTCTACTGTTGCATGGGAAAAACTGAGTTTCTTTGAGTAAGAAAACTCTCTCAGGTCAAGAAATCCCCAATATGTTTTTTTCAAAAAATTGTTGACGCTTATGCACCATCTCTTACTTATGTGCAGTAAATTTGTCCTTCTGATACGCTAGTCTGCTACGCTACCTCTTCTACAACTGAAAAATCTTACCCCTCTGTCAACTCTCTTAGAGGGAGCCTTCTCTACGTTGGATTACCCTCATGGCCTGGACTGCTTAATTTCTACGGGAGTCTTTTGCTGCTTACGCAGATCCCAGTCTCTTCAGCGCAAATCTGCTAGTTCACTCTTGTTTCTCCTTCACTTTTGCTTGAATAAGCTCTGATACCATGTGAAAAATCCTAGATTTGGATTCCTACTGCAGTAAATCTGAATTACTTCTCCTATTATTTTTCATAATTATTTCATTGTAGTGATATATCGAAGTGATTTCTGAAGCAGTCTCCACAAATAATGTTGTAGAATAAATCTAAGTGTTGAAACAAAATACAACGAAATACATCCACATTTGACACAGTTATTTTTGGACTAAGTCCCTGGAAAAACCCAACTCCAGAAAACTGGTGCAACAGATCTGAGGGTTTTGTATTATTAAGCAGCAGAATATTGAGTACAACTAGGGTGCCAATATCTAGCAAACCCTTCAGAGAAATATGGACAATAGACGAAAATATGAGGTATACCTCACTCTGCAAGTCCCTGACTGATCTAAACAGCATTGGTGAAGGCCATCTCTACCTCTGCGTGATTTCCTATGCTGGAACTGCGTAAGCCTGCATGGGCAAGCTGAGGAACTGCATCACCACTCTTTGCAACTGATCTAGCTTATTTGAGACTGGATTTTGGCCTTCCTGGCTCAGAAACACCAACCTCTAGCTATCTCCGGACTGACTCTGGAAGGCACTGCGTCACTTATGTGTGATTCCCTTCAGGGACTGCGTCACCTCTTCAGAAAACTGTGTTGCATCTCTCTGCGTCACTGTTTCCTCAATCTGAAATACACTCCTGGTCCTCCTGACCAGATCTTGAATCTGATGACTGAATCAAAATCACTTAGCAAACCCTACCCTAGTGATTCGATTATGATCAAATGCTATGTCTCCTCACACAAACTCGAAAATGCCAAATGCTCAATGTGCTCAATGTTTTCTCCATAGGCCCCTAACCCTCCTTCTTATATTCTTCCGTTGACCCTTCAACGACCAAGATTAAAACACAATCAAGGGCTAAGATTAACTTGGAGGTGATCCATGACTTATTTAGAAGATTCACACTTAGTTTAATTAATACCCTTTAATTATTCAGTTTTCCTAAGTTTAGTCTTAGGAAAATATTAAAAAAATAATAATTAATTTAATTAAACCCTCTCTAAGTGGAATTTTCCAAAACCATTTATGGGTATTATGGAATACATGTGTCTTAGCCTATATACAAAGTTACAAGTCTAGAGCACATCCGATGCTACCATAAATCAACACTCCCTCTTAGAGAGGAAAGTGCTCTAGCAAGACAACTTAATGTGCTATTGTTCTGACTTTTGGAACATCTACTGTTGTGCTATTGATGTTGCTCACCAACACTGCACAAAAAAAATATTGCATCTGTACTGCTGCTCACTCTACATACTGTTGCCAACTGCCACTGTACTACAACTCCCTTTGAATTCTACAACCATGCTGCTGCACTGCGTGAGCAATACTCTGCACTGCGCTACTGCTGTTGCACTACTGCACTGTTTCTATTTGCAACAGAAAAACATCTGAAATTTGACAAGTAGATCTACATCAAGAAAATAAGACTGACTATTGCTAACTTCTGCACTAGCTCACAGAAAATACTTCGTTTTTGTTGCTCTGCACTGCGTTTTTGTTGCTCTGCACTGCGTGAGAACTGCACTTCACTATGCTGCACTAGTGTGAACTGCGTTGCTGCTTCTCAACTGTTGATGCTGCTGCTCCCTCTTTGCATTGATCAGGCTCTAGTACTGCTAGCCACTGCATTTTATTCTCATCTTCCGCTACAACTATCCATCCTTCTACTGTCTTAAGGTTGTCGTAGCTCACATGCAATCCAAGATTTCAGAAATACTCAAGGATCCTGCCACTTGTAGATTCTGGATCTACAACTCCAAGTCAGCCCACTTCTCTCCTTTTGGAATATGAGATAACATAGCACAATCTCTTTCTGCCTCAATCTTGGCAGCTCTTGCTTGAGGATCTTGCTTCTCCTCTTTATCATTTCTCTTAAGAGGACACTATGTGGCACAGTGTCCCATTTCCTCACACCTGAATCACTTGATCTTGGACAGATCTTTCTTCTTCTGCTTCTGTTGGCATTTGATGAAAGGGTTGTACTATCTTCTTCCTCCTTCTTGACCTTCGAACTACTACTGCCATCCTCAATATGTATTTTGAGGAGATCTCTCCTCAAGTCTTCTTGCTGCAAGGCTGCCTACATCGCTTCCCATCCTAGAAGCTTTTCTCTGCCCATAATTCTCTGGACAAAGACCTGATATTCTTCTAAAACTGAGTTCAGAGTGAGCCTTACTAGTTATGAGTCTTTGGGAGCTGATCCCAATGCTGACAGCTAGTCTCAGTTATCCTGAATTCTTGACAAGAAGGAGTCAAAATGATCTCACTTCTTCATCCTGGTATTACACATATTTTCCTCCAGATACATCTTCCACTGCTCGAAAGATCCTTAGTATAGCTTTTTTAGCCCTACCCACATCTCTCTAGTAGTGTTCTTTTTTGCTATGTGAGGTACAATATGATCCTTCACACCATTTAGGATCAATTGCTTGGATCTTGCCATATTCTTCTTGAATGCTCTCAAATGTGCTGCATCAAGAGGTTTTGTAACTGCGCTGTCTATGAGGGCCTTTAGATCATGCTCATCAAGGAGAAAATGAATCCTTGATTTCCAAATAACATAGTTGGAGGCACCCTCCAATCTATCCTGGTCATGCAATTTGTTGCTGGCTATCTCCTCAACTGTCGATATCTTCCTCTAACCCTCTGCTAAGCTAGACTTACCCACTCCTTGAGGAGTAAGTCAATGCTTCTGCTGCTGCATGGGAAAAACTGAGTTTATTTGAGCAAGAAAACTCTCTGAGGTCAAGAAATCCCCAATCTGTGTTTTTCAGAAATTTTGTGACGCTTATGCACCATCTCTTACTGATGTGCAGTAACTGTGTCCTTCAGATATTCTAGTCTTCTACGTTGTCTCTTCTACAACTGAAAAATCTCACCCCTCTATCAACTCTCTCAGAGGGAGCCTTTTCTGCGCTGGATTACCCTCCTGGCCTGGACTACGTAATTTTTGGGGGAGTATGTTGTTGCTTACGCAGATCCCAGTCTCTTTAGCGTAGATCTGCTAGTTCACTCTTGTTTCTCCTTCAATTTAGGTTGAATAAGCTCTGATACCATGTGAAAAATCCTATATTTGGATTCCTACTGCAGCAAATCTGAATTACTTCTCCTATTATTTTTCATAATTATTTCATTACAGTGATATATCGAATTAATTTCTAAAGCAGTCTACACAAATAATGTTGTAGAATAAATCTAAGTACTGAAATAAACTGAGAAAAAATACAATGAAATACATCCACATTTTACACAGTTATTTTTGGACTAAGTCCTTGGAAAAACCCAACTCAAGAAATCCACTGCAACAGATCTGAGGGTTTTGTATTATTAAGCAGCAGAACCTTGAGTACAACTTGGGTGCCAATATCCAGCAAACCCTTCAGAGAAATATGGACAATAGATGAAAATATGAGGTATACCTCACTCTGCAAGTTTTTACTGCAACTACCATTGTACTGCAACTCCCTCTGAATTCTGCAACCATGCTTCTGCACTGCGTGAGCACTGTTCTGCACCACGGTGCGCTGCACTGTTGCTGCTCATCTACTGATGCTGCTGCTCAACTACTGTTGTTGTTGCACTGCTGCACTGTTTCTATTTGCAACAGAAAAACATCCGAAATTGGACAAGTAGATCTACATTGGGAAAATAAGACTGACTGCTGCTAAATTCTACACTAGCTCACTGAAAATACTGTGTTGTTGTTGCTCTGCATTGCGTGAGAATTGTACTACACTAGTGTGAACTGCGTTGCTACTGCTCAACTGTTGATGCTACTGCTCCCTCTCTGCGTTGATCAGGCTTTAGTACTGCTAGCCACTGCATTGTCTTCTCATCTTCCGCTACAACTGTCCATCCTGCTACTGTCTTAAGGTTTTCGTAGCTCACATGCCATCCAAGATTTCAGAAATACTCAAGGATCTTGCCACTTATAGATTCTGGATCTACAACTCCGAGTCAGCCCATTTCTCTCCTTTCGGAATATGAGCTAACATAGCACAATCTCTTTCTGCCTCAATCTTAGCAGCTCCTACTTGAGGATCTTGCTTCTCCTCTTTATCCTTTCTCTTAAGAGGACACTGTGTGCCATAATGTCCCATTTCACCACACCTGAAGCACTTGATCTTGGACAGATATTTCTTCTTCTGCTTCTGTTTCCATTTGATGAAAGGGTTGTGTTATCTTCTTCCTCCTTCTTGACCTTCGAACTACTGCTGCCATCCTCAATATGGATTTTGAGGAGATCTCTCCTCAACTCTTCTTGTTGCAAGGCTACCCACATCGCTCATTTTTTTTTCCATAGGTCCCTCACCCTCCTTCTTATATTCTTTCGTTGACCCTTCAATGGCCAAGATTAATACATAATAAAGGGATAAGATTAACTTGGATGTGATCCATGACTTTATCTAGAAGATTCACACTTAGTTTAATTAATACCCTTTAATTAATCAGTTTTCCTAAGTTTAGACTTAGGAAAACATTAAAAAAATGATTAATTAATTTGATTAAAATCTCTCTAAGTGGAATTTTCCAAAACCACTTTTGGGTATTATGGAATACATGTGTCTTTGCCTATATACAAAGTTACAAGGCTAGAGAACATCTAATGCTACCATAAATCAACACTCCCTCTTAGAGAGGAAATTGCTCTAGCAAGACAACTCAATGTGTTGTTGTTCTGACTTCTGGAACATCTATTGATGTGTTGTTGATGCTGCTCACCAACACTGCACAAAAAAAAGTTTGCATCTGTACTGCTGCTGACTCTGCATACTACTGTCAACTGCCACTGTACTGCAACTCCCTTTGAATTCTGCAACCATTCCGCTACACTGCGTGAGCACTACTCTGCACTGTGCTGCTGCTAATCATCTGCTGATGCTGATGCTCAACTACTACTGTTACTACACTGTTTCTATTTGCAATAGAAAAACATCGGAAATTGGACAAGTAGATTTGCATCGAGAAAATAAGACTGATTGTTGCTAACTTCTGCACTAGCTCAATGAAAATACTGTGTTTTTGTTGCTCTACACTGCGTGAGCACTGCAATGCGCTGCACTAGTGTGCACTACACTTCTGCTGCTCAACTGTTGATGTTGTTGCTCCCTCTCTACGATGATCAGGATCTAGTACTACTAGCCACTGCATTGTCTTCTCATCTTCCGCCGCAACTGTCCATCCTGCTACAGTCTTAAGGTTTCCGTAGCTCACATGTGATCCAAGAGTTCAGAAATACTCAAGGATCCTGCCACTTATAGATTTTGGATCTACAACTCCAAGTCAGCCCATTTCTCTCCTTTCGGAATATGAGCTAACATAGCACAATCTCCTTCTGCCACAATCTTGGCAGCTCCTGCTTGAGGATCTTGCTTCTCCTCTTTATCCTTTTTCTTAAGAGGACATTGTGTGGCATAATATCCCATTTCCCCACTCCTGGAGTACTTGATCTTGGACAGATCTTTCTTCTTCTACTTTTGTTGCCATTTTTATGAAAGGGTTGTGTTATCTTCTTCCTCCTTCTTGACCTTCGAACTACTGCTGCCATCCTCAATATGGATTTTTAGGAGATCTCTCCTCAACTCTTCTTGATGCAAGGCTTCCCACATCGCTTCCCATCCTGGAAGCTTTTCTCTGCCCAGAATGATCTGGACAAAGACCTGATAGTCTTCTGAAACTGAGTTCAAAGTGAGCCTTACTAGCTCTGAGTCTTTGGGAGCTGATCCCACTGCTGACAATTGATCTCGGTTATCCTGAATTCTAGACAAGAAGGAGTCAAAACTCTCTCGCTTCTTCACCCTGGTATGACACATATTTTCCTCCAGATACATCTTTCGCTGCTCAGAAGATCCTTGGTATATATTTTCTAGCCCTAACCACATCTCTCTAGCAATGTTCTTTGCTGCTATGTGAGGTATGATATGATACTTCACACCATCTAGGTTCAATCGCTTGGCTCTTTCCATATTCTTCTTGAATTCTCTCAAATGTGTTGCATCAAGAGGTTCTGCAACTGCGCTTTCTATGAGGGCCTTTAGATCATGCTATTCAAGGAGAAACTAAATCCTTGATTTCCAAATAACATAGTTGGAGGCACCCTCCAATATATCCTAGTCACGCAATTTGTTGTTGTCCATCTCCTTAACTATCGATATCTTCCTCTAACCCTCTGCTAAGCTAGACTTACCCACTCCTTGAGGAGTAAGTCAATGCTTCTACTGTTGCACGGGAAAAAATGAGTTTCTTTGAGTAAGAAAACTCTCTGAGGTCAAGAAATTCCTAATCTGTGTTTTTCAGAAATTTTTTGATGCTTATGCACCAGCTCTTACTGATGTGCAGTAACTGCGTCCTTCAACTACGCTGGTCTGCTACGCTGCCTCTTCTGTAACTGAAAAATCTTACCCCTCTGTCAACTCTCTTAGAAGGAGCCTTTTCTATGCTATATTTCCCTCCTGGCCTGGATTGCGTAATTTATGGGGGAGTCCGCTTCTGCTTACGCAGATCCCAGTCTCTTCAGCACAGATCTGCTGGTTCACTCTTGTCTCTCCTGCACTTTAGCTTGAATAAGCTTTGATACCATGCGAAAAATCCTAGATCTGGATTCCCACTACAGAAAATATGAATTAATATAGAACGTAGCCAAGCAGCATCGGGCCATAATCCAGGAGCACAGCTTCTGAGAAGTCCGATCAGGAGCCTTTGCCCATTTCTGGGAGGACTCGTGGTAGAAGGTGCCCAAGTTGGCTGACCTCTTTCACAAACCCATATGGCAAGCCACACTGCAAACAAAGGAGAATAATCAGGTGAATTTTTTTGGAGACCGTCACCTATATCAGGCTACCGTCAATGGCTTCCAGCTTTCCAATGGTAGGAGGATTGGTTTGAGGAACATTATGAAGAGATTGACATGGAACTAAGTAAAAGTAAAATCAAATGCCTAGATGATCCAGATATTCTCCGCTGGTGTCACACCATGCAAGGCACCTTCTTCACTCGGGAAGCATACCACTTGCTTTACCCCAATACTCATAATCCGTCGTATGCAATATGGACACAAATTTGGACACCTGGTATCTGGCCAAAAATATCCACATTTCTTTGGCTGCTCAATAAGCGTCAGATCTTAACATGGGACAAACTTCTCAAAAGAGGATTCAATGGCCCCTCTAGATGTCTGAATTTCCTTCAGAAAGTTGAAACTATCATTCATCTATTAGACACCTGCCCTTTTTCTAACTCCATGTGGGACAATATCGCCATTCGGTGTGTTATCACCCTGTAATTTGAAGGTTGTAGGAAAAATCAAAAGAATGTAACATCAAACCACTTCGGGATGGGAATCTATCCCTTCCAATCCCAGAGAGGGCTCTCTCTGTAAAATTTATCTTTGTTGCTTGAAAATCTTATACTAGTTATGATTGTACTTGGGTTTTGGGTTTTGATTTAGGTTTTGGAAGACTAATTGTATTCAATTTAATTAGCATCTATTGGGCAATGGAGTCAAACAGTAAACTGGATGGTTGCATCAATTTTTCGCAGAGTAAAATCAGGGCAAGCTAGTAATATTTACTGGATCTTTCAAAATAATAAGTGGGTGATGGCAGAACATTGAAAACCTTCAGAAAAACTAAAGAGCAATCACGAATTCTTTAGTGTGTCATTCAGTCGATTAGGCAGAACTAAAGAGCAGTTAAGAATTTTTTAGTATGGCCTTCAGTAGAAAACATTAAATTGCAAAAGCAGCCAGAATAGTGTACTCAAAATTAAATCCTATTCATCACAATTTCTGTTTTTCAATTGGAATTTAGATGATTACATGAAGAGATGACAGTGAAACACTTTAACATAAGAAAAACATCACTAGTATTTAAGCCACAACAATCATGTGAATGATCTGCTTAGTATTGATGCTCCAATGCTATGAAAAAGGCTTACAATGCTCCAACAGATCACTAATATTTCTAATCTCAAACAATCAACCCCTAATACTTCAAAAACAGAAGTATTTATACAAAATTTACAAACTGTTTACAATAAATGTTGTCTCTAACAGACAAGACATTTTTAGACTATAGATGAACTAAAAAGCTCTAACTGCTATAGATTAATAGCTCTGGTGGAAAGTGTTGTGCAAATTTTGTTGCTGTGGAAGTGGGAGCAGGTAAGATGTGGACCCAAATTTGTGGCTATGCTGGCAGATGAACTAGCTGATGTAGATGTATCTATCTTTCTCTTAGTAATTCACTCAACTTCTTGATGATCCTCTGACTGCTTTATTGTCCATTAGTGTCACAAAACATTTTGGAAAATATATAATAATATATATATTTGAATAATATTTCCAAAATATTTTAAATGAAATTTATGATTTAATTTCTACAAAACCATGTGTTGTTTCCAATCCATGGTTTTGTTTTCTCTTTCCATGAATTCACAAAACCATGTATAGTTTTGTTTCTATTACTCCTTCCTCTGTAAATTCATTTTATCTGCATGTAAATTCCTTTTACCCTTGTAGAATACCTGGATGGTTTTGCAAAACCATGTGTTGATTTGTATGGTTGGGAGAGTATTCTCACTTTACTCTTTTACTCTCACATGTACATTAATTTCATATGAAATTTTCCCTTTTATTTTCTCTGATAATTTCATGGCATCTGTGAATTTTATTTCATGTGTCGTTGTAAAACCATTTTACCTTTGAATCTCATTCCACAACCTTAGTCTCATATTGCTTGTAGCTATATAGTTTTACCTCAAGTATGGTTTCACCCATAGCTCTGAAATATTACCTTATTCTCATATCTCTGTATTTCACTTGAAATTAATCCACCCAAAATTCCCACCACAATTTCATAAGATTTAAAATCAAAACAGTTAATGGTTTTTTCATGGGGAGCAAGTAGTATGTGGTATTTGGAGAGGGAGTTCGCACTCATTTTTGGTGTTAAATGTCAGATGAGCTAGGGGGCGAAAAATAATTTTAACGGTTCATTTATTTCTCCTAATTTGGAGGTAAATAAAATGAAGGGGGTTTAATTCTTAGTGCGAGGTGGGCCGTAGGTTGATTTCGCAAGAGGAAGAGGTAGTATAGGTTTGCCGGGAGAAATTAATATAAAGTCCAAAACTTTATATTAATAAGGTTTTGTGAAGTAAGGGGTAAAAAATGGATTTAATTTTGGATAGTTTATAATGTGAGGGAATGAAGGGTTTAGCAAGGGAAAAAGGGTTTTTCAAAGGGGAAAAAAGGGGATTTTCAATGGGAAAAGGGTTTTTAGGAGGGGAAAATATTAGGGAATGAAATATATTGAAGGGGTAATGAAGGGAATATGTAAATAAGGGGTAAGTTAAGAAACAAATAACTTAGGGAATGAATTTGAAGTGAAAAAATGAATGGAGGGAAATTAATAAAATAGACATGTAAGGGGTTTAGTGAATGAGGGGAAATTAGTGAATGAGCTTTAATATTTAGAACTAAGATTACATATAACTATAGGGTAAATACCCAAAGTAATATATAACCTTTTTGAATGTCCTCCTTCTTTGATAATTCCTCCTGCACATGAAACATAGGATTTAAGCATGATGAAGGTGCATTTGAGCTACCAACCTTATGCATTCCAAAACCTTTTACTATTTTTCTTTAGTTTCCCTAACATTTTATTGTGCCTTCTTTGTTTAAAACAACTAACACGTAACATCTTATTTTCTTCTTTTTATGGGGTTCTTTTTTTTATATATATTTTTTGATATTTTTCTTTTAGTCCTTTGATTTTTCTTTTAGGACTTCACCCTCACATTTTTTATTTTTAATATGGGAAAACATTTGCTGAAATGCAAAGGTATGTACAATATTTCAAGACTTAATCATAGTCAATTCAAAATTATGATCCCTATTATTATAGGAACCTAACAGTGGCTCCACTTGGGGATGGCATCTCCTTGTTAGATGTCAAGAACACCGTCGAATAGTGGCCTGATCCATTGGGCCGATCCCAAGCCTGCACATTCTTTGTTATATAATCTCTGTGACTAGACATCTCATACTAAAACCAAACCTTTTCTGCAAACTAAAATTTGAAAACACATTGAAATGAAACTGAAAATATGCTCATAGTACTGAGCTTATTTTCACTCATCTACCTACTCTAATCCACTGATAATATTGTTGAATCATGTAATACAAAAATGCCAATGAAGCCAGTCAAGTAGCTGTAGAAATGAATGGATAATTTGACTGCTTGTCATCAAAATTGGAAGCCTATCTTGATCATGTGTCTTCATAATCAAAGATATGATGTTTAATGGCAATTGTTGATGTATTTGATCCTCATAGAGAAAACATGTTTGTAGACTTGAGCTAAAAAATAATCTCCATATAATCTGCTATAGGATCATCAAAAGCGTGATGTATTATTTGTGCTTCTAGGCCTTCAATGACTAATTGATTAGTTGTATCCTCAATATTAAACCCTGAAACTATTTCTTCAGTCTTTTACTTGAAAGCATAATCATCCTCAATCTTCAAATCAAAAGGTAGTACAATTTCCTCTTGCTTTGGGGAAGGAAGATTTTGCAAGAATTCTTTAGGATCTTGGAAATTATATGATTAAATTTGAGAATGCAAAAGTTTAATGCCATTTTCATATTTTTTATTTTTAATATGGGAAAAAATTTGCTGAAAGGAAAAGGTATGTACAATATTACAAGACTTAATCATAGTCAATTCAAAATTATGATCCCTATTATTATAGGAACCTAACACGGTGTCGAAGAACCAGCAGGATCAAAGGAGACATACCTAACACCATCAGGCAATGGAAAATTGATCCCTTTAACATCAAGCTCCTCAATTCTCTCTGGTCCCTCCTCCCAGGGCTCCTTCTTTGGTCGGTTTGGAAAGAAAGGAACAAACACAATTTTAAAAATCAGACTACTCCTACAGACATTATCTAGACAAATCTTTGTAATAATCTGAAGGAGTCTCTTGCCTTGCACCACTAGCAATATTCAGACATCCCAACTCAGCCTCCAGAGAGCATTATATGGGCCAATTGGAACCTCTCGGTCCCTTTTCTCCCCTCGGATATCCTCCCACCCCCCTGTCATCCTGACTCGCCCAACTCTTGGAGTCCTTCTCCCTATGGCCTACACAAACTAACTTTGATGGAGCTTCCAAGGGAAATCCAGGTGCAATTGGCTTCAGTGGGATCTTCAAAGATTCAGAAGGGAACCCCCTTATTATTTACTATGGCTCTATGGGGTGGGACACCAATAATTCCATTGAATTGGAAGGACTTCTGTAGGGACTTCATTTAGCTCTAGACCACAATTTCTTCCCTTTAGAGGTTGAGGGAGATTCTCAAGTCATCATCAACACCCCTCTTCACCTTCTCTCAAGTGCCTCTACCTCCAAATTATCCAAGAGTTGGCATCTAACAGTGCGGTTTGAACACATGGACCGATGGTTGCAGACTCACCGTGCCATTTCCTTCAAGCACGTTCATCTCTCTGCCAACAAAATAACAGATCTTCTGGCTAACAAAGGCGTTGACCATGATCTTCCCCTATTCTCAGGCCCCCTCTCCAATATCAATGATGTATCCTTCCTCTTTGCTTGCACTCAATTCGTGCAAAAAGAATCTCAACCCCCGGATGCGGGTGATCCCTAAGTACTGCGATGTGGTGACTCCTCTACAAGGTGCATGGCACAACCACATGGTTGTGCATGGCCTCTGTCCAAATGCTATTAAATGGGGTAGTTGTTCACCTAACACCTGCATTAACCCATCTTCTTTGAGCTTTTACACTCATTCGGCCTGCTGCTCTTCCTGGTATTTCATGGCTCCCAACTCTTTCATTCCCACAGTCTTCTCCTGTAGTTTGTTGATCTTTGTCCAATGTGCAGGTCTTTGTCTGAGGCACCCAACTTCCATTCCCCACCTCCTTTGCAACTTGAGGCAACCTGCCAACTTTCCTCCAGCAAGTCCGCTTCTCTCCTCGTCGCTCCAGAGCCCACCTACAACGCCATGCCTTAGCGTCACAAAATTCGATGCCGCAGAGGCCGCGGAAGAGGCTAGTCCTCTCGACCTCCCATATCCCTTCGTGATGAAAGCCACTCCCCCCTCCATGAGGACAATCCGGTCGAATTCTGGCTCAATTTCGACTCCACTAATGCTTTGGACCATCATCTTGTCTCAGTCACTCTTTTGATGTGTCTTCCGGAAGTCTCGTCCAGCTCTGTTGGTTCTGGCTCTCGGAAACGTTTAAGAATGTCTACCATATCCTCGTTCTACCCTCAGCACTCCAGGAAATTGGAGGCCCTCCCTACCAAACCAGCCACGCGTTCCTCCAGTAGCGAAGGGAGCGACACCTCAACATAAGATGATAAGGCTATGGGTGCAGGTGTGCGTTCTGCTTCAACGCCAGAGCCCACTATGCGAAGGAAGAGGACTCCTCTGAAGACTACGACTGCTTCATAGTTGAAGAGCCTCCTCCACACGACCAGTAGCATGTATCGCCGCATCAGAATCAGTTTCGAGAGGTTTCCTACCTCAGCTAGGTTTCACTTTACTGTTCTTATGTTTTTCTTACTCCTGCACAACACTAAAAAATTTTGGACAACTATGGTAAATGCTGGTTTCCCCACTCGGGGCAGCAATCTATGGACTGGTTTCCCCAACTAGGGCAGTCACATTTTTGTGTTTTTGAACTCTACACCTGCCGGAATTGGCTAGCATAGCAGCTCTAGTAGGATAGTTACGAATTTTATTTTTATATGCCATATAATAGAATCAGTCTTATTTTAAAAAAATAAAAATATAGCTTATACTTGCAACCTCATAGTTTGTCTTGATTGACACTACCAGCACTTGTAACATGTAATTTTGTTTTCACTAATAAAATTACGAATTTTTTCTTTGGAAAAAAGATTGCCATCCTTTTTTAAAAGTAACTTAGATGTTGTGATATAAACACATACTTCTTATGCCAAAATTAAAATATCAATAAATCAACAATACATATGAAATATTATCAAAACATTATCAATATAGTGAGCATGAAATATCACCACAAATCATCCATGACAACAAATCATCCAGGATGACATAAAGTTGTCTCACAAGAATGTCATTGTTGCCTCAATCATGGATCAATATTAGACCTTCAAGAAATTTGGTGGTGCAATCTTCTTCAAATTCTAAGGCGAAACTATGAGCAATGATGATTTATACATGAATAACATAGAGAATGATATGATCATATAAAATTGAAAAGTTTATTTTACAAAAATTAGAAGAGAAGTAATAAGATTAGGTCAACATGAAGTGTGCTAGAAATAATATTGAGTCAACCCAAATCAATATGGAAAATCTAAAAGGAAACCACTTATTTATATTCATATTTTCTGTTTTGATTTTTATAATGCAATAATAAAATGAAAACAAACAAAATGTAAAGTTTATTCACAAAACAAATAAAAAATATACAAATAAAAAGTTTTCAGTTTTTCAATTTTATGTTTTTCAAATATTTTTAAAACAAAATAGGTAGCTTTTATATTATAATAGCAAGATACATAGCCATAACTATTTACATGCTTCAATAATTTTAGAAACTATAATATATTAGAAACTATATAATATTATAGTATATCTACAACGTGATTTTCTTTCCTCTATGAGAATTTTAAACTACAATTTTACATTGAAATACTCCATAAATTCTGCAAAATTTTCCAAAAAATGCATATTTACAGTACATAAGAAAATTTAAAAACCACAGAAGGCCCAACTTCTATGACAATTACCAAATTCGTTTCAGAGCTAAAGAACATGCCTTCCCCATGGGCTTTGACTTCACCGACCTGAACCGCCTACTCATTGTCTCTTGGCTCCTCATGGTTTTGTTTGATTCTAACGTCACAGACTGATGATGCGTCCACATTGGCACGAAGCTTCAAGATTAACAATTCATCCTCCAAACTTGCCATATTTTTGTCCATTTTTAGTTGTATCCATTCACAACGCTTCTCAAACAATTGGAACCTAGCTTCTTTCTCTTTTTTTACCAACTCCAGTCTTTTGTTTGAAATTTCAATCATTCCCATTAATACCCTGAACAACTTTTCCGCTGACTGCTTCCAACGCTCCACGTATTTCTCTGCAACAAACTCCTCAGAGATAGTTGAATCCTTCCTTTGCATGCTCATATTGCAGAACTGTAGTGAAAGCTAAAATAGACGAGACATCCCGAGAAAGCCCCCACGAATATAATAGCGCCTCATGAAGACTGAGGAGGCGACGGTCGAGGGAAGAATAAAGTTTGAATCTACTTGAATCCTAAAACCTGCAAAAGCATAGCTTGGAATTTATGGCTAAAGCATTAGATAATTGTGGTCAGATCATCCACAAGCTTTCCTAATTCGCATCTCATTTAAAACATATCAATTTCCTTTTCCAACTGTGCATTCGACGTAGACATGAGATCAAGAGACAAGCACATGGTACATTTCCTCCACACGTTGTAGCCTGACTACTACCATCATCATGTCAGGGATTTCGATCCCATTACATAGGCCGTAGTTCAAGGAGTGACCAAATTGGGCAACCAATTCAAATGATAACAAATAATGTGCCTCGTGGAATCCTTTGGGCTTGTTTTATTTCCAATATACCTTGCCTCAATGTTTCCCTTTAATTAGCAAGTTTGTCCACATCCATGTTTAGATGTCTATGTAGGTGGGAAATAACAATCTCTTCGAATTTATTCATCTGCAAAGTAATTCTATCACAATTGCAGAATTGAAAGGACCTCTCTATTAGAGTTTTATTTGAAGACTTACTTGATAAACTCTAATCTTTTCCAAAGAGCTAGAAATTCTCTAATCTTTTCCAAAAAGCTAGAAATTCAATTTGGTTATTATTTAAAGTACCCAATATGAAATTATAACTAATTTTGGATTGTTCTTTAAGAAAAATGATCACCTCTCGTGCTCCACCTACCTCTATATTTTTTATTTTTAAAATATAAATAAAACTACTAAAAATTAACCATATATATCCTCTTTTAAAATACTAGCATAGATATTAAAACGATAGAATCCATAAAAACCCAACAAACTTGGGAAATAAGACAACCTTTTCATAATCACTTAAATACCTGCAATGTTTTTACAAATAAATACATGGAATGTATTAAATACAATATGGAAATTCTTGGAACAAAGATTTCCATGTAGATAAGGTTGGTTCCAAAACTTTATGGTTATTATTTAGTGGAGAGGTTTATTTTTTAAGTCAATAAGCTCATTCTACAATCTGGTGTTAAGAGGATGGATAAGTATGTTTATTTCTCTTCAAATAAAAATAAACTATTCTCTAAATAGAAAAATAATCTCCACTATTATAATAATATATATATATATATATATATATAATTAGTTTTCCATATGATTTCATGTAAAGTAATTAAAAGTGAAAAAAAATATGAGTAAGATTTTTAAACTTTATATTCTTTGATATCAACTTCATATATATCTATATAAAAAAAATTTAAAACATATTTTTTTAATGTTATATAAAATAAAATAGGTGAGTAAAATATTTTAATGTGAATCAATATTGACATATATTTAAAAAGGCTTAGTCTAACTTATAGATGAAATATCATTTTCCACCAGAATTTTCCAACATAAGACAATACAATTTCAAGATTTTTTGTTGTTTAAAATACATTTTTGAATGCATATATGGAATTGACCAAAATCCTTAAATAAACCCTTGGGCACTCGAATTATGCATATTAAACAATTCAAAATCAAGTTTTTAAAAATTTGTCAGAATTTGATTAAAATTAACCAGAAGAAATGTGGCGAAAAAGGTCATTTTGTCTATAAATCAGATTAAGCCTATTTAAAAATATATTAATAAAAAAAACCAGGTTAATGTATTTGAATAAAGTCAGGTTTAAAATATACAATCTCACATATTTAAAATATTATATAATTAATTTTAAAGGAATAATTATCATTGCGCCCATAGGCGCATTCTACAGCCCAATATGACCCCAATGTGTAAGTATGTCGAAAGCCAAAAAAAAATTTAAAAATAAAATCTAAATAATGGTTGCTTACATAATCACTTATATAACCATATAAATACACAATTAAAAATTTATTAAAAATAAATTTAAACAATACAAATTTAAAATATGAAGATATTTATGAACACTCAAAAAAAAGATATGGTAAATAAATAAAAATATAAATAAACTAGAGGTATGGTAAATAAATAAAACCTCTTTTTATACTTACTCTAGAAGAGATATTGTAAATGAATATAAATATAAATAAGACATAGTTATGGTAAATAAATAAAACCTTTTTTCATTATTACTCCGCAGGTATGGTAAATAAATAAAAAGATAAATAATCTAGAGGTATGGTAAATAATTAAAATCGACTTTTATATTTAATCCATAAACCTCTATATTTACATTAACTCAAAAGAGGTTTTATTTAGGTGAAGCCTATGAGCCAAATACCATGGGAAAAATTATTACTAATACCATGGGACAAATACCATGGGCCAAACACCATATTTATAAAAGCGGTGTGGTAAATAAATAAATATAAAATAGCTATAAAGAGGTAAGGTAAATAAATAAAAATATATCAAATAGGATTAGAAATCTCACATCTAATTATATATGAAGTCTATGGCCCAAATACCATGGACCAAATTATTATTAATACCATACCAAAAAAAATATTATTAACCCTAACATTAATATTAATATTTTTATTGTTGTTGACTCTAATATTCATATTAATATATTATAATACTAATATTATTAAATTTCATAACTTTAAATTAATAGAATATTAATTTTTTTATATTATAATATATATTAATACATCATGATATATATATTAACTCTAGATATATATGGGAGGGAAGAACAAAGACATATGGTAGAGGTGGAGAAATAGGGGGAGTGACAAGGGAGAGATGGAGATAAATTGAAGGAGAAAGGAGAGGAGGAATGAAGAGAGAGAGAGAGAGAGGGAGAGGAGTGAGAGAGGTAGAGAATGGTAACAGAGGGATATGGAAACATAAATATGGAGGCGGGAGAGAGAGAGAGAGAGAGAAGGGGGAAGGGAGAGGGATGTAGGATAGAAAGGGAGAGAGGGGAAGGATGAGAGGAGGAGGAGAGAGGGAGGGAAGAATAAAGACATAGATTGTGAGAACTGGAGAGAGAGGGAGTGAAAAGGGAGAGATGGAGAGAGAGTATGTATATTTAGGGGTGAGATAAAGAGACATAGGAGTGATGGAGACAAGGAGGAGAGAAAGGGAGAGATATAGTAGCATAGTTGGAGAGAGAGATAGAGTGATGGGGGGAAAGAGAGGATTGGAGGGTAGAGAGAGAGAGAGAGAGAGAGAGGTGTGGGGGGGAGGGGATAGAGGGAGGTTTGAGAGAGGACTTGAGAGAGGGGAAGAGAGTGATGGGGGAAGACAGAGGATTGTAGGGGTGAGAGAGAGAGAGAGAGAGTAGCGGGGGAAGAGAGAGAGAGAGGTAGAAGAGAAAGGGAGAGAGGGGAAGGAAAAGTGAAGGGAATTGAAAGAGAGGAGGAGAGAGTGAGGGATAGAGAGATGGAGTTGGAGGGGGAGAGAGGGAGGGATAGAGAGATGGAGCTGGATGGGGAGAGAGGGAGGGAAGAAGAAAGAAATAAACAGTGAGTAGTGGAGAGAGAGAGGGAGTGAAAAGGGAGAGATTAAGAGAGAGTGTGTATGTTTGGAGGTGAGATAAAGAGAAACACAAGGAGAGATGGAGAGAAGGGGGGGATATGGAGAGAGAGAGGTATATAGTAACAAAGTTGGAAGGTGAAGATAGAGAAAGAGAGAGAGAAATGTGGGAGAGAAAGGAAGAGAGAGAGTGAAGAGAGGTAAAGAAAGAGAGATGGAGATGGAGGGAGAGAGAGAGGGAGGTAAGAATACAGACATATAAAGTGAAAGGTGGAGAGAGCGAGTGAGAGAGAGAGAGTGTGTGTTAAGGAAGATGGAGAGAGAGGGAGAGAGGATAGCAGGAGGGAGAGGGAGAGGAGGAGGGACTGATAGATAGATATATTGGAGAAAGACAGTGTATATTTTGGGGTTGATATAAAGATACAGAGGGATATAGAGATAAATATGGAAGGTGAAGATAAAGAAGAGATAGATGGAGACAAGCAGGGATGGACAAAGAAATTGATAGATATAGAGTGAGAGAGTGTGTGTGTTTGGCGGGGTGAGATAAAGAGACAAATAAGGACAGATGGAGGGAGATAGAGATATATATGGAGGGGGGAGAGAGGAAAGAATATTTCTTGCATTAGATGCATAGGTTTCAGTGTAGATGGTGATTTCTAATCCTATTTGATTGCTTGCACTAGATGCATTGATTTTAGTGTAGATGTTGATTTATAATGATATTTGATTACTCACACTAGATGCATTGATTTCAATGTAAATTATTTCTAATCCTATTTGATTGCTTGCACTAAATGCATTGATTTCAGTGTAGATGGTGATTTCTAATCCTATTTGATTTCTTTCACTAGATACATTAATTTCAATGTAGATGTTGATTTCTAATTATATTTGATTGCTTGCACTAGATGCATTGATTTCAATGTAGATGATTTCTAATCATATTTGATTACTTGCACTAAATGAATGTAGATGGTGATTTCTAATCCTATTTGATTATTTCCACTAGAAGCATTGATTTCAGTTTAGATGTCAGTTTTTAATCCTATTTGCCTACTTGCACTAGATGCGTTGATTTGAGTGTATATGTTGATTTCTAATCCTATTTGATTACACGCATTAGATGCATTGATTTCAATGTAGATGTTGTTTTCTAATCTTATTTGATTTCTTGCATTAGATGCATTGAATTCATTGTATATGTTGATTTATGATTTGATGTAATTGTATGTATGTTGGTACATTAATTTTAAAGTCATTGTTGGATTAATAGTGTGCATTGATTTCAGTGTAAGCAGAAAAAATTATTGACAGTGTACATTTATTTTTGTGTTATAGTAATTAAACCTATTTACATTGGAGAGCAAGAGAGAGAAGGTATGATGTTTACTACAACAACTCAAGCTAAATATTTAAATGGTTTATGATTCCAAGTGTCATTTTCATATAATCAATATGAAAAGGTGACAAAACTAACAAGTGTGACAATACGAATAGTAGAAGAAAATAGTTTAAGATGGATCACAATGAAGACTATTTGTAATTGACTACATTCTTATTATTCACATTTATATCATTCTATATTATTACATTGTCACTTTTCATTCAAAATTTTTATTTCATCATTTTTCACCATTAAAGTTATTTTACAATATTTATCATCTCAACAAACTGAGGTAACTAAACAAATTTAAAATTAATTGACTCGATAAATCTCAAACATATTTAGCATATTTAAAATGGTTATATTAATATTAAATGTATTTACATATTATTGATAAAATTAATCATATGTTCCTCATATTATTAATAGATTTTCCTTAGTCGCACACGACTGAAACTAGCCTAGATCCATCTTAACTCCGGAACTATCAAGCGTCAAGAGGGATCAAATCTCCCGAGGTGCAAATCTTTCCTCAATTTTTTCACTAAAAAAAGGGGTTTGCACCTCGAGATATTTGATCCCTCTCGGCGCTTGATAGATCCGAAGTTAAGATGGATCTTGGCTGGTTAAGTCTCAATGTGTTCATTTTAGCTCGGGACTTGAACTTCACCCTGGGCCCTTAGGATATTTGGGGTTAGAAGGCATAGGTTGACCCACTCTCATCTTTCTTTAAATATTTATTGGAGGCAAACACACCGTCGGATGCAATTCCTAGCATATGGCTCCACCTGGAGGAATGGGAGATATGGTGGGGAAGGTATCTCTAAATGGATAGACCATTTTCTGGAAAGTCAGTCATTGTTTAAGAATATGTTGGGTGTGGAATATTTTATTATTCCAATGTTCATTTCAAACCATTTGTCGATTGCGCTGGATTGGAAAGGGTTGGAGATGCATAGGAAATACCCATTTAATTTCAATACGTGGGGGCTGAAGGAAGATACCTTTATGGAGTTGATACATCAGGTTTTGGGATCTCATTTTTCTCCGAGTACGATGTCTCTTATGGAGGCTATAAGCCTAAAATTGAAGATTCTTAAAACCAAATCCTGGTCTTGGATTTTTTCCAAAAGGCAAGAGGAGCAACTGGATTTAGTAAAGATAGAGGATGCTCTACGGAAGCTATCTAACACCCTAGATCCTCTTTATTTCTCTGAGTTGTACAGAGGCAAAATTGTGGCATTGGAAGGGCATAGGAATGTCATCCTAAAAGCTGAGGAAGAGGATTTAAGAATGAAAAGTGTGGCCTTATGGATAGCATCAAGAGGCAAAAATTCAAAATATTTCCATAGACAGATCAGTTTGAGGAAACATATGAATTCCATTAAAAGGATTAGTGATTCAGATGGGAATGTCTATAACACACAATCCTCTCTAGAATGGGCAGCTATTGAACATTTTAGGGAGCATTATAAGGCCGAAAATTTAATGGCTTTCCATCTTCTTTCTTTTTGGCGCACATGGGATTGCGACAGGGGTGTGCATTATCACCTTTACTATTTCTATTGGTTGTGGATACGATGAGCAGGAAAATCTGGGATTCTTCGCATCGATATATCATTAGAGGCATTCAAGTTGCTAGAAACCTTCAGGTAACACACCAAATGTTTGCAGATGACCATCTTTTTGGAGGACAGAAAAAATGCAGTGTTTCGATAAAATATCAAAGAAATTTTTAGGATTTCGAGGAGGCATCGAGATTATTTATGAATGAGGCCAAATTGATTCTCATACAAAATGGAGGGGAGGATTCTGAAGTACAGGATATTTGCAGCATTTTAGGGGAAAATTCAAGACAAATCGAAGATGGTATTACTTATCTTGGATTCAGGCTCAAACCGATGGGGTACATAAATAGGGACTGGGAGTGGCTGGTCACCAAAATCAAACATAAGCTGGATGGATGGAAGCACAAATACCTATCTTTGGGTGGTAAGTGGTGATGCTCAAATCTTTCATCCAGAATCTTTCTATTTATTGGATGCACCTTTTTTTACTACCAAGATAAACTATAAAATGCATACAGTCTATCATGGTGAGTTTTATCTGGTCTGGAGCTCATATTGGAGGTTCGAAAGATTAGATCCACCTGGGGAGATGGTCACTCATCACAACGCCAGTCGAAGAGGGAGGATGGGGAATCCTGGATTCATACAATTTTAACAAGGCTCTTATCATAAAAAAGCCTTTGGCGAGCTGTTGATGGTACTAGTTTGTGGTCGAAGATCGTCAAGGCTAAATACTTAAGCAGTCAAAATTTTTCAACATGGATAACCTTTGGGGCCAAGGAAAAATATCAGATGTCTTCCATTTGGAAGAGTATGTATAGGATGCAGGAGCTACTTATGAGATATGTCTGGTGGACTGTGGGAGATGGGAATAGAATCAAGATTGGTCTCGACGCCATTTGTGGAATTAAAGGTAATCACTCATTATCTGTCCAAATTTAAATCATATACATCAAAAGGATGTCATGTATTTGAATTATATCATAATATATTTCCCATTTCATTTATTATTGCAAGCTTGGTCCATGGCAGAGGATCTGGAAATACCGGAGGACCTTTCTGAGGAATGGGGAGCATACATTTCCGCTCTCTGAAATGTTGGGATTACGATTAGCGAGGGTGTGGATCACATGGCATGGGAAGATTCATTAAAAAAAGGAAATCCACGTGTTCAAGAGATTTATAGGAGTTTACCGAAGTTGGAAGGGGAGTTGACATTCCCAACTTTTCCTAAAGTCATTTGGAAATGGTAGATTCATAATAAAATTAAGGCTTTTAGTTGGTTGGCTATACACAATAGACTATTGACTTGGCAGAATCTTCAAAAACGTGGCTTTCAGGGTCCTAACATTTTTGTTCTATGTTTGAAGGGATTTGAGGATATCATTCATATTTTCCTCTTGTGCCCATATAGTCTTTCACTTTGGGATGGGGCCTTGGAAAGCTACAAGATAGTCACAAGGAATATTCCTTAGACGATGTATAGTGCTTTCAAAGTATAGAGTAAAAGACAGGATTATTATTCATTACCATTATATATCTTTTGGACCATATAGAGGAGGAGGAACACAATTATCTTTAATGAGAAAGGTCTAGAGCTTCATGATGACATCATCAAGACTGTGGCTTACTAGAATGAGATTGGTCCTTTGAAGAAAAATAAACAGCACAAGATAATAATAAAAGAGATATGTGGCTATCTTTTCCTGTAGGTTTCTTTGATAGAGCTAGTGTTGGGAGGGAATGTGGATGTGAAGCAGTAATTCATCCTTCTAAGGATAAAAAATATGATTTCTGGTGGGAGGGAGGGATGGGAAAAAATAATAGAGCTGAATTAATCGCTTGATGGGGTGTGTTGATAACTTCTAAATGGGACGGACTAGATGATATTCAGATTTCCGGGGATGCCAAAGACATCATTGAGTGGGCCAAAGGAAATAACGCCTTCAGTCTGCCCATCCTATCCAACTGGATGCAGCGAATACAAACAATGACCAGATCATATTAGAAGGTTGCCTTCAACCACATCTACAAAGATAAAAATTGGACTGCCGATTTCCTATAAAAAAGGGGTATCCATATTTTTTTTTTGCGTTGCGTTGTGAGCCTGAGATCCAGCCCTAGCAGCCTCCTATGCGCAGCCTTGGACCTCAGCCAACATGGCCCTCCCGGAGCCACATCCGGGTGCGACTCCCCTCAATGAAGGCACCATCTCCCTGTCACAAGCTCAGCCTGATGTGGTTGTTGTTGCCTTCGCCTCCTTAATCGATTCAATGGGTCCTCAATGAACCAGATCGACAATATCCAAGTTCGTCAAGAAACTTGAAACTATCCCTGAGATCGTCCTACCACCCCACCTGCCTCAAAAAGCAGCGATCTCTTTAGCTGAGAAAGGATTGGTTGGCCAGTTCACTGGACTTTGGCCATCTCCCAAGGTTGCTTAGAAATGGGTTGAAAGAAACTGGGCTCAGTTCACCCAAGGAAAAACCTCCATTCATTTTTGTGGCAGAGGTTACTACACCCTTCATTTCGAATCCAAGGACGATCGGGACCACATTTTCAGAAGTGGTCCATACTTTATGGACACCAAAGGTTTATATTTGAATCATTGCACCCCTGATTTTGACCCGGAACTGGATGTTCCAAATGTTTTTCCAACTTGGGTCAGGCTGCCTCACCTCCCCTTGTATTGTTGGGGATATGAATCAGTGAGAACAATAGGGAATGCCTTTGGAAAATATATTGACAGAAGTAATCCAAAGGACAATATGTAGGCAGGAGAAAGGATCTGTGTTGAAGTAGATCTAGGAAGAGGTCTCTCGGAAGCCATCAAGCTCAAGGTCGACAACTGGATGCATATTCAGCAGCTGGACTACGAACAAATTCCATTCAAGTGCAATGGTATGTCACGAGTACGGTAATTTCTCTAATAGATGCAACAAAAAAGAATAAAATGATAAACATGTGGAAGAAAACCAAGACCCAAAATGGGAACAAGTCAAGAAAAAGAAGACTGCATCTAAATCTCAACCTCCTCCTCCTCTGCCCCCTCCATCTAGCCCCCCCTCCCCTACCGTCAGATCCTCTTCCCAACCCTCCTCCTCCATCTTTGAATCCTCCCCTTTTCTGGGATCCAATCCATTTGATAACTTATCCAACTCCCTCATCCCTTCAGATTCCCCCATCCCCCCTCTCTCTCCCTCCTTCATCCCCATGGTCACCCATTCCCCTCCTCCCCTAGGCTCCCCTCCCCCTCATGGATTATTCTCCCACCATGAGGATCCACCCATCTTCTCCAGCCCCCCTCCCCTCTCCTCGAACCGGATCCTAACTCGAAATCAATCCAAAGAGTCCCTCCTTTACACTGAAAATAAAAAAAAAAGATGGAAGAAAACCCGATAGAGAAATAAGAGATGAGGCAAATGTCAAGGATCTTACCTTGGGAATGCAGCAGACAATGGATAGTTACCTCAAGAAAGACACCAAGAATAAAGAAAAATTCTAGCAGGTCCACAAAGGGAAAGGTCCCTCAGTCACAACCACTAGTAAATAATGATAGTTGTCTCTTGGAATTGCAGGGGGTTGGGTCATCCCTCCAAGATAAACCTCATAAATGACTTCATAAAAATGAAAAATCATACATCCTCCTTATCTAAGAGACAAAAATCGGCAGCCAAGATATGGACATCATTATAGCAAAATCAAAAAATTATGAAGGACAAGCAATTTCAGCAAATGGAGCTTCAGGAGGAATTTTCACTTTATGGAAAAAAGGAAAATGGCACCTGTAGAAATCAACAATGAAATGACATTGGCTTAACACAAATTTGGAAAATACAACAAATGGGAAAAAAAAACATATATAATATATACTCACCAAACCACTACAGGGACAAAGAGACTTGCTGGAAGACACTAAAAGAAACCAAAATGGAAGACCAACAATAAAATCTTATCTTAGGAGGAGATCTTAATCTCATTCTCAAGCCGGAAGAAAAAAGAGAAGGTAATTTTCAGCCAGACCCAAACAAAGAGATCCTTGAAGGAATCATGGAACATTGTAACATATTGGACATCCCTCTCAAAAATGGGAAATACACATGGGACAATAGGTGACTAGGGAAGGCTAATATCAAAGAGAGGCTGGATAGAATCCTCATTAGGGACAGCATGGTGGCTAGCTACAACAAAGTCTCTTCTAAAATTATTCCATCAGCAGCTTCAGACCACAAACCAGTCTCCATTGAACTCGGAACTGCTGAAAACTATGGACCTCTCCCGTTCAAATACAACCAGCTATGGAGTAGCCATGAAGAGGTTAAACAAGTGGTCGAAAAAATATGGAAATAGAAAATTAATGGATCCCCAACTTATATATGGGAGATGAAACTAAAAGCCACCAGAGTAAGATTGAAATACTGGGCTAAAGCCAACTACAAGGAACCGTACAAAAAGAAAGAAAAATTACGGCAAGAACTAACAAAAATTCAAGAGGACATGGAAAACACGAACAACACAGTTGAAATTCAAGCAAAGGAAAAAGAGGCACACTGGAAAATTTACAGGAATATTAGACAAGAGGAAGAAACGTGGAGGTTAAAGTCAAGGCAACTCTGGATTCAAACTGGAGACAAAAACATTACCTTTTTTCATAACTCAGCCAAAACAAGAATGATAAAAAACAATATAGAAAAAATTATGGGAGAAGGAGGGCATGAAATAAAGGGGCAAGAAGACATAAAAAAAGATGTCTTCCGGCACTTTAAAGCTCTTCTAACAGCTGTAGACAACCAAGCAAACTCGAAGGAATTCTTAATGCATATCCCAAAGCTAATAGATGAGGAAACAAACAATAACCTCTCTAAAGAAGTCACTGAATAAGTTATGACAACTATTTGGGATCTGCATCCGGAAAAGGCACCAGGCCCAGATGGTTTCCCTATCTCTTTCTACCGCACCTTCTGGAAAACTATAAAAAAGGACTTATTAAAAATGATTAGATGCGTTATCAAAAAGAAAAAGGTAGGATGATTCACTAATTCTACCTTCCTCGCCCTCATTTCGAAAGATCCTCGTCCTACCACTCTCAATAGATTTCAGCCAATTTCCCTCTGCAACGCCTCTTATAAAATCATTTCCAAAATTCTTGTTGGAAGGCTCAAACCTCTTCTCCACTCCCTCATTTCAGAAAAACAGGGAGGTTTTGTCCCTAACAGTCAGATTGTTGACAATATCATCATTGTTCAAGAGGCCCTTCATTCAAGCTTCTCTAGAAATGAAATAGGCTTTATCTTAAAAATGGACATGGCCAACGCTTTTGATAGAGTTAATCTCACCTTCGTTACTGTTGTCCTAAATATATATGGCTTCTCTGAAGACTTCATCAACACAATCAAGGCTTGCACTATAGTACCATGGATAGCTCCTCTTGTTAACGATAGACCATGTGACTTCTTCCAAATCTCTAGGGGCCTTCGACAAGGCTGCCCCTTATCATCTTTTCTCTACATTATAATGGCTGATTCTCTTAGCAGGAAATTGGAACACATCAGAAGAAATTATTCCTTAACAGGCCTCACAATCAGCAAAGGAACCAAAAGAATTAATCATTCTTTATTTGCATATGAAACCCTTCTAATGGGTGGCGCATCTTGTATCATCGCCAGAAGATTTAAAACCATCCTAGACAATTTCATGGATGTTTCAGGAGGGCTAATTAACAATGGGAAAAGTTGTATTTATAGCTGGAACACCCCTCCAAGAACTCTTCAACGTATGTATCAAATTCTGGAAATTCCTTTCTAAAATAATTGGAGCCATTTCTAATATCTTGGGCTGCCTCTCACCAAGAAAAATCTAAAGACAGAAATATGGAGCAAATATGCTGAAAAGATGAAAAATTCAGGCATGGGGGATGATTTGGCATAATCAAGAAGGCCAAATCATTCTCATCAAATTAATTCTTTCAACCCTACCCTTATATCAGTTTGCATTAATAGTAGCGCCAACAAGCATTCACAGGAAAATTGAGATCATCATCAGAAGTTTCTTATGGCAGGGAGGGAAAACTGAAACAAAAAAGTTTAGCCTTGTTCACTGGAACCAAGTAACTGCACATTACAAAAATGGAGGTCTCTCCATTAAAACTCCTGGGATAATGAACTTGGCTCTAGGAACCAAGATTGCTTGGAGGTTCCTCACTGGAGAAAGACTCTAGTGGAAAGCAGAATTAGAGGCAAAATATCTTAATGCTCCAAGAATTTCCATACTGGATAGAAGCCCTCCCATAAGACCTTGCTTTCAAATATGGAAACGCACCTCTGGTGCAATTCATTTAATCAAGAAACACATCTCTACAAGGCCTAGAAATGGGGGAAGGATTTGCCTATGGACTGACAGCATAATAGGAAACCCTCCCTTGTGCAGAAATATGGATATCAATTATCTAAAGAGTTGGATGACAAGAGAAGGATACAATAAAATGGGGGACATCCAAATGGGAAACTGATGGCACTTGGAAACAATGGGACAAACCCACCTTGCCCATCGATCTATCTAACCAATGGAATTCCATGACTTCTCTCTTAAAGGGAGCTACACCAATATAAAAAAACACCCAAGATGCCTACTTCTAGATTCCTACTGGAGAAGAGTATATAGTTAAGATGGGATATGAAAATATACAAGAACAACAGAGGCAGCAAGAATGGCAGTATTGGAAGTAGGCCTGGAAGGTGGAAACCCTCCCAAAAATAAAGGTTTTCCTATGGACCCTTCTCCACAACAAATCTCTCACAGCAGAGAATTTTTAAAAAAAGGGAATATATGGCCCTTCACAATGTCCTCTCTGTTTGAAGGTAGAAGAGACCATTCAACACCTCTTCCAAGAGTGTTCTTTCTCTAGAGATTGTTGGGAGAAAATGGTGTCTCCCATCGATGCAAATGTGAACTACAGACTTCCTTTAAATCAATTTATAAGTAAATGGAGGAGCATCTACCCCTACTCCTTTAAAAACAAATCCACAATTCAAAGGTTTTGGGTCAGCCTTCCCTCCTTTCTTTACTGGAAAATTTGGCTAGCTAGGAACGAGAAAGTCTTCAAAAACAAAAATCCCACAGTGAATACAGTGACCACCAAGGCCTGAGGGCATATGACTGAGTTTCTCACAGCCAAAGGGATATATGGAATAGATATGATTCAATTACAACATGATGAAAGAAGTTGGATTAGCTTCGCCCTCAATAAGATCACCATTCGCCATTTGATAAAATTCACAAAGGCTTATCCAACCTGGAAAATAAGAAAGAACGAGGAAGAGTTCCAAAGGTGGATCAATTCTCTCAACAGACCCTGTCTTTTCTTCCACGGAGCCTCAACGAAAAATCCAGGCAAAGCGGGAGCAGGTGGAGTCATAATCCTCAGAGACAATATCAGTAAGATTACAATTGGGGTTGGGGACAATGTCAAACAACAAAGCAGTCTTATGGCCTTCTTCTAGGCATGAAAATTCTAAGAGACAAGAAAATTATCAATGCAATAATTTTAGGAGACTCCTCCATTATCATCCATGCAATGGTGAGTGGTAGTTTCCCAAAAAACGTATCCCTTTGCCAAATTTTGCACAGAGTCAAGAAAATTGAAAAAACAAATTGGAAAGATAGATTACTATCATATCCTCAGAATAAAAAAAAAAGCAAGCGGACACCCAAGCCAATGAAGGAGTTCAAAGTAACGCAGGCCAGGCCAAAATTGACGAGCACACAATCCTCCTCCCTATCCCATGATGATAACTCTCCCACCCTTTTCCTTGATGCATTACCATCCTTACATAGGACAACAGATTCACAGCCATGACATGACTCTTTTTTCTGACTACCCTTACAACAACTCCAACGAATCTGGCATGCGCAATCTCAGAAAGATATACATCATATTTTCACAGAGTATCCTTATCCAGAATCTCAACACCTTTCCCATGACCCTCCATCACTACTATGTCCCTCTTTTTTTATTTAATCTACTCGATATGGCTCGAATCTCTTCAGAATATTTTGAATGGTTTTCTGTGCATCCACTTTCCAAGCTTCTCGACCCCTCCTCGAACTTGCTTACAAGCTCAGTTACTTCCTCTAGCGTGGAACCCCTTGGTCTCTATTTGGATCTAGCAAGAAAACCTCCCCAATTTTGCAGGCGTATCTGGTTTCCATAGCTATTTTGGGCTTTGCCTCTCATTTTTCTCTTGCGCTCTCACAGCTCCCTTCCCTTCCATCCACTTTCTTGCACCCTCCCCCCTTCCCCTTTAGCACTTATCCTCCTGGGGAGTTCTTCCAATCCTCTCATTATCCCAGTCAACAATATTTCTTTCAACAGCAAAGCCAGTCTCACTTCCAACGAAGAAGGCAGTCGTACAGTCAATAGAGAACACAACATCGCACCCACCAGAGAAGGATACACAACCACTAAATACAAAATAATGTTATCTCCTACTAGTAGAGAAGGCAACAACTCAGTCTTTCTCCCCTTCTTCAAGCTTATGGATTCTTCTAAAGATAAAAAAACACCCTTGCTCTTTTTGAAAATCTCATAGAGTGGTGATTGAAAACTTGAGGAATCAAATTCAACAAGATAAAGTGTGTTCTAAAGTGGAAATGGCTATCCTTCGTGAGGAATGGAACACATGCAACAAGGAATTAATGGAGGTGAAGAATCGACACAACCATATGGAAGAGACAATGAACTTTCTGCGAGAAGCCATCTCCAAAAAATCAGAGCAAGGATCCACCTCTATGGATCATGGAAGTGGTCATAGAGACAACGAGAACATAGTTAACAAATGATCCATCTCCTTTTCAGGCTTTCTATGTTTTCCATCAGGTCAATAGGTGATAATCTAGTTTAAAAATGAAAGCAAATGTATCCTCCTATTAGAACAGTTTGTAAGGCACTTGTATCTACTTCAAAAAGGATAGATAGAAACAACAGTAACATCAGTACTCATGGAGCAATGCACCCCCAGCAAATAAATCCATCTTGTAAGCTGAGTGGGGTGATTTTTTATCGAGGAAGTTCTTCTCCTCTTCTCTTTTTCTGATAATACATCATAACCGAAATTGTGTGAAAAAAAAGAGAGGTATCCAGAAGGAATTTGGTATGTTTTTTTTCTCCGTCTTTGAATAGGTCTTTGAATAGGGTAGCATGATTATCACTAGAAATATCAAGTACTCATAAGGAAAGAAGAACCAAAACACCCTAAGGAGGATTCCAATTTTGCAGCATTTTGATTTCAGCAGATATGCATATATAGTTATTTAGAATTTTGTTTTTTTTCACTTTTAAGGACGCAAAAATATGTAATATATTCAGAATATTTCTTTTTTGAGAGATTTCTAGATGCATACAGATCATAGATATGCGAGACATTTACAAAAATATATCTGGTGAGACATCTAGAGGCATGTAGAAGAAGGAATAGAAAATGAACATTGATGTGTACTATTTTATTTAAATTAATTAAGTAGCATTTTTTCTTCATGAAAAAAATATACCAAGCCTATGAATATGAAATGAGTATAGATTCATCTTAAATACGGATCTAATATGAGCCTAGAGAAATGAAAACAATGTGTAATTTGTTTTTCATTGTTTAAATTGCATTTTTGAATGTTATATAAAGTATATATAGGAACAAATAAAGTTTTAATTATAAAAGCTTATTTTTTCATTGTTCAACAATAAAAACCTATTTTTTTCCTTTTGAAATATTTTAGAAAAGTATTTTACTCACTTTTCTTTTTAAATCTCTATTACCTTACAAAATATTCATTTTTCTTTATTATAGTCAACACTATTTCTATTTAAAACATAATTTATTTTTATTTTAAAGGGACTAGTGTGAACTTGAATGAACAGACAAAATTAAACATCCCTTTATATTGGGCTGTAGAATAAGCATTTCGAATCAATGATGGAAAGATGGAAGAATGAGAAATCAAGTTAGAGATATGAAAAAAATCAATAAAAAGAGAAAGAAAATAATATGTTTTGGTCGGTGGTCTTCCAAAAAAAATTTGGTACTCTTTAACCATGACAAAATGCTCTGAAGAAAGCTCAAGGAAATTCTTATATATAGAGAAAGATTCTTCATTTGTAAAATACATATCTGAAAGTGAGTGTCAAAAGGGAAATCAGCTAGAAAAGCGAAAAAGAAACGGAAATTGCCCTTTGAAGTGCGACGCATAGATGAAGACAACGAAGGGAAATTCTTCAATATACGTGGATTTTTGAGGGAAAAAAAAGAGGGGAAATTCTTAAAAACATGGTTGTCATGGATCAACTAACTCGTAGAACCTCACTAGAGGAGTAATTGCACAAGAGATAAACATCATTGTCTATGTGCTTCCATCAGGTTGGATCCCCGAGAGTCGTGACCATCATTCACCGGAGGCACACTATCATGGGTACTGTAGGATTCTGATAATGTCTTAATAGGTAAAGAAATAGAAATAAAGAAATTGCAAGTCGCAACAACTACGTAGTGTTGATGTTCAACCTTGTTAAAAAGTGTGCATACAGAACATAGAACATATAAAATATTAAATAAGCCTGAAGCGACTATGTATTGTTGGCCAATGATGCGCCCCATGTAGTGTCTATTTGATAGCCAATTAGATTGCAAAAAAAAGAATAAAATAAATAAAATTTGAGTAATACTAAATTTTAATGTGCAAAGTCAAATTATGAAAAATTTGCAATTTTTTTTGTCTTACCAAATTAATATGGTTTAGATAAAAAACTCAATACAATATCTTGTTGTGTGGGGATAATAATAAGATTTTAATGTATAAAAATAATACTGTTTGGGATGATAATGAGATTTTAATGTATAAAAATATTATTAGTTAGTTTTTTAATAGCACTTGCATATGGTGATACAAACTAAGATGAGGAGTCTTTTGGTTGAAAAAGAAGAGGACAAGTTTCTAGTTATATCTTGCCTGAGGACCACTGTCTCTGCTGGACACGACAATATAATTGGGCATTATTGGATATCTCAACAAAATAATGCTAAGACGGACATTGGACACCTAAACACAACTAGATCCTACTCAAGATGTCTACAAAATAATGCTCAAAATTAATAATACTTGTTCGAAGTTAATAAAACTTTGGGTAGGAATACACATTTGATCTTTGATAAGTTAGGAGTATACATGAATGGAAGCTTTGTTGTAGTGAAGTGTTGCTTAGCTAGAAAGTTATATCGCAGGTGTGAAAATAGTTTATGATTGTTTCACTATGGTTGATTATGTTTGAACATTGTTAACCATAATTGTTATGTTTGATCATAAAGTCATATTTGATTGTGGGAAAATGTAAAAAAAGGATTTGATCTTGGTGTTTTATTACATAATATTTGTGTCTCTCATAAGACAAGCCATTGAATCAATCTAATAATTTCATCACCTCCACAACATAGACAAACACCCTACTGTTTTTTTCTTTTTTTCCCTTTGGTTAATAATAATTAATAATGAAATAAATAGGTATGTACAATGAATATCATGTCCTATTCTATGCCCTCTTATAAAATGTAGGGTTTTACACAATACAACTTGTATAAAAAGTTATCTTCCTAAAATTTTAATGCTAGTTTTGATATCCATAATTTTCCATGTCCCCTATATTGAATGCATGCGTTCATAGTACGATTGAGTGGAGAAGATGTATATAAAGTAAATGAGGGAATTGAAAAAAAAAGAAAATTAAAAGAAATATAAAATAAAAATAAAAAATTAATATATGAGAAGTGAATGTACTACAAACCTATATATAGACGGGGTATTACAAATGTATGTGTACAAGGGATATGCACATGCAAGTGTAAAGAGGAAAAGGAGATTCCCTACACATGTAAAAATGTTTTGGTAAGTAATAACATTAATGCGAGAATATATGAAATAACAACAATAAAGTAAATTAGTGATGGTGAGAATTTGCTAAGGCTTGTGGGTTTGGGATGTAACCTTGGGATTATTCACTCATCATGATTTGGGCCAAAATCATGATAAAAATATAATATGTGATAGATGAGACGATACAATGATGAAAATATGACATGGATGAGGATGATAGTGCTCGTTGATACGATTCTAACGCATTAAGAATTGTCCAAATCCTAATTGTCATTAGAGAAATAAATTTTTGAAATTCACAAAGTAATTATTGATTACCAAGTCATGTAGCTTGGTGTAAAAATACTCCAATAGATGTCTCACTTCAAACAAAACGTTGAGCCCTTAAAGGTCTATAAATTAAGGGTAATGTGAGTCATTTTACAGACCAAAAGAGTGGGCAACACAGCTAAAGGAAGATCTGAGATTTTCGGTGAGCCTTAGCTGCAACAAGGAGCAACCAAACAGCAAGAAAAGGCCAAGGTACAATGTGTGTGAAGTATGGCTTGCTGTAGGTGACAGCGAGGTGACTTTGGGCTGGTTTGAGGCATGTCTTAGGGCTATTTTGGGTGCGAGTTGCTAGGCAGAGAAGGCCGCAGCTAGAAGGGCTCAGTTGAGGAGGAGGAAGTTATGTTCTAGGACGCAACCCTAGAGGATCAAGCGAAGGGGAGAGAATGGGTCGGTTCAGCCAGCATAGCAAAGAGGAGTGAAGGTCGAGGTCAGTAAGGGTAAATCTGGGCATCAAACTGAAGCATACCTCTGCGTAGAGACCAAGAACCATATGCTGATTGCAGGTGTAAGACAAGGTTGTTTGAGGATAGCCGAGGAAGCATAAAGAAGGCCACATTCTTCTATGTTAAGGCAGTAAGCAAACAGGGTCTATGGAGGTGCCTTGGTGCAGAAAAAGAAAGCCCTAGACAGGGCCGCATACATCACTCATTGCAGGTCCAAAACAATTGTGTTTTGGAGGGTTGGACAACGTTGTAGCTAAGTGCATGATATAATGGATATTTTTTGGGCTGCTGATGTCTTATAGATCGAATAACGTCCTTGGATAATAGAGAAAATAGGATCTCATGGGAGTAATGGCCATTATAGAAGAGGAAGCAGGACCATGGTAGGCGATTTGTCGGCCTGTAGGCAGAGAACATGCAAGATGGTAGTTATTGTGATAGGGGAATGAAGATAGCTTGGAGTTCGATAGCTCCTTCTTATGAATGAATATTTCTAGTGATAGTGATAGTTACAAGCTTAAGATTGGGTATGCAGAGGGGTGTCTGATGGTCAGACACATGTCAATGGTTATTGGGAAATGAGGTTTCGATTATGTTGTCTTATATCAGAACATGAAATTAAACATTGAGGGAGCATGCCATAATTCTATTTAGGGTTTGTATCGAGATTTCTTAACATTCCCTGTCAACATATGAGAGTAGGAACGATATTTTTTGACACATTTATTTCTCATAGTTGTATCATGGTGTTTTGAGAAGGTGATCCGAGAATATTTCTATCTCTTCATCTTATCTTAGGACTTTTCTCCATAGTAGTAAATTCTAGTGCTAAATTGGCATATTTTGTTGTATAGTAAAGTCTCTTTCGAACAAGTCATATTGCACAATATACTGCATCTACTGGATGATCCCATTAGTGCATATCAAGATTTGATTTTACACGTGCTCTCATTTTGAAGTGATCAACTTGGGATTCTAGATATGAATACATTTTTATATACAAATGTACTCTGAGGGCCTGTTGTTTCAAATTCGATCACATTTTCCTGATAAAATCTAATATCTCCAGAGTTTTTGTTATCGATTGGGGTGTTTTCCACCCTTTTCTTCTATATTTTACACCTAGATTGTATTGGAGCATCTTGATACTTGATGCCACTGTATGCTTGGGTTTTTGAATTTAGCTCTTCCCATCCAATCACTATTGTCACCTGTTAAAAGTGTGACTAGGTTTGGTCTTCATAATTATCATTATGCTTGTATCAATATGTATTTTTTAATTTTATGAAAAAGTGAAAAAAATAAAAATAATTTTATTACTTTTTATTATAAGTTAAGCATGTTCTTCATGCTTCTAGGATTTTTTAGTCATAAATCAAAGTTCTATTTGGACTTCTTGTAAAGAAAAAGGAAAATGATTTTTTGAAAAAATGTAATTTGGGTAAATTTACTTCAAGAAGCCAAGTCATCCCTCCTAATTGTTAAGTTGAATCACCCACCAGATGTGTCTTTTTGAACATGAGAACAACTATATATTGGCATTTGTCCTCCTCTAATTTGGAAAGCAATTTCAGTGCTCTTTTTGTGATGAGTTTTTCAGTAGATCTGACATGATTCAAGTTTTTTGAAATAATGCAAGTTTTATGTGGGAAATTATCTGAGAATAATGCAAGCTAATATGGTTGAATATGATGTTATCTTTTGTGACTGAAAATGGACTGAATTGGCTTCTTGGAGGACTGGAATTTTGTCGTGGTATTGGGTCTTGGATTTCTCACTTTGATATGATTCTATAAGAAGATAATTTTTCCTGTGTTTTCCCCCTTGTGGGGTTTTTGCTTCGGCTTAGAGCCTATATCTTATATTCTTTGTTTCTTGTGATTTTCATGTTTTACAAGTTTGGTAAGTTTGAAAATAACATAACAAACATTAATAAGAAGACAACAATATTGTAACATAACCCAAGAGAAATCTACCCTAATTCTTAAGCCTCCAAATTTCTCAACATGGTATAATAAGAGCTAAGGTTTGAAGGAGGAGTTAGACAACTTGGGTTAGTTTGTGTTAGTTTGTGTTAGGTAATCGGTTATTAGAGTCCAAGAAACCTGGGGAATTGATTCAACAGTTTCTTGATGTATTTATATGTGTACACTTTGTACATCATTCTTTGAGAAATTCATTAATATATTGTTGAGTTTGTTCCCAGTTTGTGTGTTGTGTGTTTTACAGTGGTATCAAAGCCGGAAAGATAATTTGTTGAATGAGAGCATGGTTTGAATGAGAACATGGTTATTTTCTCCATCAAAGAGAATGAATTTGATACGTCAGAGATTTAGTGTGTGAGAGTACAACACAGTCATTTAGAGGCAAAGCAGCGGTTTCGACGCAGAGCGAGTGTTGATTTATTCCTAAGTTCATATTTTGTGCAGTGGTAGTTGTTTGTTTTGTGGTTTGATTCATTATTGAAGAAGACTTGGCTGCCTTCTTTATTGATTGGAGGCCTGTACTAGTGGACCAAGAGAGAGTCTTAAACAGCAAAATTGAAGCGAACTTACAGAGATATTCAGTATTGCAAATAGTGAAGCTATAAGAAGTCTACCTAATATAGTGCTGCAAAAAAAAAATGAGCCTCAAAGCCATTTCCAATAGAGATATAGTGCAGACACGAAATTTCTCAACTTCTTTTGTGCTAAACTTGGTCCTTGACAGAAGCCCTGCTAAGATGAGGCTAATTCGTCCTAAACCTGAAGCATATATCCCCTGAAGAAGTCATCTAAAAGAGATGCCCAGCGGATAACGTTTAAAGACAAGAATGGAATATTCTACTCTGCTCTACTGTTCTGGTCAAGATGCGAAAGGAAACTGCGCAAAAGCCCGTTATAGATTCGTCCACTAAGTCTGTAGGATTCCTTCACGTTGTGCACAGGCGCTGCAAAGATGATATTAGTGAACTAAAGACCAGAGTTTTGAATTGAAAGGTTGAATTTTGTGATGGAGACTAAAGGTGGGATATGAAGACATTCGACCTCACGGTGGCATTGAGAAATTTATAGTGGTGTTTCAAACAAATTTTGTGCAGTGTTGACAGTTATACCTTGCAGATGCATTTTTCACTCCCAAGAAAATGAGTCTGTGAAAAGTTTTTTTTTGTCTCTTTTTTTTATTAGTCTATCTATAAAGCGGAATGTAAAGTTGATTGCAGAGGGAGGAATTCTCCTTTGCACATTTGGTGAAAATTTTGTCGTAAGCGAAAGTGGATTTTTCGGAGGGAGGGATTCTCCTTTGCACTGGTATGACAGAGTTCAAGAGTTCAGTTGTTTTCTATGCATGATGGTAATTATAGTGGGTGAAGGAGGTATCAAATTGAAGAGTTGTATTTTTCTATGCGGTTTATTATAGTGGGTGAAGGAGGTATCGAATTGAAGAGTTGTACTTTGCTCTGCGGTTTTTGGTCTTCATTTATATTTTTCCCATTGAATTTCAAAAGATAAATTTGACAATTGTTGCAATCAAAAGGTCACGGGGTACACAAAGTTGAAATCAATTTTTTTTTTGAATTTTGATTTTTTATTGAATTTATGAGCACAACATTTAACGATATTGTGGATAACTGACTTCATGTAGTTACATTGTGTATGTAGTTACATTGTGTATTAGAGGTCACAAGTTCAAGTCATATTTTACTTGAATTTGTTGTTGATGGGTGCATGATCGGTTGAACCAAAAACCCGATTAAATCATTGAAAATTTTCTTGAGTTTGATGTTCAGTCAAAGAATGATCAGATAAATAAAGTGCTTTTAGGTGAAAATTTGGATGCAGTAGAAGTGTTGATGTGAAAGTGTGGTTGACTATGCCCTTGCCAGCCCATATCTCCTCTTGCACATCCAAAACTTTTCTATCATACCTATCCCCCTCGCTGATCATGCACTTCTTTCACCCTCACTTCAGCTCAGCATCCCGCGCAAGCCCCCGCCCCCCACCCCGCACGGCCCACCCCGTACCCTCTTCAGGTTCGAGGAAGGCGATCTTGACGTCTTCTGCTCTACCCTCAATCATGCACCTCCTCTTGTAGCCCAGTTCGCCTCCCTTGTATCTGCCACCGATAAATACCACTACCTCTCATCTGCAATCTGGGAGGCTGCACTCCAGTCCTTCCCTTCCTCCACTTGCTCCACCGCCACACCCTCTAAATCAGGTGGATGTCCTATGAATAAATGGCATGACCACGAGTGTAAATCTCTGCACTAGGACCTCCAACACGCGTTCAGACACTCCCTACCGTCCTACCCCCTCATCTGTTCAGCCTATCGCTGCCTCCTTCACCGTAAAAAGCGTTTTTTTATCTCCCACCAGAGACGGATCCTTTCTGATCTTCTTCTCCACTCTCCTAAGGAGTTCTGGGGCACCATCCTTTCTAGGCGATCTCCCACCCCTATCGACCTCGACCCCACCTCCATGTTCTCCCACACCTCCAAGTTGTATGACATCCCTGGGCAACCCCCCATTCAGGCTATTTCCCCCCAGCCACTTGTCACTTCTTCTCCGACAAAGATGTCAAAGAGGCAATCTGGGCTTTAAACAGTAGCAAAGCCGCAGACGAAGAAGGCTTCTAGGCAGAATTCTTCAAGTTTGGGCTTCGTCCTCTGGCTAGTTATCTAGCAAATCTTTTCAACCATGTCATTCGTGATGGCTTCCCTGAGGAATGGTCCCACCATATTATCTACCCTATCCAAAAAGCAAGGGTTACATCTGACCCGGACAATTACAGAACGATCATGGTCGGACACACATTCTCCAAGTTGTATGCTACTGCCCTCCACAGGGGACTCTCCAGCTTCCTAGAACAAAAACATCTCAGGGCCAGGGGCCAAGTTGGTTTCAGACCAGATCACCGGACCACCGACCATATCTTCACTCTTCGGGCAACGATCGAGGAGGCCCGACATCGATCCTCCAAAGTGAATTGCTACTTTGTGGACTTCAGGAAGGCCTTTGATTCAGTCCCGAGGGAGGACCTCTTTCAGAGGTTGAAGGGATTGGCATCTCTTCGACTCTTTTGACTGCTATTATGCATCTCTACGAGTCCGTACTTGGTCGTCTCCACACGGTTGGAGGGATGTTGGAGTTCATTCAAAGCACTATTGGAGTCAAGCAAGGGTGCCCGCTTTCCCCCACTCTTTTCGAGATCTACATTGATGAGTTGGAATCTTTCCTCCGAGAGCATATCCAAGAGTCTGATGGGTGCCTTCTCCACCAGGTCCTGATCTCCATCCTCCTTTTTGCAAATGATATTGTTCTCCTAGCCTCCTCCCCGGAAGGGCTACAGAGACAGCTTGATGCCCTCACAGCTTTTTGTGACCTTCGGCACTTGACGGTGAACTTGAGCAAAACCAAAGTCATAATCTTCAATGGGGTGAAGAAGACCTCGAGTTTCTGCTTCCTATTCAAGGGAGAAGAAATTGAAGTCGTCATCAGTTACACTTACTTGGGAGTGCAGTTCTCGGGTCCCTGCTTCAGCCTTCGGCCTGCCCTCCAGCCCAGGATAAACAAAGGGTACGGCTCCCTAGCCCTTCTTGAGAGACATTGCTTCCGCCACCACTTCTAGGATATACCATCCAAGATGAACATCATGGATACCTTGATCCGCCCCACCATGCTTTATGGATTAGAGGTCCCTCACTCTTGGAGTCAGATTGGGCATCGACTGAGCGAGTCCAGATTCTTCTCTTACGCCACTTCATCCGGTGCAAGCAGACAGTTCCTCAAAACATCATCTTAGCAGAGTTCGAAGCTAAGCCCTTCCGTTTGGAGGCAATTTTCAGGATAGTCTCTTACCTTCATCGAACCCGTGGCTTGGCAGACACGAGAGAGGGGAGAGATAGGTACCCATACCTGGCCTATTGCTCCTCAAAGAACATCGCTCACACGCAGACCAACCGCACCAAATGCTAGTTCACCGAGATGACAGAACTCCTTGGTCTTTTCGGTATCCACACAGATCATCTCCCTCCATTCCAGTACTCACTGAACGCCCCAGGGCACCTCCTTCCAAACCAGCAGGAACTCAACAAAATCACCAGGGAGGACATCTACAGGCAGTACATTCAAACTACATGGGTCAATCCTCCGGGTGATCTGCGTCCACAGATGGCCTTTTACGCTAAACACTTTCTGGAGATCCGAGATGGACTCATCACTCGACCCCCTTATACCCTCCAGCATTGGATGCATGCCATTAGGATCCCCCTTGGGCAGCTCAGAGTTGGATCACACAAGCTTCGAGTGGAAACAGACCACCATATTGACAGGACCGAGAGGATCTGTCAACTTTGCCACTTACAGGAGGTGGAAACCGAGTCACACTTCATCTTCAAATGCCCGGTCTACTATGAGATCCGCGGGCACTTTTATTGCTTATTCAGAGCCCCCCCAGAGCCTAGCCAGCTTCCTTAGATACCCTGACCAGCGATGCTTGGCTCTTTACCTCCAGGAGACCTTCAGACACCGTTCGACTCTACTCCAGCCTCCATCTACTTCGGCCACCACACAGAGGATCACAGACTTCTTCAGAGTACTCCCAGCACCACAGGGCACCAAGAGAACCATTGATTGATCCATAGACCATGACTCCAGATCAGTGCAGTCTCGGGAATCTAGTCCCACTAGACACCTTCACCGATCCAGAACCAGGCACCCCCCCCCATCGGCAACAGTCCAACTCCTCTTCAGGGCAACAAAGATTGACAAGTTTCCTTCAGTCCTCTTCTATCAGCTTCGGATGTTAGGAGAAGGAGTCTCCCCCCACTCAAGAGGCTCATCCTTCTCCTCCAGGACTTCTTCATCACAGCTCATTGTCATGATGTTTCAGTTATTCAATCATCCAGACTTTACTTTTGCATTCCTTGTAGCTTTGCATTTCCTGCTTTTATGAAGAAAGGGGACCGTTTGGTCCACCAACTGGTATGTTGTAATCATTGTAACCAGCAGTCCCATTGACCTTCTTGTGGTCATTCATTGGACATTAATAAAATTATATTATCTTATCTTATCTGCAATTCTTAACATTTTTTTGTGAGTTGTATTAGAGCATTAGAAATATTATTTATTTTTGTTCATCATCAAGACAAATGCTAAAAATAATATCACAATGCAAACATAAGAACACCATATTTAGGTTGCTAACCAAGGCCGAAACCTCTCCTAGAGAGGAAAACCCACGAAAATATCTTCTTACAGAATTTCAATGAAGACTTCTAAGACCTTGACCTTGACCTTGACCAAACCCCAAGTGATGAGCCAATCATAACCTTAAATAATATCTCTACACAAATAATTCACTACTTCCCTTCCTCGCTGGATCATCTCTCCATTCTTTTGTTGTATCATAGATATATTATTTGTTGGATGTGTGTCCAAATGAGGAGAGTGAGTTCATTTATATAGGTTTTTCTTTAGGATGAAATGGGCCACCTTGGGCTGAACTGAGGACGCTTATATAAAATACAATTTACATTTATTATTTTATTTTCTTGATACATGATCCTTCTAAGGGCTAGTATATCAAGACCTTAACCTTTTGACTTGTCAACAAGACCCCTAGAGCACTCAATGGGTGCTTTGACCTAGGACCACAATATGATGGGAATAAACCCATTTCAATAACAATAATTTTCTTTTACAAATAATGTTTCTTTTTATTTTTATTTTTATTTTGAAAAGTACATCAAGTTATGACAAAAGTACAAATTATGAATACTGACACTAGTTACATTTAAACACACCCTCTTAACTAGGGAGGTATTCATAATTGACCATAGGCACATGGACAATACTTCCATTGAAATATTCTCATAAGAAGAGTCAGATTGGTAAGCCATCTTAAGCATCAACATTATTATCAATATACAACTAGCATTGCCATCATAGCAAGGCCTCGACTAACACACTCTATCTCTCAATAGATCATAGCACAATGTTGGGATGTTTTACATGGGACCATTCATGTCTTGGATTTACACATCCTCAAGGGATTTCCTCTTCGATTACTCTTATTTATTGGATGCCCTACCTCATCCTCGTAGAGTAACGGTCACCAGACTACTTCCTATCTCAAATTCCAAATCCTCAAGGAGTATTTGCATAAGATGCTTTCCTAATCCTATAAACACCATTCTATCCTCATGGCCTTCACTAATACTTATGAATGTTAGTCCTTGTCTAGTGCATGACACATGAAGTAGAGAACTATATCTGTCACTCCCTCTCAACCAGGGAGGAGTTCCCTCTCAACTAGGGTATATCTCAAGGGTCTATCACACATGAGATATTTATTTGAACCTTATGGGGCCCTCTATATACAACATAATCATGTTTCGACTTCTTCATCATGGAGCCTTTCTTCCCCATAATATATTCGCAAGGAATATGCCATCTTCTATATCACTTCCCTTCAACAAATCATAGTGTTGAACCAACAATCATGTTATCATTTGGAAAGTGATCTTTTAGTCCACATCGGTCATTCTTCATATATCTACCTCTTTCATGTCATGCTTCTTTTCGGGATATTCCATCCAATCATATTAGTTGTAGGTGACATTCTACAACCCTCTTTCGGTAGCCCTGTTTCAACTCAACCAGATGAGTTCAAATATCAAAATGGACATCAAATTAAAGTTACCTTTTTATGATGGCCCTTTTTTATATGATCATATTCATTACAAACTAATCATCATAGAGCTCGAACATGACTCCTTTTTTAACATTAAGAAAGAGATCAGGACATGACCATTAAACCATCTGCAACCATCTATATCATCTCCTTAGACCAAGAACCAAGGCGGAAACCCAATCATATTCTTCTTAATTAAAATATTTTTCATATAGTAGAATCATGCAAAATCATGGTCTTCCTTCAATCTTCATCAGAGTCGCCAATGGAAATTGATATGTAATATTTGCTTGAAGCAAAATATTTATATTGGCTAGCTGACTGCTATATCAGGTTAATGAATTTGATCGTACGTTGCTACTAATTATTTTCAGGTATCCATAGTCCTACAATTATATCATGAATCTATTTTTACATGTCAGAGTGCCCAAGGATCCAAAGGTCCTTACAATTCCCTCCTTCCATAATGCTTACCAAAATAGAGGATCTTCTCATCCTTCTTTCTGTACTTTTTGTGCCTGCAACATTAACAAGTACACCCAAGCAAAGTATCCAATAACAAAACATGATGTCAATCTATAAGTCTAGGGTTACCATGAGACTTAGGTTGAATTTCCAAGGTTTTCAAGTGTCAACCCTAGACCAAGGGTTCCATATACAACTTATCAACCTTATCCATGCCTACTAGACATGAACCCTAGATTATGCACAAACCCTAAATATCAAGGGTTATGGTTTCTTTGAGGGAACATAGTCAGGGTTTTTATATGACTAGGGTTTTTACATATGCCAATTTTCAAATATCAATACCCATATCAATAATTTTAACAACAAAACCTAGTACCACTAACCCCTTAATAGTTCATGTTGGACCCTTAACAAAACTATGCCATACATACCTCATGGTTACATCTCTGTAGTGCCCTGCAATTCCAGATGACATGATTTCTTCATCGTATTTCCTCAAGGTGTGCCTATCACTGTTTTATTTATTCATCTTTTCCCAGGAACTTCTAGAAGTTTCCAAAATATTGACAATCATTGTCAACAAAAATTATCATTTACTGTCAACAAGAGATGAATGTCATAACATTGTGACCTACTTATGGACTGTTATCTCTTCAAAGTCAATAAACCTTTGCTTATTTGCTAGCCACTTTGATATTCTCGGGTTTCATTGATATGACTATTATATGTCCAACGATATTCCAAAAAGTCTTCTTCAAAAAATGTTGACTTGTAATGCTTGTCAACAATCCAAAATTACCTTATACTAATGGTGTCACTGTCATGATAATGTGACCTTAGCTACTGCCTATGGATTTCCTCATCTCTAAATGTGGCCAATGTAAATAACTGGACCTTTGAATTAGGATCTACAAGATCGTGCCAATGAATTCCAAAATGATTCCAATAATACCACTATTATTTCAAAAATAGATGTACCTTATTAATGTTACCATAAGTTGGCTTACTGACTTCTGGTGGGATTGAACTGTATTTATATATATGTGCCAATATTATCACTATTTATTACACATATCTTTTCACACTTATTCAGGTCAACGAGATCTGAGCAACGACTATCCTTTCAAGATATGCCCAGAGTAACTCGATCTAGGAATATTTTGAAGAATATAATTGTAGCCAATATTTTAGGAGATCTCGCCTCCTCCCTATGACAAAAGTATTTAATTCGTGTCCTCTAGAGTTTCTTGACTTCCCACATATATGCTTCAGAATCTATATCTTAATTATTTGAGTGATTGTATACAGGGGTAGAGAATAGATCTTGCTTCTCCTTTGGATGTACAAGGGGCTATATTAGATAATAGACGTGATGTGCCTCCTCCCTTATACACAGAAATGTAATAGGAGTCTCGTCTCCTTGTCTTCGAATTTTGAAAAGTGTTTATGCTAAGAGAACTAGGATCCTTCATTTCTAGCCTTTATTTGTAAGCTAATTATGCTAAAAGAAATTATGAAGAGTGACTCAGACCTCATGCTCAGGTAAATAGAATATTTTTGACAGTGATACTATGCTTCAAAATATTCCTTCAACAAAATCGATTTTGGACGAATTATTTGCACAGGTGAAGGGAGAGAATGTTTATGCTTTTTCTATGGCATACAAATGATATGTAGGAACATAACCATACCATAGATATTTCGAATGAATTTGTTCCTTTCTAGGGCTTCCGATTTCAACGTTAATATCACAGATACTTTTATTTTTTATAGAGGGTTTGCTTCCTTTTCTAAGGCTGTTAGAGAAGTTCAGTAAATAGGATTTTGATGCCCTTCAATACTTAGAAAAATTTGCAACAAACATAGATCATACATACCAGAGATAGCTTTCAGAAGTTTGGAGGATTTTGTATACCTTATGGAGATAATTTTTACCTTCGCTCCTATCCCAGAGAATGCAGCTTCCTTAGGACTTCTTGGCAAGGTTCTCGATCTTCACAAACGACCTTCTTATGACCTTGATCTGGAGAAGTAGTTCTGCGGTATTGTGACAAGGATTAGGTCTAATAGGCATGCCTAGAAATCCTCGATCATATTGATGGAGAGTGCATTCTTGAGAGTGTTGTCCCATTTTTAATTTGGTCAGAGTTACAATGCTTACTACCCTAGATGAGACCTGTGGCTTAATAACTGCAATTAGGCCTTGATAAGGTTCCCAGAAATTTGTCTTAATTGTCTTCACAAATTTGACTAATTTTTTTCGTTTTCCTTGAAGAAGTGATGATGCTAAACTGAACTTCTTGCTTCCCTCTGTCCAAATCATGCTAAACTAACCTTCTTTCTTCCCTCTGTCCAAATCCCTTGCTTTGATACCATGTTGAGAAATCTAGGGCATAAAATTATGGTATTTATTAAATATATTTCTCTACAATTCTTAACATTTTCTTGTGAGATATATTAGATCATTAGCATTATTATTTAGTTTTTTTCATCATCAAGACAAATTCCAAAAATAAGGTTACAATGAAAACATAAGAACAGCAGATGCAGGCTTTTAGCCATGGCCAAAACCTCTCCTAGAGAGGAAAACCCATGAAAATCTCTTCTTATATAATTGCAATGAAGACTTCTACAACTTGGAACTTGACCTTGATTAAACCCTAAGTGATGAGCTAGCCATAACCTTCAAGAATATCTCTGGAGAACAAAACCAAGGAAATCCTAGTTCCTCTTTCAAAAATCACATTTGTGATTAGACATATCTGAAATTACTTCCTTTCTTCTTTCATTGGCTTCCACAAAAATCCACTCCTCCTTCCCTTCCTCGTTGGGTCAACTTTCCATTATTTCAATGGATCAGAGATATATTCTTTGTTGGATGTGTGTCCAAATGAGGAGAGCGAGTTACTTTATATAGGATTTTCTTGAGGATGAATTGGGACACCTTGGACCGACTTGAAGAAGGTTGGTGAACTCATCACTTGGAGGCTTCTAGACAATACGATTTACATTTATTATTTTATTTTCTTGATACATGAGCCTTCCAAGGGCTAGTACATCACGACCTTGACCTTTTGATTTGTCAAAAATACCCCTAGAGCACTCAATGGGTACTTTGACCTAGGACCATAATATGTTGGGAAAGAAATCCATTTCAACAACAATAATTTTCTTTTACAAATAAATTTTATTTTCTTTTTCTTTTGACAAGTACATCAAGTCATGATTCAACTACAAATTATGAAGACCGAAACTAGTTACATTTCAACAGAAAGCATAACTATGCGATGTGAAAAGCTCGCTCTGTACTTCTGTAGCTCACATTTTGTGGTATCTACGATATAACAGTGACATCATATTACTGTATAGCTCGTTTTTGTGTCTTGGATAATACATTGCAGAGATCACATTATTCCAATAACTTGTTATGCCTTGTAACTCACATACATTTCTGTATAGGCTTAGATATTCTTTTCTATGGCCCAAATTAACATTCAATGGCTTGCTCCTGGATGCGGGTGGAATGGGAGATTAATGGTGTGCAGGGGGGCACATGGGTTGGCGCGTGGCTCACCACCACCGCCACCCACCCTCGCATGCATAGAAACTTAAATGACACTGTCCGGCAATTAAATGAGGAACCAGGGGAGCTCTATCCCCGATACCAGAGCATTTCAACATTAACGATGGAGGATTCTGGAAATTGCTTGTATGTCCAGCCCCTCAGAGTTAGTTGTTCCTCTGCTGCAACTGAGCGCAGCTCACGCACCAGCACGGGGGTTCGCTGCGCTATCAATTGTTGTATTGACATTCTGCCAGGCATCCACTTCTCGAACAGCGCCTCCTGCAACCTTCTGTGCTCGTCCTCCATCGATTCCTGTCAACAGCAAGTCCATATCGCTCAATCCATGCCTCGATTACGCCCAAGGATGCGTTGCAGGCGAGCGGGTGTTGTTGGGCGCGCCATAAACAGGTCCTCATCTTCCAATTCCGATTCCTCATCGTATTCTTCAGAATTTGGTCCTATGCGCATTCCTGCTCCGCGCAGAGGCCGTGGCAGAGGCCGGAATCGGTTCAGCCCTGCTGGGCACTTCCGCCTGTCCTCTCGGGCTCACTCCCACCATGCCCGCTTCCACTTCCCTTGCAGCGTCAACAACACTTCCCTCTTGGCTACAGTCACCATTGACATCCGGGCTGCCCCCTCTGATCAGGCTACTTCGAACCAGTTTCGCGCCGCCTCGGTGGCTTCTCAGGAGCCCATAGTGGGGGCAGAGCATCGCAATCTTCAGGCGGATACTCTGCAGAATGTCTCTTCTCCGGACAAAGCTGCTAACTTGGACGTTGAGGCAAATCCTTCGGCTCCACCTGATGGGGATCAAGCGCGCCATGGTGCTCCACCTCCTGCTGATGAAGACCCCTACAATTTCGGATGTCTCATTGTAGAGGAAGATCCTCCCTCTGAACAGTAATGTGGTTCCAGGTCTGCGCTTCTGCATTTTGGTTTTCGTCGACTCGAAGGTGTCTTTCTTCAGCACTTTGTGAATGTTTATTTCTGCTACTCCTCTCATGGGTTTCCTTTTGGTTTATGGATGGTCTCCCCTGCGTGGGAACTACAATCTGTTATATGTCCACTCTGCTATATGTCCAGGTCAAGATTTTTGTTACAGGTTTATACAGTCATTTTTGTTTAAATTATGATACGGAATTGTAAAAATCTGGCTACTATGGCCTACTCCACAGGGGTCTTATTTTTCAGGTCTGTTCAAATTTCTGTCATAGAAGTCAAACACTTGTTAGGAACAGACAGTCGTACTGTTCTACAAAGTTTTCAGAGTCCTCTTCCAAAATTTTGTGATGATCATTGTCCAGTTTGCAAAGCGAGAATGCTGCATCAATGGGCTGGAATTCTCGAGGCTTCGGCCTCTATGTAACACTATTTTGTATCAATATAGAAGTAGCCTTATTCAGAAAAAAAAAAAAAAAACATTCAATGGCTTGCATAAATGTACAATATGGCATTGCTTGTATGGATCATTCGTATCACTGTGGCATTGCTTTTATGGCTCAGATCACGTTATCTTGTAACTCACATGTAGTTCTATGGCTCTTACATTTACTTATGATGTCACCGCTCAAACTTATGTGGCATGAAATTCCAGTGGCTCGTTTTATGCTCACATGTATATTCCATGTATGAAATTGCTCCTATACTTTATGTGTGAAGCTCATATTGGCTTGTATCAATATCGTTTGAGTTTCAATAACATCGAATACAATACTATGGGACAAACAATATATATAATGGCTTGATCACTTTATCTGTGAGGCTCGATGTATATGTTTTGTAGCTCACTATAATCAAAATAGGCTCGTTGTGGCTTGCATATATATTAAGTGGCTCATCATGTTCTCTAGGTGTTTTGCGTTATCTATGGTTCATTGTTTACTCTTTGTAGCTAGAAATATTTTCTGAAGCTCGATATCTGTGATACATCATGGCTCACAATTAATACTTAGAGGCTCATGTATACTCTGTGGCATAACTCACACTTCGTGGCCTTATTATCACGGGAATCACATTTTTCAATGGTAGCTCTTCCTTATATAGTAGCATGTCAACAATAATCACTGCATCTTGGCTTCTCTAGTATGGCAGTAACATCACATTTTTTGATCTCGCTCTATATTATAATGGTCTACGACATCAATGGTACATGGTCCATACGACATCACATGACTCAACAATGACCTTGCAGTTAGAAATAACTGCGTTGTGGCAGTTGGTTGCTAGAAGTATGTAACATATGGAAAAGAAAGACCGAGACTATGATAGTAGCACTATAATCCTTTGGGAACAATCCATATCTTAAGAAATTGAAAATACAAGAAGCATCTACAACCAATATGAATATGTAACAATGGCATTTGAATTTGTTATGGCACTCTAGACGAAAAATCACTATGGAATTATGAGGAAAATCTGAAATTAATTATAGTTCTGTAACAAATGAAAAGTTTTGACAAGAAGTTCATCTTGTTGTGACTAGTATCAAAGTCTGAGAGAAGATAAAGTATGAGAAGTTGTGACATTATATTCATTTCAAATACATAAATGGAGGATATATCAATGGGGTTGCCATGAAGACTGGCTTTGTATAAAGGTTACCCTATCATGGCATATAACTTGTGGAAGGGAAAGAATAACTATATAAATAATCTAAAGATTGAGGTTGTGTAAGTTGTGGAAGTAGTATAAATAAAGATAAATGAAGCTCGTATATGCACTACGAAAATTAAAAATTTGTCTCCTTTTTGAATGAAGTTGATAAATGTCAACTCAAGGAACATACTATGTCTCTGCAAAAGAGAGGATAGGTAAAAATTGAAGGAGGTACGCATATTTTTGTGACCTGTGTCGATTGCTTATAATGATTTAGGTCATGGTGTTGATCATAATAAGGTTCCGCATAAAATAGAGACAGTGACATATAAGAAATTGATGTTATGTTGCATATGAAGAATAGGTCTTTTTTCCCATGGAAAAATCGTAATTTTCATTATATTGAATATTGAAAATTACATTTTGTAGATGTTTCATAAGAAACATATCTCAAATTTAGTGACCAAAGATTGGCACTTTCAAATCATAGAGTGCTGCTTATAAAGTATTTGTACATACATATAACAAATATGATAGCAAAAACATCTGCATCAATATCAAAAAACATGTACTCACAATGGACCGATATAATTTAGGTAGATCATAAATCCTGTTGATGATGTTCGTTAAATGGCCTGTGATAATACTGGAAAAATTCATGTGACCTGTGCTCCTGAATCAACCCTGATCCATAATGTTGTTCCGCATCTTCTTTGGATAGACCGTCGGCAATCTGGTTCCTTTACCTGAAGATATGATTACATTTCACTGAGACAAAGTGAGTTTTTAATATCATAATTTCATCCAGAAGATTTCTGAGCGTGTGCATGTGACAATTTTCTTCTTGATTGAACCACTTTACTACAATTTTTGAATCATTGAAAATATGAAGATGGCACCATCCTTTGATAATGGAGAAAATACGCAGAAGTCTAGGGTTTTTCAATTTAGAGTAACTGTTTGTGCCTCTCCTTAATCCCATCTTTAGTTTAAAAAAATGATCATCTGATAGATACAAGATAGCTCCTCCTCCACAACCATCAGATTGGGTTGATCTGTCAAAGTAAGCCGAAGGGCTTGATTAATCAATGATTTCAACATTGATATTCCTGCACTCAGGAGGTATTATAACTTTAGGTATAAGATTGTAAGTAGCAACTGTGTGGGCAGCTGATATGGTCCAATTATGATATTTATCTAGAAAGATTTTGATGTTCCTACCTAGCCAAATAGCCCAGCATATGAGCATGGGAAAATTCCTGAGTTTTTCCAAATGAACATTATTCCACCACAATTCCCCTGCAACCGACAGAGATTGGCCCTGCCATCGGGTGGAAATATTTAAGATTTGACATATCTGATTCCATAGTTGTAAAGTGACAGGGCATTCCAAAAACATAATCTATAGTTTTAGAGTTTTCTTTACATACTGCACACCAGATTGGGCCTTGGAAAGATCGAAGTTGGAGATTATCACCAGTGGGTACCTTATTCCGTAGCAAGCACCACATAAATAGCTTGGTTCTTGTAGGTCCCTTTAACTTCCAAATCGATCCCCCACCACCAATCTGTGTTAATTGGTACCCCCTAGCACTGATGAAAATATAACCTTCTTTCAGAGAATAACCACCATGGTTGGCACGAGTGGCATGAGCTCATCCTCCCTATCTTGGACTCTAATATGAGCTTCAACAAGGGCATCGATGTAAGAATTCCATACCTGATGCCAATGTACCAGCAAATGCAAGTCGAGGGCCGAAAACCAACCTTGATGAAACAAGGTGGAGTTGTCGTTATCAACAATGTGATTTAAGGTATAAAAACCTGCTTATCTAAGGTATCACATCAAATCTGGAGGTAGGTTATGAGAATTTCCACTCCCAACCCACCCATCAACTCCAATGCGAACTCTCGTTCCTGTTCTTGGCCACAACTGCTACAGGTTCGAGTTCGAATTTTGGGAAGTGCTCGCTCAGAAACAACTCAATCAACTGAGGTTGTGGCTCAGGATGTGGATCACTGACTCAGGCTCGTTTGGCATCTCGAACTCGAACCTGTAGCAGTTGTGGCTCAGGATGTGGATCACTGACTCAGGCTCGTTTGACATCACGAACTCGAACCTGTATCAAACCACCCACCAACAAATCCCCCCTTTTCAGATACAAGGTGAGAAGTATTTGTCATCACTGCAAGACTCGTCACTCTCGAACAAATTCTTCAATGTGATCTGTAGATCTTCTTGGCCACAACTGCTACAGGTTCGAGTTCGAGATGTCAAACAACCCTGAGTCAGTGATCCACATCCTGAGCCACGACCTCAGTTCATTGAGTTGTTTCTGAGCGAGCACTTCAAGATTCAAAATTGTTTGAGGAACTGTTGTGAGAGTTCCAAAGTTTGTGGTCATTTTAAAACCACATTTTTTGTTCTAAGAACTACTATGTAGGTTCTAGAGTTTTTGTTGGTGGAGACTTTGAGTTCTTCCATATTCGGTTTGTGGTCATCCTTGAAAACCATTTCCGAGAGAAATTCAGCTCTTGGCTGAGATGCATTTCTACATTCTGAGCTTTCATTATTGGACTTTAGTATATCCCTTCGGATTAAGGGGGGAATGTTAGACAACTAATCCTTGGGTTAGTTTGTGTTAGGTAATCAGTTATTAGAGTCCAAGAAACCTGGAGAACTAATTCAACAATTTCTTGATGTATTTATATGTGTAAACATTGTACATCATTCTTTGAGACATTCATTAATATATTGTGGATTATGTTTCCAGTTTGTGTGGTGTGTGTCTTACAGGAGGCCTGAAGATCAAATTTTGTTTGCAATTGGATCTATCTCTGTCTATGACTTTTATTGAACGAGATTCTAGGCATATGTTCTCCTACCCCAGTTAATAGTTTTTTCTCTATACTGATGCAAGAAAACATTGAGAAATTTAGGGTATACATTTATGGTATTTATTAAATTGATTTCTCTGCAATTCTTAACATTTTTTTGTGAGTTGTATTAGAGCATTAGAATTATTATTTATTTTTGTTCATCATCAAGACAAATGCTAAAACTAATATCACAATGCAAACATAAGAACACCATATGTAGGTTGCTAACCAGGGCCGAAACCTCTCCTAGAGAGGAAAACCCACGAAAATATCTTCTTATAGAAATTCAATGAAGACTTTTAAGAACTTGACCTTGACCTTGACCAAACCCCAAGTGATGAGCCAACCGTAACCTTAAATAATATCTCTACACAAAAATATTCACTCCTTCCCTTCCTCGCTGGATCATCTCTCCATTCTTTTGTTGTATCATAGATATATTATTTGTTGGATGTGTTCAAATGAGGAGAGTGAGTTCATTTATATAGGTTTTTCTTTAAGATGAAATGGGTGACCTTGGGTTGAATTGAAGAAGGCTGATCGACTCATCAGTTGGAGGCTTATAGAAAATACAATTTACATGTATTATTTTATTTTCTTGATACATGATCCTTCCAAGGGCTAGTACATCAAGACCTTAACCTTTTGACTTGTCAACAAGACCCCTAGAGCACTCAAAAGGTGCTTTTACCTAGGACCACAATATGATGGGAAATAAACCCATTTCAGTAACAATAAATTTCTTTTACAAATAATGTTTCTTTTCTTTTTATTTTGAAAAAAGTACATCAAGTTATGACACAAGTACAAATTATGCATACCGACACTAGTTACATTTAAACACACCCTCTTAACTAAGGAGGTATTCATAATTGACCATAGGCACATGGACAATACTTCCATTGAAATATTCTCATAAGAAGAGTCAGATTGGTAAGCCATCTTAAGCATCAACATTATTATATATATACAACTAGCATTGCCAACATAGCAAGGCCTTGACTAACAAACTCTATCTCTCAATAGACCAGAGCACAATGCTGGGATGTTTTACGTGGGACCATTCCTGTCTTGGATTTACACATCCTCTAAGGGATTTCATCTGCCTATGGATTTCCTCATCTCTAAATGTAGCCAATGTAAATAACTGGACCTTTCAATTAGGATCTACAAGATCATGCCAAGGAATTCCAGAATGATTCCAATAATACCACTGTTATTTAAAAAATAGATGTACCTTATTAATGTTACCACAAGTTGGCTTTCTGACTTCTGGTGGGATTGAATTGTATTTATATATATGTGCCAATATTATCACTATTTATTACACATATTTTTTCACCCTAATTCAGGTCAACGAGTTCTGAGCAACAACTATCCTTTCAAGATATTCCCGGAGTAACTCAATCTAGGAATATTTTGAAGAATATAATTGTAGCCAATATTGCAGGAGATCTCGGCTCCTCACTATGACAATAGTATTTAATTCGTGTCCTCTAGAGTTTCTCGACTTCCCACATATATGCTTCAGAATCTATATCTTAATTATTTGAGTGATTGTATATAGGTGTAGAGAATGGATCTTGCTTCTCCTTTGGATGTACAAGGGGCTATATTAGATGATAGACCTGATGTGCCTTCTCCCTTATACACAGAAACGTAATAGGAGTCTCGTCTCCTTGTCTTCGAATTTTGAAAAGTGTTTATGCTAAGAGAACTAGGATCCTTCATTTCTAGCCTTTATTTATACGCTAATTATGCTCAAAATTTTTATGAAGAGTGACTCAGACCTCGTGCTCGGGTAAATAGAATATTTTTGACAGTGATGCTTCAAAATATTCCTTCAACAAAATCGATTTTGGATGAATTATTTGCACAGGTGAAGGGAGAGAATTTTTATGCTTTTTCTAGGGCATACAAATGATATGTAGGAACATAACCATACCATAGATATTTCGAATGAATTGGTTCCTTTCTAGGGCTTCCGATTTCAACGTTAATATCACATATACTTTTATTTTGATAGAGAGTTTGCTTCCTTTTCTAAGGCTGTTAGAGAAGTTCAATAAATAGGATTTTGATGCCCTTCAATACTTCGAAAAATTTGCAACAAACATAGATCATACATACCAGAGATAGCTTTCATAAGTTTGAAGGATTTTGTATACCTTATGGAGATACCTTTTACCTTCGCTCCTATCCCAGAGAATGAAACTTCCTTAGGACTTCTTGGCAAGGTTCTCAATCTTCACAAATGACCTTCTTATGACTTTGATCTGGAGAAGTAGTTCTGCAGTATTGTGACAAGGATTAGGTCTAATAGGCATGCCTAGAAATCCTCGATCTACTTGCTGGAGAGTGTGTTCTTGAGAGTGTTGTCCCATTTTTAATTTGGTCAGAGCTACAATGCTTACTACCCTTGATGAGACCTGTGGCTTAATATCTGCAATTATGCCTTGATAAGGTTCCCAGAAATTTGTCTTAATTGTCTTCACAAATTTGACTAATTTTTTTCGTTTTCCCTGAAGAAGTGATGATGCTAACCTGACCAACTTTCTTCCCTCTGTCCAAATCATGCTAAACTGACCTTCTTTCTTCCCTCTGTCCAAATCCCTTGCTTTGATACCATGTTGAGAAATCTAGGGCATAAAATTATGGTATTTATTAAATATATTTCTCTACAATTCTTAACATTTTCTTGTGAGATATATTAGATCATTAGCATTATTATTTAGTTTTTTCCATCAAGACAAATTCCAAAAATAAGATTACAATGAAAACATAAGAACACAAGAAGCATGCTTCTAGCCATGGCCAAAACCTCTCCTAGAGAGGAAAACCCATGAAAATCTCTTCTTATATAATTGCAATGAAGACTTCTACAACTTGAAACTTGACCTTGATTAAACCCTAAGTGATGAGCTAGCCATAACGTTCAAGAATATCTCTGCATAACAAAACCGAGGAAACCCTAGTTCATCTTTCAAAACTTGCATGTGTGAGTAGACATATCTGAAATTACTTCCTTTCTTCTTTCGTTGGCTTCCACAAAAATCCACTCCTTCCCTTCCTCGCTGGATCAACTTTCCATTATTTTGATGGATCAGAGATATATTCTTTGTTGGATGTGTGTCCAAATGAGGAGAGTGAGTTACTTCATATAGGATTTTCTTGAGGATGAATTGGGACACCTTGGACCGACTTGAAGAAGGTTGGTGAACTCATCACTTGAAGGCTTCTAGACAATACGATTTACATTAATTATTTTCTTTTCTTGATACATGAGCCTTCCAAGGGCTAGTACATCACGACCTTGACCTTTTGACTTGTCAAAAATACCCCTAGAGCACTCAATGGGTACTTTGACCTAGGACCACAATATGATGGGAAAGAAACCCATTTCAACAACAATAATTTTCTTTTACAAATAAATTTTATTTTCTTTTTCTTTTGACAAGTACATCAAGTCATGACTCAACTACAAATTATGAAGACCAAAACTAGTTACATTTCAAAAGAAAAAAATAACTATGTGATGTGAAAAGTTCGCTCTGTACTTCTGTAGCTCACATTTTGTGGTATCTACGATATAACAGTGACATCATATTACTGTATAGCTCGTTTTTGTGTCTTGGATAATACATTACAGAGATCACATTACTCCAATAACTTGTTATGCCTTGTAACTCACATACATTTCTGTATAGGCTTAGATATTCTTTTCCATGGCCCAAATTAACATTCCATGGCTTGCATAAATGTACAATCTGGCATTGCTTGTATGGATCGTTCGTATCACTGTGGCATTGCTTTTATGGTTCAGATCACATTATCTTATAGCTCACATGTAGTTCTATGGCTCTTACATTTACTTATGATGTCATCGATCAAACTTATGTGGCATGAAATTCCAGTGGCTCGTTCTATGCTCACATGTATATTCCATGTATGAAATTGCTCCTATACTTTATGTGTGAAGCTCATACTGGCTTGTATCAATATCGTTTGAGTTTCAATAACATCGAATACAATACTCTGGGACAAACAATATATATAATGGCTTGATCACTTTATCTCTGAGGCTCGATGTATATCATATATGTTTTGTAGCTCACTATAATCAAAACAGGCTCGTTGTGGCTTGCATATATATTAAGTGGCTCATCATGTTCTCTAGGTGTCTTGCGTTATCTATGGTTCATTGTTTACTCTCTGTAGCTAGAAATATTTTCTGAAGCTCGATATCTGTGATACATCATGGCTCACAATTAATACTTAGAGGCTCATGTATACTCTGTGGCATAACTCACACTTCGTGGCCTTATTATCACGTGAATCACATTTTTCAATGGTAGCTCTTCCTTATATACTAGCATGTCAACAATAATCACTGTGCATCTTGGCTTCTCTAGTATGGCAGTAACATCACATTTTTTGATCTCGCTCTATATTATAATGGTCTACGACATCAATGGTACATGGTCCATATGACATCACATGACTCGACAATGACCTTGCAGCTAGAAATAACTGAGTTGTGGCAGTTGGTTGCTAGAAGTATGTAACATATGGAAAAGAAAGACCGAGACTATGATAGTAGCACTATAATCCTCTGGGAACAATCCATATCTTAAGAAATTGAATATACAAGAAGCATATACAACCAATATGAATATGTAGCAATGGCATTTGAATTTGCTATGGCACTCTAGACGAAAAATCACTATTAAATTATGAGGAAAGTCGGAAATTAATTATAGTTCTGTAACAAATGAAAAGTTTTGACAAGAAGTTCATCTTGTTGTGACTAGTATCAAAGTCTGAGAGAAGCTAAAGTATGAGAAGTTGTGACATTATATTCATTTCAAATACAAAAATGGAGGATATATCAATGGGGTTGCCGTGAAGACTGGCTTTGTATAAAGGTTACCCTATCATGGCATATAACTTGTGCAAGGGAAAGAATAACTATATAAATAATATAAAGACTGAGGCTGTGTGAGTTGTGGAAGCAGTATAAATAAAGATAAATGAAGCTCATATATGCACTACGAAAATTAAGAAGTTGTCTCCTTTTTTAATGAAGTTGATAAATGTCAACTCAAGGAACATACTATGTCTCTGCAAAAGGGAGGATAGATAAAAAATGAAGGAGGCACGCATATTTTTGTGACATGTGTTGATTGCTTATAATGATTTAGGTCATGGTGTTGATGATAATAAGGTTCTGCATAAAATAGAGACAGTGACATATAAGAAATTGATGTTATGTTGCATATGAAGAATAGGTCTTTTTTCCCATGGGAAAATCGTAATTTTCATTATATTGAATATTGAAAATTACATATTGTAGATGCTTCATAAGAAACATGTCTCAAATTTAGTGACCAAAGATTGCCACTTTCAAATCATAGAGTGCTGCTTATAAAGTATGTGTACATACATATAACAAATATGATAGCAAAAACATCTGCATCAATATCAAAAAACATGTCCTCACTATGGACCGATATAATTCAGATAGATCATAAATCCTGTTGATGATGTTCGTTAAATGAACTGTGACAATACTGGAAAAATTCATGTGACCTGTGCTCCGGAATCAACCATGATCCATAATGTTGTTCCACATCTTCTTTGGATAGACCACTGGCAATCTGGTTCCTTTACCTGAAGATATGATTACATTTCACTGAGACAAAGTGAGCTTTTAATATCATAATTTCATCCAGAAGATTTCTGAGCGTGTGCATGTGACAATTTTCTTCTTGATTGAACCACTTTGCTAAAATTTTTGAATCATTGAAAATATGAAGATGGCACCATCCTTTTTCAATGGAGAAAATAAGCAGAAGTCCTAGGGTTTTACAATTTAGAGTAATTGTTTGTGCCTCTCCCTAACCCCATCTTTAGTTTTAAAAAATGATCATCTGATAGATACGAGATAGCTCCTCCTCCACAACCATCAGATTGGGTTGATCCGTCAAAGTAAGCCCAAGGACTTGGTTTAAAAATTATTTCAACATTGATATTCCTGCACTTAGGAGGTATTATAACTTTAGTTATAAGATTGTAAGTAGCAACTGTGTGGGCAGCTGATATGGTCCAATTATGATATTTTATCTAGAAAGATTTTGGTGTTCCTTCCTAGCCAAATAGCCCAGCATATGAGCATGGGAATATTCCTGAGTTTTTCCAAATGAACATTATTCCACCACAATTCCCATGCAACCGGCAGAGATTGGCCCTGCCATCGGGTGGAAATATTTAAGATTTGACATATCTGATTCCATAGTTGTAAAGTGACGGCGCATTCCAAAAACATAATCTATAGTTTTAGAGTTTTCTTTACATACTGCACACCAGATTGGGCCTTGGAAAGATCGAAGTTGGAGATTATCACCGGTGGGTACCTTATTCCGTAGCAAGCACCACATAAATAGCTTGGTTCTTGTAGGTCCCTTTAACTTCCAAATCGATCTCCCACCACCAATTTGTGTTAATTGGTACCCCTAGCACTGATGAAAATATAACCTTCTTTCGGAGAATAACCACCATGGTTGGCACGAGTCCAAATGAGCTCATCCTCCCTATCTTGGACTCTAATATGAGCTTCAACAAGGGCATCTATTCAAGAATTCCATACATGATGCCAATGTACCAGAAAATGCAAGTCGATGGCCGAAAACCAAGCTTGATGAAACAAGGTGGAGTTATCGTTATCAACAATCTGATTTAAGGTATAAAAACCAGCTTATCTAAGGTATCAAATCAGATCCGGAGGTATGTTATGAGAATTTCCACTCCCAGCCCACCCATCAACTCCAGTGCGAACTCTCATTCCTGACCCTACTTTCTAAGCTAGACCAGTCCTTATATAGTTGAACAATTTTAAAACAACCCTCAACATTGATGATATATCTGATCTGTTCTAAAGAGGCATCCTGATCCATTCCGCTACCTGCAAAAGAAAAATATATTTCCGCACAACCACTTGCTTCCATAATCTGGTTGCTGTGATGAGGAGCCATGCTATTTTTACTGCCAAGGCTTTTGAAAAATTTACCATATTTTTCATCCACCAACCGCCCCATTTTTTTGGCTTTGCAATTTGCTCCCATTTTACCCAAGAAAATATTTTGCCTTATTTCTTTCCACGCCATAGGAATCTGCAACAGCCAACATATCGATTGAATTTTATGCATAACGCCTATACGAATCCCAACTAATGACATCCAATAGACTGGGATTGATTCCAATACAGATTTAATAAGAACCAATCTTCCAGCCCTCGAAAGCCATCTGTGATGCCAAAGATTGATTCTGCTCTCAATGTTTGCAACCAACCATGACCGATCTGCATTTTTATAATTATTTGGTTTCAACCGGAATCCAAGGTACTTCAACCCTTCTTTAATATCCAACTTCCTGAAAGGAAACCTCTGTTCAACATAGGTTGATTCATTTGGAGAGCATGCAGCCACAGTTAATGTGGTTTTCTCTTGATTTGTTTTCATACCAGTGGCCTTGCAGAATACTTTGAGGATGCCATCCATAACAGAGGAGTCACTAATAGCTCTGCTCATAAAAATGAGTACATCATCAACAAAGAGGAGATGGGTCAACGAAATGTTTGAAGCAATCTTAACTCCTTTGAAACACCCTCTATTCTTTTCCTCAGAAATCAACGTATTCAATCCTTCCATAACCAATAAAAAGAGTAGAGGAGATAAGGGGCATCCTTTCCTGAGCCCACATTTTGGGTGAAATTAATTATTCGCTAAGCCATTGATCAGAATACTGAATGATACAGATAAAACACAACACATTATCCAGTTTATAAAATTATTATGTAATCCTACATGAGTCAAAAGCATTCGTCGGAACAACCAACTCATCCTGTCATATGCTTTGGACAAATAAATTTTCATAATCATTTCCTTAAGATTCTTAAATTTAATGGAATGAAGTCCCTCCTGAGCTATTCCTATGGCCTCATGGATCTGTCTATTTTCCAAGAATGCAAATTGTTCCATGGATATATGCTTAGAAAATAGGCTTGATTCTATTTGCTATGATTTTAGCAATGATCTTGTAAATGCAGTTGCATAATGATATGGGCCTAAAGAAATTATAACTAATGGGCTTATCAGTCTTAAGGATTAATGCAATATAAGTAGCATTGAAAGCCTCATTATATGCTTAGATAAAATAGGCTTGATTCTATTTGCAATGATTTTAGCAATGATCTTGTAAATGCAGTTGCATAATGATATGGGCCTAAAGTAATTATAACTAATGGGCTTATCAGTCTTAAGGATTAATGCAATACAAGTAGCATTGAAAGCCTCATAATTTTTCCCTTCCGTCCTGCATTTTTCAATTGCTCTAAGGAGGCCAGGTCCAATAAGATAAAAAAAAAGAAAGATAAAATTCAATTGACCATCCGTCCGGACCACGACTCTTGTCCCTCTTAAACCATTTCATAACATCTTCCAACTCTGCCATCGATACAGGTGAGAACCGATCATCATTTTCCTCTTCATTTACAAACCGAGGGAATATGCTAGCCACCCTGATCACTTCTGCCAAGGATGCCTCCTGTTGAGATTTAAATAAATTGGTAAAATGTTGTATACCTTGATTTGCAAGACTACTAAAATATTGTACTACATTTCCTTCCTCATCCTAAAGAGACCAAATCGTATTAATAGATTTACTACCCCTAGCAAATTGCTGGAAGAATCTAGTATTGTCATCGCTTGATTTTAACCAAATAGCTCTGCTTCTAAGACTCCAAGTATCTTCTTTTTCCTTTAGCAGCTTGATATTTTTAGCCTCCAATTGAATGACATGTTTCTTTGCTTCCAGAGAAGAAAAACCTCCATTTATTAGATCTTCAAGCCTAGTTAATTCTTCTTCAATGTTGCAGATTGCTTCGTCGTCCCTTTTTCTTTTTATCTTCACCCAATCAATCGATCTCCTTTTGATACGCTGTAGGTTCTGCATAAAATTATTGGCAGCTGAGATTTGCTCCGATATGGACCATATTCTCCATTCTTATTTAACCATCCAGAGATATCCCTCATCGCCTAGAATTTGAAAGGCACATGAGGTTTTGGTGACACCCCAACGATCTCTAAAAAGATAGGAGAATGATCGGAGATGCCCCCCAATCCAACCCACTGTCTAATCAAATTAACCTTGTTGAGCATGGGTTCCTTGATAAGAAATCTATCTAATCTTCTGGACATCATAGCAGAGCCAGTCCTGCGATTCCTCCATGTTCCATGTAGGCTGAGTATGCGCAGATTCTGTATCAATGAGATTATTGGATTCCATGATCTGTTCGAAAAAGTCTGTTAGAGAATCTACCTATGCATTATGACCCCATGACTCAGTTAGGCCCAAAGAAAAATTCAAGTCTCCCCCCATAATCACATTATCCTCCTTCATGAATGCAACATTCATAATTATCTTCCAAAATTCTGTTCTGTTTGGCACAGACAATATACATTTAGTATCCGAAGTTCTAAGCCTAATTCCTCTGAAAATACATCCGCTCCAATCACACCTTCCTGACCCCATACATTTATTAATTTCAATGATTATTCATTAATACCTAGTGCTAAACCACCCGATATTCCTTTAGCGTCCAGAGCATGAAAAGACCGCCCTGCAACCATAACTTCAAGAACGAGGGTGACATGCTCACTGCAGAGTCGTAAAGTCTCCTGAAGAAAAATCACGTCCAACTTCTCAGATGCGATTAATCTTCTGAGGGCTAATTTTTTAGTAGGACTAGCCAACCCTCTCTAGTTAAAGGATAACCACTTCATCGGGTAACCATACCCGGGTTGCTTCTTGCTCTAAGAACCCTGCCAATGGACATATTTCGTCCTTCAATGACATCCACACTGGCCTTATGAATGGCTTTATACAAGTGGGATTTCCTACCCCTACTCACTTTAATGGGCTTTGAAGGAGATGATATACCAATACCCCCTTCCAGGCCAGAGGCTTGTTTGGCTAAAGAGCGAAGGTTATATATGTGATTATAAAAAGACTCCGAGGAGGATTCCATAATCATGGACACAAAAACTACAGGTATATCCGGGATAAATGGGGAGGGTTCCAGCAACTATTGGGGTCCGATACCAAAGGGAAAGATACATTAGATACATGGTATGCAGTGTTCATCCTTTCATTCATAGAAGAGGATATTATATCATTTTCATAGGATCAATATTGTACCACTGAAGGGATCGAAAAAGAAGATACCGTACTCGCCGAGGCAGTTGCAGTAGGAGAACGGGGAATTCTATATGGCGCTGATGGACCCGAACCAGTAACCGCACAACCTGTAATTTGATCCAATGATATGCTTTGATACTCCTTCTCATGAGGTGTAACCTGCGATCTGTGTTTCCTGGAGTCTTGTTGGCTGACCTACATAAACTCCTCCTTTTCCTTGGCCAATAATGGACATTCATTGTACAAATGCCCGACTTCATAGCATCTTCTGCACCGAAAAGGAACCCCCTTGTAGTCCAACTTCTGTAGCCTAGAGTAACCACGCCACTGGAGTAGCAAACTCTCGAACAAACCTTTCCTTGTATCAAGATGGACCAGTATCCGGACAAAAACCATCTTTCCTCTCTCAGAAAATGAATTTTCATAATATAAAAAGGTCCCAAGATCATCCCCTATGCTTTTAAAAACATCCTTAGACCAAAATTGTAATGGTAAACCTGGAACCCTGACCTAGATCGGGCCTTCTCCCCTCTGTTCACGATCTGGGTCAAATAATGGTGACCATGTCTTCAGCAGGATAGGAGCCATTTCAATGTGCCAGAATTTCGAGAGAACCCATTGTGCATGTTCCGTCATAGAGAAGCTAAAGGAAAACCATCGCTGAGTCATAGTCACCACCGAAGGTAAATTGATCATCTCTTGACCCCATACCTCCACCACCCACTTACCCATAACCTTGCTCATTTTTATGCCCTCTCCCAGAACCAAAATCCTTCCTCTTTCTTTCACTTTGGTAGCTTTGATTAGAATTTAAATTATATTAAAGAAAGATGATTGGATAAAGATAAAAGGAGTCCATTTTATTAATTTGGGTGAGATGATAATCAATAAAAAAATCTTTTTTTTTGAAAAATATTATATAAAAAGGAAATTACTTTATTTATTAAAAAGTTTAAATTTATAAACCACAATTTATTAAAATGTTATGTTCCTAACCACAATCTATTTTTCTCATAAAGTAGACTCTTTCTCATTTTTTAAGGAAAAAAGAATGGGACACAAGCCTTGCACTTGGTGTTTCAAAATGTTTTAGGTGACAATGAACTTTTTAAGCTCAAGTGATATAGAGTGAATAATTCTCTATATAAATTCTCTTTTTGTGATAAGTAAAGGGTCTCTTTTGTTGTAAATTGTGAGAAAACTAATTGAAGTAAGATCAAAGCTATAATACTTGTAGGAAAAGGGTATATTAATGAAATGTTTGATAAATCATCAATGGTTATTTTTACAAAATTATCTTACTTATTATCACTCATGCAAGGTAAAACATTCCATTTTGAATGTCCTTTGAAGTAGGCACAATGTTTTTATTCTATAACATTCACTTATCGCTAAGTACAAAGGAGTGAGTTTTTTATATTTTGGTCAAATCAAATAAGTAGTAAAAAAGAAAGAATACCCCATTTTGTGTAGAAGGAGAGATATTTAATGCCGCACCTTAGTAAAAAGGGGTTTACTATAAAAAATGCCTTTAGTGGGTTCCCTACAACTTTTCTAAAGAAAAAAATGCACTTCCTCATGTTGACTGTTAGTGTGCAATTTTGTTGACAACCTCCCTCACTTTGGTTGTTTTTGCACTTCTATTTTGGCGAGTTTTCTCAATTGTCGTCTTTTTCATACTTTCGCTTTCACAAGTGTCTCTTTCACATTCGTGGTTGTCGTTTTGGCTTGATTTCACTTTAATAAGTGGCATTTCATGTTATCTTCTCTCTGGCATGTGTCTCTATTAAGGTCATTCACATGTGCAAGTTTCATCTGCATGTCTTCTTACAATCGCAGGTGTTGCTTTTAAGTATGTTCACCCCTATATGTGTCACACCTTTGCACATCACTAAAGTTAGTTTTGGTGTACTTATATGCATTAAACGCTCTTACATATCATTAGAATATATTTTAGACACATTCCTACAACTCACACATGTTGATTGTTCCTAAATTTTTTGAACATAATCTTAAATATATTGCTAAATTTCACAAGCTTCATGATCACATTGATTTGTTGTATTTGTTTCTTGCTCTCACCCAAGCTCATGGTTGCTCACCCATCCTCTTAAAAGTTATAGTCTCTAAGTGAAATTAAAAAAGAATATGACATTATAATGATGAATTCAAAATAAGATCAATATTTTTTTATTATGGTTGTGACTATATATATCAGAAAGTGTCTCACAGCCTACATGTCAAGAAAAGTTAAATATTTCTAAGATTTTTTCAAGATGTTCTTAAATATCTTGATAAATTGCACAAGAATCATCATTGATTTATTGTATTTGTTTCTTGGTCTCACATAAGTGGTCTTTCTCTTTGTCTTTGTTGTATTTGTTTTCCTTATATATTATATTTTTAAATGGTTGTTTTACGTTTAAATATTTTCTAGATATAAATATTATTGATTGTAATATTTTCTAGGGCATTGCTTGAGAAGGAAGAGGTGGTTGTAGTACAAGTGACTATTCAAGAACATGGAGAAAATATTGAGGATCAAGCTAATGATCCTGTGGAAGAAGATACTAATGTTGATAACATAGTTGAATTGGATGCGAAAAATAGATTGATCCAGGAGACATTTAATAATGTTGGAATGCTTGATGATGGAAACTAGTGTGATGATTGTGCTTTTGATATACTCGTACTTGAGAGGGAAATTCAACCTGTTTATGAAGGATCACAAACATCTCTTCTCTATGTTGTATTGTTTTTGGTCAACCATAAGGTGGTGAATGGTTTTCCAAACACATGTGTAACACAACTGCTAAGGTATGTAATATATTTTGTTACAATTAGTACTATATACATGATAAAAAAAAATTTCCTTTATGTTTAATTTTAATACATTGATCATCATTTAATTAATTTGTAACATTTGGATGCAATATTTATGATTAATATTGTTTAGTACATTAACCACTACTACTTTTTTATGTTGTAGATTATTAGGTGAATTTTTGTTACCACCGTCAAATGTTTTACCTCGTACGTATTGAGATATGCATGCCACTATGAAATATTGGAATGGGTTATCAAGATATTCATGCATGCCGTAGTGATGATATTCTCCATTATAAATAACGTGCGTCAAAAGACAAATTCCCAAATTGTGATGAGAGTAGATATCAAACCAATATAGTAACAAAAAAAGTGCCTCACAAGGTTCTTTGTTATGAAGAGAGTTCAACCTATGGCTTGAATGTGACTTGTATGACAGTTCAACGCGTGGGCTTATACTCTCAGACCTGTGACCTTACTTCACTCAAACTTGTGGAATGATGAGACTCTTGTTGAGACAAAGTTTGGCAATTGTGCATCCTTTGGAGTAGATAAGAAGCATCTTTTGGAGAAGACTAGAAACATAATTTGGATTAGCTTTGAAGGCATATTTGCATACACTTTGAAGCCTTTTGGGAAGAAAATTTTAAAACATACTTTTGGATAGTCATTTGAAGAACTTGGAATATTGTTGTACCAAAACTTTGATGAAGTCTTATGAAGAATACCTAGAAATTATTGTGAAGAAAACCTAGACAATGATGTGAAGCATATTTTGTCCATTCTATGCAAACATGAAGAAACTTGGAGACACATTCAATGAATTGTTGAAGTTGACCATGTAATGAACTAGACCTTGAAGTATCTTGGAGGCCATTTGAAGAATTTTTTAAAGAAAATATTGGATATATTTGTAAGGTATCGTTGGAGCAATAACATTGTTGAAAAGATCCCTTAAGACTTGTTGAAGAAGCTTTTGGAATGCTTGATGAAGCATTGGAGTCACCTTGAATAACTGAAGTGAATTTAGAGGGTTGGATCCCAAGAGGATTGGAGTCCTCACACAAGGTTGGAGCCTTGTGAATAACCAGGTTGGAGCCTGGATTGAGACTACAGGATTAGAGTCCTCCAGTATACCAAGTTGGATTTTGGATTTGCAGTGAGGATTGGAGTCCTCACATAAGGTTGGAGCCTTGGAAAAGTATGAATAATTTATCGTACATGTTGGAGCTTGGTTGTTTGTAAGAGGATTTGAATCCTCATCATTCTTTTTTTTTTGTTCAAAAGAATTTTCATTATATTTTTAGGAAAACAAACCTTTAAAAATATGTCTTAACAATCCCCATCTTTCTCATTCCAACCAAACTTGTTGATATTGAGGATTGTAGGATACCATAGAGGACACTTTACATTCTTTATTTACGGTAGGCATTGTAGCCATAATAGACTAGGAAAAATTAAAAAAAGAGTCTAGAACTGACAACGACATATCAAGAAGGGGGGTGGGGAGGGAGTACAAGGGGAGATGCAAAGTAACCAACATGATCATGCATGTGGAAATCAATATGTTCCACCCACACTTCCAAACTATAGAGGTGGTCATTTGTGCGACGGTGGTTGCAATGAAGGCTATCCAACTGCTCCAGAATTTCATTCTGACTATATTGAATATCATTTATGTAAGACACAATCTCATTATAGTCTTCATAACTATGGTCCATGAGAATGTTCATATTGATTTGGATATTGCGGAGCTCATCTGCTATGGACTCCATGGTTGTAGGGGCCACTATATGACCTGGAGAATGAGTTGGAGAGAGAGTTAGTGCATCTTTGGTTTCTTGGCTAGCCGAGTTCCCAGAGGACGAGCTATGTCTTGAAATGGGATGCCCCACATTGAATTTATCACCCCCCCCCCCACGGCGAGGCCAACCCCATTGGCGAGGCATGACGTGATTTGCATATACAAGTGAGAAAATGACTAGCCGTGATGAGGAAAAAACTTTGAAGAACCTAAAAGAAGAGTGATAGATACCAAGACCAAGAGAAAAATACCCAGAATTGACACACACTAGAACCCAGGTGCCATGGACTTTAAACCAAGATGGGTAAGCTTCCTCCCAGGCTGAAGAACTGCCTAGGGCATACAAAGCTCGCCAACCTATTGATGCTCTGAACCAAACGACACTTCCCTAGATGGTAGGATATAATAACATAGTAAGTCCAGCCCAAAATGAGCACCCATATAAACAACAATATTGACCAGAAAACAAAGTATCCCAACCCCGACACAAATAAGAACCAAAGGTGATTTCCAATAGAAACTCGTCTGCGGATCGGCCACAAACAAACTATAATTGTGACCTTCGACTGTAGCTAAATGCAGAATTATGGAAAAAAAATTATGGACACTGATACCATTTCCCACACGACAGAGGAGAGTTCTAGGAGCCCCCAACTCCTTCTTGAAAGCTAATGGTGGGGTTCTCAGAAAAAGGCGTGGAGCCGACCCAAAACACCATCTAGAAAGGTTCTCGGATCCCAAGTGCAAGACTAAAGATTGAAATCAAACCAAAAAAAGGAATATTGGGCTTCCACTCCGCCTCTCATCCAAGGCCATGACCTCAGCGAGTATGTTGGCCCTCATTTTTTATCGCTTTTTGTTTATGAAATACATCTTATTTACCATATTATCCATCTATACACCATCATATTCACCTTGTTTTGACCAATAAATTCATATACAAGTATTTAAATTAAGTTTTTCAATTCTTAGAAGTTTTTATAAAAATTGAATTTTAAGTGCATTTTTGGACAGAACTGAAAATTCCCATAATGGCCTCATGGTTTACATATTTGTAGGACACTTGGACTAGAGCTGGATATATTTCTAAAAAGCTTGGGAACTAGGATTAAGTGTACACCTGTTGGTTCAGTCAAACTGAGTTTTAAAAGGCCCGATCAAAGGCGGTCAAACAGGACTTGTTTTTATGGAGGATCCCTACGAATTAGGTCAATTTTCTTATTTTATGGGATTTTCCAGATTTTGATGGATCTGATGGATGAATTCGACCTAATTGGATAAGATAAGGACAACCATGGCTATAGGATATATTTTATATGAATTTGTTGGATATTTTATCTATTTAAGCATCAAACTTTGAAGGCATTGATATGTAGAAAATTGTATGACTTAAACATTATTATTTCTGAGACTTTGGGGATTAATTGAAGATTTGCTCTATTCCACTTGTTGTTGATATATGTTGGTTGATTGACTGAAGTTTTAGTAGCTGAAGGTACCTTTAGTGTGTGAGGAAAGGGTGGAGGGCCCCCACATCGAGCTAAGTACACTTTCTAGTTATTTGTAGTTGCAGTTTCTAAACTAGTTTGTTTTATGCTTAACTTGTTTATTAGATTTATGCTGATGTTTTATGAGTGTTGATGAATATAATTATAATTATTATTCTGCATATGAAAGGACAAACAAATTTTTAATTTAAACATTCTTTCTATCTGACTAAGATCTTAAGTTAGAATTCATCTTTTTCATGCTTTTCTGAATTCTTGTTTTCTAACAATAGCATTATTGATGAATGAATCTATGATGAAGGAAAACCAGGACCTCTTTAGCTAAGAGCCTCTTTAATTATTGTTTCATGCATCTTAATCTATTTCTCAATTAGTAGTTGATTAAGAGATCATTTCCAAGTTATGAAAATTTTCTCAAAAATGAAAGTGTTCAAAAGTGGTTGCATTCTAAATGACCAGAAAGGTCTCGTCGATGCGATTCTGGCGCCATGAACGGTTCTCAAAACCGAGGTCGTATGTAAAAGTTATTGAGGTTTGAAATCTCTAGTAAACTCCAAAATTCAGTTGACCAAGTTTGACTTTTATACCTTGGAAAAATTTAAAAATATATATATTTTAAGGAATATTCTAGGAATATTCCTCAGAACATTCCTTGGAATATTCCCTGGAATATTCCACAAGGACAAATTGGAATTTGACAAGTGGCAACTTATAGTTGGAAGGCTGGTTAACTTTGTTGAACCGGACCAATAGCAGGCCGCCACATGGCAGGCCCAGAGGCCGCCACGTGGCCATGAACTGTGTTATAATTTTTTTTTTGTTAAACCTCCACAGGATTCGAATGCGGGTCGAATGCCTGCAAGCGCATATGCCCTACCAGCCCGGCTATCCGTTGGTTCTTATAAATCATAGTATTCACATTATATTTGAATTGTAAAATGATTTTGGGCGGAAAAAGGTGGAGGGCTAGCCTCGTGGGTTCATGACCAAGCGCTCGGAACCGAGGCCTTAAGGCCTTAAACCACAGAGTAAATGGTTTGGCCAACCGTTATATGTGGCCAGCACCACGACTACATTAAATATGACATTTATTAACGTTTATTACAAACAGTTGCAGAACGGTCTTCATGGCGATCAGAGCGGAGGCAGTCACATGCCATCCGCCTGACATTAAATCTAATAGCCAGTCCTCCAGCGGTTATGCTGGCGAGACCCCCATTTACGACGGAGTTACTATTTTAGCCAAGTTAACTAACAGTTCCTCCACATTTAGTGGGGTTTTTGGGGACATTGGGCAATTTTCTTTGGGAGGCCATAACTCGCTCATTATTGAACGAAATTGGATGAAATTTTAGTCAATTTTGGGTCTCTTCGACCTTCTGAAAAGTTTAGAATAGGTTTCAGGTCGAGCAGAGGTGATCTATAGTAGATTTTTCTTCGAGGAATATGAAGAAGCCATAAGGGCCATCATGGAGAAGGCACTGTATTGAGTAATATTTCACTATTTAGGGTGAAACAAAAGCCATTTATAGATATTTTCTATCTTCTGAAGCTGAATTTACAGCTGGTTTTGCCTATTGAGGCATATTTTTACCTGTGTAGCCATTTTGAGCAAATTAATAGAGCAAGGACATGCCATTGGGGAGCCTTGGACCGGCAGATGTAGCCCAGGAGGGGTGAACTGCCTCAACAATTTGTTGTGTTATGTGATGGTGAATTTTATTTGCTGTGTATTTATGTTGTGATATGTTAAACAGTAAATTTACTTAACTAATCCTCACACATAAAACTCATAAACATAACCAAAACTACTTTGTTTAACCTACAACTCATGGAGAACACTTTGCACACTTTATTATATCAGAATGGATACTTTGCATAGCGTAACAAATACAATCCATTTCAGATCAGGTTGGTATCAAAGCTGGTGTTTTTGAGCATTAGGAGAGCTAGCGTTTCTCTCTGTATTGTTCTTGTGCAAAAGGATTTGTTTAAAAGTTTGCATTATAAACCTTGCAAGCAATGCAGAGCCATTTTGGGGCAACATTTGTTGTAGGTTTTTTAGGCTTACTAGGCTGAGTTTTCTAGAGGGTGAAGGAATAGCTATGGATAGCTAAGTCTTGGAGAGGACAAAAAGGAAGAAAGGGTTGAAGGCTTCTTCCTTACCCCAAAGTACCTTAAGGTCACCATTGAAACACAAACCCTCTTGACAATTGTTTGTTAAGAAGCTCTTGGAGTTTGTTTGTTGTTTGGCTGCTTGAATAAGAGTTTGTATTTACAACCATTTGGTTAAAAAAGCTTTGTCATTTGTTTTGAAAGCTTTGAGAACTTTATTGAAGTTCCTTTTGTTCATTGACATCATAATGAAAACTTCTACAAGTGAAGTTTCCTCCTTCACAAGATTCTTCGATGATGATATGAAGCATGACTTTATTATATTGAAGGACATGGTGCAGATTCTATTTGAGGATAAAAGAGAAAGCATTGAACTTCGTGAACAATTCTTTGCCATGAAACAAGAGAAGGAAGAAATTCTTCAAAAATTGCATGATATGGAGATACATCTCCATCAAGCCCAAGAGGCTTTGACCAAGAAAATGCATGAGGAAGAGGTAATCCATTCTAATTTGTCTTTAGTTTCCTCATTAGAAAGATGTGTTGGTTCTTTCAAAAAACGTACAAGAGGTATAGCGTCCAAATTAATGATTAAAATGGGTTATGAAGGCAAAGGGTTAGGAAAGAATGCACAAGGCATGGTTGAACCTGTTTCAGTTGAGGAACGACCCAAGAATATTGGTCTTGGTTATGTGCAATTTAATGGTGAAGACTCCAAAGCCATGAAGGCATGTGAGGCTATTTCAAAGAGAACCTTTATTCCAAGTTCTAAGATGCAAATATGCCAAATTTGTTTCAAAGATGATTGCCATTGCTTTAAGCCTTTGTTGCAGCAAGAATATGGTAGACATGTAGCTTATGGCGAGCATGCAAATTCATATAGTTTTCAAGACAAAAACGCTGATGTTAGTCTGCAAATGAAAGTTGTAGCCTCTACTAGTTCATCTTCTCATGAAGGCAAAAAGAATTAACATTTAAAGCAGCACAAGAGGTATAAATCTTCTCATGATCAATTTGATTGTGTTTCTGCAAGGCATGATCATTTTGCATGCTTAAATGGAAGAAATATTTGATGTACATATTGTGGTTGATTTAACCATGATGTTTCGAGATGTTGGATGAGGAAGAAGACATACAGGAAGCAGATGAAGCAAAGACAACTTTCAAATAAGGTGCATAATATTTTCACATATTTCCAAAAGAGGGGACATGTTGTCTCCCATTGTTGGAATTTGCATCCAACTAGTCGTCCTAAGCACATGCAGCAAGAGGAAAAAAATATTGGCGAAGAGGGAACCACGGGTTCCATTATTGAAGTGAAAATGGAAGTTTCACATGAGGAAGAGTTGCAGCAGCAAAATTCGCCATGGAAGTGGCTTGGTAAGAAGTGGATGGACTTCTTAATACAGTAAGACATACTCATTTTGTACATATGCAAATTTTGGTTGTATGCATGTATTTTATACTGTAATCTCTCATTTGTTTAAGCCACCTTGGATCATTGATTAAGGCGGCGATGTAAAGTTTCCTCCTGCAAATTTCTCGCCAAAAATTTTCTGAGTGAGTGCAAGAAAGACAGCTCTTGACAGGAGGACAAGCACATCATGGAAGGGAAGTGTGAATTGCTTTCTAGTTGTGGTTCAAAGTCACTAGCCATGCAAGGCAAGTGTTTGAAGGCTGAAGAGAAGAGGGTGCAGTACTCTTATTTGCTGTACAGATCAGTTTCAGCAGTCCAGAGAGCTTTTGGGGACCAAAAGCTTCCCATTGGGGAGCTGTGACCAGGAGATCATTTCCAAGTTATGAAAATTTTCTAAAAAATGAAAGTGCTCAAAAGTGGTTGCATTCTGAACAACCAGAAAGGTCTCGTCGCTACGATTCTGGAACCGTGAACGGTTCTCAAAACCGAGGTCGTATGTGAAAGTTATTGAGGTTTGAAATCTCCAGTAAACTCCAAAATTCAGTTGACCAAGTTTGACTTTTATACCTTGGAATTTTTTTTTTAAAAATATTCTAAGGAATATTCCACAGGGACGAATTGGAATTTGACAAGTGGCAACTTATATTTGGAAGGCTGGTTGACTTTGTTGAACCGGACCAATAGCAAGTCGCCACGTGGCAGGCCCGGAGGCCGCCACGTGGTGTAATATTCCTATTTCAATAGGAATATTCAATTTCATTTTGTTTTCTTTGCTCAAAGAATAATTATGTAAAGGAGGGTCAAAAACTCCTAATAAAAGAATAAATACATTCCCAATGTGAACAAGGGTAAATCTGGGCCACTTTAATAAACACACTTAAGTGTGAAAAGAACAAATCCACTTGACTGGGTCAATCTTGACCATATCAACAACGCAGTATTGGAGGAATGCTCATCAATGAGGCACAATGCAATTCTAGGAGGAGGTCTCTTGTGTGAAAGGGATAAGTTGATAAAGGTGGTTTAGTGTTTTGGAAAGCTCTCATCTTATAAAAGGAAGAGGAAGGCAACATATTGAGGTTGTTCATGATTTGATCTCTGAATTGCTGTCTGTTTAGACAAATAGCTTTCTTGGCTGCTTAGCCTAGACTGCATTGGGATTTCCTATCTAGGAGTTCCATCTCTTCCCATTGAGGAGCTCTTGGGAGAGATTGTATTGCTTGTCCACTATCTGATTGGAGACCAAACTTCTACTTCCAACTGCAATGTAGATCCAATGAGGGTTTGCTTGCTTTTGTAAGCTGCAGCAAGTGGAGAACTAGATCTATTCATACCTAGCGTGTATTGGAGCCTCTTCTCAGTGAGTGTGTCTTTTAACCTCCTAGAAGAGTGCATCCATTGTTGGAGCTTCAATTTTTCATACTGGCATTAGGCCAACTCAGTTATTTAAGCTGATGCACAGTCTCCCTTGAGGGACTGTGTTATTTTCACGGAGATTAGATCTCTTCAGATCTAAGTCATTTCAGTGCTCTCTTTCAGTGGAGGAGGCCTCTGCTTTATTGGAGGAAGTGTATTGGAGTGCATGAGCTTTGGATTCTGATCTTGGCATGTGGCCATCAGCTGTCTATCCCCTACAGCGCAGTTTCTACTCTAGATCTGTGTTATTCTTGTAGGAGGTGTTGCAGGGGGTTTGGGTGCATCAGTTGGAGAGCTGGTTTTGGAGTGTTGAGGATCCACTCCTCACTTTGAGATCTTATGGATGAGATCTATTCTTGTACTTTCTAGATCTGATTTTCATAATCAGAATACTTCAGCATTTCTGAATATTTATGCAAATATGCTTTCTTAGATCTCAGATCTACTGCTTATGCTTGGTGCAAACCCCGAAATTCCAAGGGGATTTGAAAGAGGAGCTCTTCTAGTGCATGGATATGATATAGATCTGAATTTTTATGCACAGATCTGCTCTAGATCTGACATGTAACATACAAGAGTGCAACTTAATAAAAATAACGCTGTCAAGGCAGCTTCCTGTGAAACATATGGTTGCATCCCTCTTTTGAGGAGTTTTCTTCTATCTATGACTTGTATTTTCAGCCATGTACTTAATAAACTTAGTTGTATGACTTATTTGCTGCTGTAAATACTATTTAAGGATATTTCATGAGCCTCCTATCACTGCTCTGCAGAAACTGCGTTATTCCCTTAGTAGAATTATTTGTTATTGCTACAGTCTCTTTTCGAGGCATTTATGAAGACAACTAGGTGTGGGAGATATGTTTAACCCACCTAGGAGGATTTCTTTTTTATTCCCTCTTGGATTTAGGACTTAGATACTCAGATCTAAGGGATCCAAGTGCTGGTTTTCACTTATGTAGCAGCCATTACTGGAAAATGCGTTTTCCAGTCATGCCTTGCTAGCAGATCCCATTTTGGGATATTACACGTGGCCAGGAACTGTGTAATAAATTTTTTTGTTATACCCCCACAGGATTCGAACGCAGGTCGAACACCTACAAGCGCATATGCCCTACTAGCCCGGCTGTCCGTTGGTTCTTATAAATCATAGTATTCACATTATATTTGAATTGTAAAATGATTTTGGGTGGAAAAAGGTGGAGGGCTAGCCCCATTGGTTCGTGACCAGGCGCTTATAAATGAGGCCTTAAGGCCTTACACCGCGGAATAAACGGTTTTTCCAACCGTTATATGTGGCGAGCACCACAGCTACATTAAATATGACGTTTATTAACGTTTATTACAAATGGTTGTAGAACGATCTTCATGGCAGTTAGAGCGGAGGCGGTCACATGCCATCCACCTGACATTAAATCTAATAGCCAGTCCTCCAGCAGTTATGCTGGTAGGACCCCCATTTACGGCGGAGTTACTATTTTAGCCAAGTTAACTAACAATTCCTCCACATTTAGTGGGGGTTTTGGGGGACATTGGGCAGTTTTCTTTGGGAGGCCATAACTCTCTCATTATTGAACGAAATTGAATGAATTTTTAGTCAATTTTGGGTATCTTCGACCTTATGAATAATTTGGAACATGTTTTAGGTTGATCAGAGGTGATCTACAACATATTTTTCTTCGAGAAAGATGAAGAAGCCATCAAGACCATCATGGAGAAGGCACTGTATTGGGTAATATTTCACTGTTTAGTGTGAAAAAAAAGCCATTTCTAGCTATTTTCTATCTTCTGAAGTTGAATTTACAACTGGTTTTTCCTATTGAGGCATATTTTTACCTGTGTAACCATTTTGAGCAAATTAATAGAGTAATGACATGCCATTAGGGAGCCTTGGACCGACAGATGTAGCCCAGGAGGGGTGAATTGCCTCAACAATTTGATGTGTTATGTGATGGTGAATTTTATTTGCTGTGTATTTCTGCTTTGATATGTTAAATAGTAAATCTACTTAACTAATCCTCATACATAAAACTTAGAAACATAACCAAAACTACTTTGTTTAACCTGCAACTCATGGAGAACACTTTGCACACATTATTATATCAAAATGGATACTTTGCATAGCGTAAAAAATACAATCCATTTCAGATCAGTAGTTTTTGATTTCAAATTCATTACGTAATCTTGTTAGAGAAGGAAAAACAAATCTCTTAAGTTAGGATATTCTTCTCTTGCTGATTGCATACTTGAATTTAGAAATTATTTGAGTTAGATTTATATTTGTAATATGCATTTCTTTAATCATTGATAAATCATCTTCTAACTTAATCATAATTGAAACCCATATACTTTGGGGATGCTTCTATGTCCTACTAGCCCGGATTGATAATAAATACTTGTGTTTGTTTACCTGTTAAACAACCCTACATTTTGGCGATGTTGTTGGGGAAGCATATTTCAAAACGGTCAATTAGGAAGATAAAAAGAAAAAAGAAAAATGTATAAAATCATCAAAAACAAAAAAAACATAGTTTTTCTTTTGAGTAATGTTTTATTATGCCTAGAGATAGAGATCAGAAGGGTATATTTGTGAAACAAAACCCCCCAACAACTCATTCATCCACAGGACTAACAACACCAGTTGTTGGAAGACCTACTATAGAAGAGTTAGAGGAAAAACATAGATCAAGATAAAGATTAATTTTAGTTGAAAGACAAATCTTGTTAGCCTTGGAGGTAAAAATAAAATAATCACCTAAAGAACCTCCTTCCTTAGGGAAACAAAAAGATACAAGAAAACCAATTATCGAACAACTAAAGAAACCTGTCCTTGAATAAATCAAAGTAGTGGAAAAAAATACAAAATCAACCTCATATAGAAACACTACATATCTCTGAACAAGAAATGGCTGAAGAAGGAGAAGGATTAAATAGGCTAAACATGACTCTTGAACAAAGACTTGAGTATGAAAGACAACAAAGGGAATGGAGAAGAAAACAAGAGGAAGAAAGAAAAACTGAGGAAGAAAGAAAGGCAGAGGAAGACAGAAGAGCAGAAGAACTTAGAAGATAGAAGAAGAAGCAAGAAGAGAAAATAAAAATAGAAGAACACAAGAAAATGAGCAAGAAAATAATAATGACCAGGAAACTACTTTTGGCTTTCCAATATTGGATACAAGAGCAATATTAGGAGAAGAAGTAAAAATGAAAAACATTCCACCTTTTGTATTGCCTAATTTCTATGGAATGTCAACAGAAGATATTGATGCATTCATGTTTGAGTTTGATATCTTGTGTAGAACTTATGGATATACAAATTATACACACAAGCTTTGACTTTTTCCTAATACTCTGAAAGCAGCAGCCTTGAAATGGTTTATGGGTTTAGGAGAACATACAATAAATTCTTGGGATGATATGAAGAAAATATTTCTTAAAAGGTATCAAGCTTACTACAGGGCTAGAGACTCCAAAGAAGGCATTTTCAGAATGACACAACAAGAAGACGAAAGTTTGGAAGAATATTTGGAAATATTTCTTTACACTTTACATAAATCCAAACAACATTCTCTAAATCCTGATACCATTCGTATAATCTTTCTTAAAGGTATTAGAGATGAATATTTAGACATCCTTAATGTGATGGGAAAAGAAGATATATCCAATTTACCATTTGAAGAAATTGTTGAACTTTGTCAGAAATACTCTAGGGGAAGAGCAAAGAGTGGAAAGAGAGATATTTCATCAAGAGCTTCCAAATATGCAACAAGTGCAGTAACAAGAGCAGAGATAGTAAGTTTACTAGAAAATTTTAAAACAGATCTCTTGAGCACTTTGTGAACAAAAGTAGATGTCTTGAAAGCTAAGAAAAAGAAAGAAGAACGAGATGAAATCTTATCAATCTTCTACCCAAAGTGTAGGTAGAAACATCCACTCAAGGAATGCCCTTTGCAAGGTATACAAGTGTGTGGACTATGCACAGAAAATCATGCAACAGAAAATTGTCCCAAATTAAAAGAGTTGCAAGGAAAAGAAGTGCAAGGAGTAGATTCTCTATACTATATGGCACCAAGGAGACCTTGGCAACCAAGGATGCCATAACAGTTCCCTCAACAAAACCCCCAAAATTTTCAATATCCTCAAAATTCAAGGAATACACCTGTTGTGGCTCATTTGCATTTACCTTTGAAATATTTTTCAAAACACCAAAAATGCATATATGTTAGAAAATGTAAAAGTTTGTGTGTCATAAAAGAATTTTGATTTATATGTTGGAACATTTAACATCACATGATGAGATGTGAAGGTGGATCGAGTCGGGCTTGGTCACGTGCAAAACAGTTCAAGAGTCAGACCGAAGGGCGCATTTCCCTTAAAAACTTAATTGTTCTGGAGGAGGCACAAAGGGGAAAACAGATGGTTAGGATCAAAGCGCAAAACCAGAGCAGAAAGATGGACGACGGAGATTAAATCGCAAATCGAAAACCACAAGTTTCAAAATACAGGCACGAGAGGTAAATGATAGACTGGCCGAAGTACGATGTGTGATGCCTGGTGGGGCCCTACCACATAGCGCACATTGCTAGTTTTAACAATTAAGGTCTACGGTAAATGTTATACTCGCCAAAGCGCGATGCGCGATGTAGTGGGGCTCAATCGCAAAATCACAAATTGTGAATTTTAAAGGATAACCGCGGAGGTAGGTGATAAAGTCTCTGAAATCTGATGTGCGATTCCCAGTGGGACTCGATCACATAGCGCACATCACGAAACTTAGAAGATAAGTGTAAAACACAAGCTAAAAGCAGCGAAATGCGACGTGAGGGCGGATGAGACGTGGTTTCAAAAGTGAATTCCAAAGGTTTTTAGATCTGGATGTAAGGAATTTTAGTGTGTTAAAACGTGAAATCGGTGAAACACATTGGCAATGAAGAAATAGGCAGAACTTGGCCGAGAAAATCGGGTAAGTGACCCGACGCAGAACAAAGGAGAAGATGCAGAGTTGGGTAGCAAGTGATATGAGTGACATCGTTTGAAGCATAGGGGCATAGGCAGAGTCGGGCAGAAAAGCGTATAGCAGCACCGTTAGGAGCACGACAGCTAGCTCAAGTCGGGCATGGAAGCGTCATTACAAATTTGTGCACCCACTACATCATGACCAGAAAGGCCACCTCAGCACTTCGGGAGGACGCATCAGCAACATTAGATTCAACAAAGCAAACCATATTTCCAAGTTTTAATTTATTTTCTTGTTATAATTGCATAAGTAATGTTAACAGCTTAGGAAGTCAAAGAGTTCAAGAAGTTCAACGGTTACGAACTACTCTGATGTATTTAAGGAGATAGAAATAAAGAAAAAAGGGTTCCGAGTTTTGGACCTTTGGATGACTGTTAGTTTATGACTAAATTCTCTTAGAAATTAAGGAAAGAAGATCAAGTTTCCTACACTTGTTGATGTTGATATGTATTTCTTGTTTCGCTCGGTGGCTATTCCTCTTTGAATGAAGTGAAGTAATGTAGCAACCGGTCTCTTAATTACATCTGTGAGTAAGAGTTAAATAGCCTTAATTTGTGTTCCTTCACCTCATCTCTTCTCTCTTCATAAACTCCTGATAGAACTTTAAAGTGATAGATTCTATGTTTACAACATATTATTTTAAGTTCTCTCTTCCTCCATGAATTTCCTTTGAAACTTAAAAGTGGTAGATTTTGTCTTTTCAACATATCATTTTGAGTTTCTCTTACAATTCTTCTTTTCATTCCATTCAAACATCAGCAGTTTATGGCATTGTGAAGGCTCTCATTATATCAAATTATTGAGGGTATTAAGTAACTGAATTCCAAGGGTGTTAAATAGAGGCCATTTGATATGGTAATTGTGACATACATTTATAAAATGTCTTAAGCACTGATTCCTTACCACAACCAAGGGATTGTTTCTTGAGATACAACATTTTATGGCGCCGTTGCTGGGGACGAAGAAACAAATTTTATTTTCCCTAGGTTTTCCACATTATTTCCTCTAGTTGTTTAGTGAGGAGGAAATATTTGGATGTGTTTGTTATTTTCAAAGTTTTGGCTTTCAACAGGCCTCACACGAGGTGAGATACCTCATAGTAGATAGTCCCTGCTTTGCTAGATCCATAAATATTGGTTTCTAAAAAGTGTTGGGTATGTGTTATATACTTTCCACAACTAATCACACGTGGGGGGGCGATAGCCCCCCCTGTCGGGGTCCGGGGTAGCGCCCCGGCAAAATTTTTTTGGTCCTTAATTTCCGGTGGGCGGTCCGCGCCCATGGTTTTGCACATGGTTTTGGGGTATGATGGTTTTCGGCCCCTGGTATTTTTGTAGATCCGGTCAAGGGAACTACGGTCATGTTCTAATATAGGGTTAATGGATTAGGGTCTATGTATGCTTCGGCATGTATATATATGTGTTGTAACACTAAAAGGAATATAATGAAATATCAAGCTGGTCGTCCTGATTTGGGATCCAGGGGAAAATCTCTGTGTTTATCTGTTTTATGTTTTATGCTCTTGCTATTGTTTATTTTCTGTTATAAGAATCGTGTGTAGATATTTCTGTTCAGGGTTAAAACCTACATTTGGTATCAAAGGTGTTTCGGCTTCAAGGGGACGCCTTTGTTGTTGAGGGTTTTTTGCTCGGGCCTGTGGTAGACCCTGTTCAGTGGGAGATCTGCGGGATCGATTCTTGCGGTGAAAGAAGATGGCGAGCGGTGGAAAGATAGAGATCGAGAAATTTAATGGCCAGAGTTTTGAGTTGTGGAAGCTCAATATGGAGGATCTCGTCGGTGGGGTAAAGATCAAAGGATCACGGTAGATCCATGTACTAAACCAACGGCAATGTCAGATGAAGACTAGAAGAAACTGGATCGGAAGGCTAAGAGCACAATACGGTTGTGTGTCTCAAATTCAGTATTGTTGAATGTATCTGGGGAAGCTACGGTGAAGAATTTGTGGGAAAAACTTGGGAATTTGTACCAATCTAAGTCTTTGGTGAATAAGTTGTTCCTGCGGAAAAAGATGTATAACCTGAGGATGAAGGATGGAGACTTAGTGACAGAGCATCTGAATGCCTTCAATATTGTGGTAAGTCAACTATCATCTGTTGATATTAAAATCTCAGATGAAGATAAGTGCATCAGTTTGTTGTGTTCTACCGTACTCTCAGGACAATCTAGTTATTGCAATAGGTAGCAATACAACTACCTTGAATTTTGATGACATTGTCTCAGCCTTGTTGTCGGAGGAAATGAGACGGAGAAATATGGAGGGCTAGAATGAAGATGCCTTATCTGTACGAGGAAGGTCCCAAAACAGAAACAAGAATAAGGTTTCGAGTGGGAGATCCAAATCTAGAGGGAGATCTAAATCTCCTTGAAAGTTTGTAAAGGTATGCTAGAAATGCGGAAAGGAAGGGCACTACAAAAAGGATTGCAGATCTAAAGCTCCTGAGAAAGGAAAGGGATCTGATGATGCTCATTCTATAGAGGCAAAAACCACCTCGGATGAGGGTGGGGATGTGTATTTGGCTTCTTCTTCAAATACACATGTAGATCATGAGTCATGGTTGATTGACTCGGGTGCATCCTTTCACTTCAATCCCCATAGGGAGTGGTTCTGCGAGTATGAAAAATATGATGGTGATGTCTTCCTAGGGGATGATAGGAAGGTCAGAATCGTCGGACGTGGAAAGGTAAAGATAAATCTGCAAGGTGGAAGGATTAGAACACTTCCAGGTGTTCTGCATATTCCTGCATTGGCCGGAAATATGATTTTTGTAAGCAAGATGGATGATGCAGGTGTAAAAACAGTGTTCAAGAAATATTCCTGCAAGATGGTTCAGGGAGCAATAGTATTAATGCGGGGAGTTCGGACTGGAACTCTATACAATCTACAAGGTAGCACTGTTATTGATGGGCGTAACAGTTCTGTGGTTCCTGAAAGTGGAGCGGAAAGCCTGGCTGTCTCTGGAGAAAAGACTATGCTATGGCATCAAAGGCTTGGACATATTGGAGAGAAGGGCCTTTGGATACTGCATAGAAGTGGTATGGTAGAAGGCATGTCTAATTTCTCTCTGGATTTCGATTTCTATGAACATTGTGTATATGGGAAGCAAAATCGGGTGAGTTTTCCTTCTGGTGCTAAGAGGGTGAACAAGATATTAGAGCTTGTGCACAGTGATGTGTTTGGACCTGTGTCGGTTCCATCACTAGGTAATTCTATGTACTATGTTTCATTCATAAATTAATTCTCAAGAAGTACATGGATATATTTCTTGAGGAAGAAATCTGAAGTCTTTGACAGATTTAAAGAATTTAAGGCTCTGGTGGAAAACCAGACAAAGAAGAAGATAAAGGCGTTGAGGACAGATAATGGTGGGGAGTTCTACAAGAAGGAATTTGAAGAGTTTTGTAAGAAGTGTGGTATACCACGGCAGAAGACTAATCCATACACACCTCAGCAAAATGGAGTTGCAGAAAGAATGAACATAATGCAGATGGAAAATGCAAGAAGCATGCTCAGTGGTACCGGTTAGGACAAGAATTCTGGGCAAAGGCAGTGGAGACTGCATGTTACTTAGTTAACAGATCACCTTCATCAGCGTTGGAGGATAAGACTCCACATGAGGTATGGACTAGTAAGAAACCCTCTCTTTCACATCTAAGGGTATTTGGATGTGATGCATATACATGTTCCAAAGCGTAAAAGGACCAAGTTGGATAATAAATCTGAAAGATGCATCTTTATTAGGTATAAGGATGGTTTAAAGGGTTACAAGCTTTGGAACCCGGAAATAAGGAAGGTTGTGTACAACCGAGATGTGGTATTTAGAGAGGTGAAAGATATTGTTAAACATGAAGTCCTACCAAAGGAACCTGAGAAGATAGAGTTTGAGCTAAAGGAGGATGAATCAGACTCTACAACAGAAGAATAATCAGAAGAGGAAGAGCCACAAACTATAGTTGTGAGAAGATCAGTTCGAGAAAGAAGACAACCAAAAAGGTATACTCCATACGCTGCATTCCAATTTTCTTTAACTATGGTAAGTGATGATCCCGGAAGTGTCGGGGAGCGGTAGATTCAGAGGATGGAAAACTGCGGAAGGAGGCCATGGTTGATGAAATGGCATCCTTGCATAAAATGAGGAACGCATAGGATGCGAGGTGGAGTTTCCAGTTGGAAGGAAGCCCATCGGGAGCAAATGGTGTTTAAGAAGAATATGAATGTAGAAGGAAAGGTGGAGAAATACAAAGCTCGGTTGGTAGAAAAAGGTTATTCCTAGATGCTAGGAATTTATTTTGGTGATATTTTTTCTCCTGTTGCTAAAGCTACTTCTATTAGATTACTTTTATTTTTTGCTGCTGCATTTGATTTTGAGGTAGAACAGATGGATGTGAAGACAACATTTCTTCACAGGGATCTGGAAGAGGATATCTACATGAAACAACCTGAAGGCTTTATGGTGAAGGGGAAGAAATAACTGGTATGAAGGTTAAAAAAGTCTCTGTATGGGTTAAAACAGTCACCAAGGATGTGGTATCATAAATTTGATACCTATTTACAGGGACTTGGCTTCACCAGAAGCAAGGAGGATCATTGTGTTTATTTTAAATTTATTGGTGACCGTGTTATTTATTTGGTCTTGTATGTGGATGATATGTTGTTGATTGGAAATGAAAAATAAATTATCCAAGATTTGAAGACCCAACTATTCTCCAAATTCGACATGAAGGATCTTGGTGCTGAAAACTATATTTTGGGCATGGAAATTAAGAGAGATCAGGAAAATAGGAAGCTATGGTTAAACCAAAGGAAGTATGTCGAGACTATATTGTAAAGGTTCAATATGTAGGATAGTAAACCAGTGAATGTTCCTATTCCTGTAGGTGTAAAGCTGTCTGTTGAACAGTGTCCCAAGACACAAGAAGAAGAGGAGGATATGTCCCATGTTCCATATGCAAGTGCAGTGGGTAGCTTAATGTATGCAATGGTCTGTACTAGACTAGACATTGCACATGCAATGGGAGAACTGAGCAGGTTTATGTCAAACCCGGGGAATGAGCATTGGACAACAGTGAAGCGGGTTTTCAGATATTTACGTGGCACTAGTAATTATGGCTTGTGCTACTAGGGAAGACCAGGATTGGAAAGAATGTTGGACATTCGTGGTTTTGTTGATGCGGTACGGTGGAGATACGAGACCAAAGAAGATCTACAAGTGGGTATGTGTTTAGCATATTTGGAGGTGCAGTCAGTTGGATGAGTAAAAGACAGTCTGTAGTGGCTTTGTCAACTACAAAGGCAAAATACATGGCAGCCACTCATGCAAGCAAGGAATTAGTTTGGTTGTAGAGATTGTGTTCAAGTATGTGGTTGGTGCAGCAAGCTATAAGGATAGACTGTGATAGCCAAAGTGCAATTTTCTTGGCTAAGAACCCTACTTATCATTCAAAGACAAAGCATATTGATGTTCAATATCACTTTGTTAGAGATATGGTTGAAGCTAAAAGGGTGTTGCTGGTAAAGGTGGACACTTTGAAGAATGTTGTAGATGCATTGATGAAGTTTGTGAGCACTCAAAAGTTCTCTTGGTGTAGAGAAACAATGGGTGTTGAAGAATTGGGCCAATGACTAAGGTCTTTTGTGGCCCCCTGCGGAAAGGAAACAACAAGTGGGAGAATGTTGGGTATGTGTTATATTCTTTCCACGACTAAGCACGCACGGGGGGGTAAGAGGGGGGCGGTAGCCCTTTATCGAAATTCGGTGGCGCCCCGACAAAAAAATTTTGGTCCTTAATTTATGGTGGGTAGTCCGCGCCCATGGTTTTGTGCATGGTTTTGCACATGGTTTTGGGGTACAATGGTTTTCGGCCCCTAGTATTTTTGTAGATGCGGTCAAGGGAACTACAGTTATGTTATAATCCAGGGTTAATGGATTAGGGTTCATGTATGCTTCGGCATGTATATATATGTGTTGTAACACCAAAAGGAATATAATGAAAAATCAAGTTGGTCATCTCGATTTGGGATCTAGGGAAAAATCTCTATGTTTATCTGTTTTATGTTTTATGCTCTCGCTATTGCTTATTTTCTATTATAATATTTGTGTGTGGATAATTTATGTTCAGGGTTAAAACCAAAGGCGTAGAAACCCGAAACTCCTTCAATGCAGTCTTTGCATTGCTGCTCCACGGCGGCGAGTTCCATAACCATTTCTTTGAAGATATTTCCAAGGAACTCTGTTTCTTGGAACAAGACACCCCTTCCACACCCATTTATTTTCAAGAACCTTAGTTTGAAGAACATTCTTTTGAGTTTTTTTCTTTTACCTCCACTCAAGCTATACCAATTAAAGATGAAGCCCCCCCACCCACCTAGCCCCCCCACCCCCCCTTTGTAGGAGAAAAGGTAGTTTTTGCTGGGGCTTTTGAAGTTGATTTTAGCTTTACATTGAGATATAAGAACCCCTACCATTGAGCATATACAGACAAATGATTTAGAGATTGAAGCTATAATGACTGCAGCTGGAAAGGCAAAAGGGAAATAGCCAGCCCAAGAGAAGGGGAAAGAAAAAGAAGAATCATCACAAGATCTGAGGATTGAAGATATGGCAAGGGTGATAAAAAATCTGACAAATAAGCTATCTAAGATAGAATTGGAAAATAAAAACTCCCAAAGGCACATACAACAAAACTGAGGGGGGTTCAACCCTCAATTCAGAAGAAAGACCATCCCTACGAGTTACAGAGGGAAAGAAGAGATCAAGACCAGGCTCAAGCATCGTTTTATATAGAGGCAGCACCAGCAGAGCCAGCAGAAGATGAGCAAAGGGAGGTCGAGGATCAGGTATCTACTATGTACGCAATAGAAGAGGATGAAGAGGAAGCTTATGAGGGAGAATATGTTGAAGCCGAAGTATCTTTTGATCAAGATGAGATGGATGAATACTATAGATAATTCACAGACTTCATGCAGTCTGAGTTACATAAAAATTATGATTTAAGGTCTAGAAAGAGATCTAGAGTGTAGGATAATGCAGGTGAACAACAAGGTTCCATTCCTCCTCCAATGGCGACTCCACAACAAAAGGACCCTGTGAAACAAACCAGTAATGGGAAACAACCTACAAACTCACTTAAGAGAACAAATGTGCAGCAGACTAAATCTTCCTAGGACAAATCAATTGACATTAATATTCTCGAGAGAGTTGTTCCTATACCTGAACAAGCGGCAGATTCTAGAAAGAGTGAAGAAGAACCTGAAAAATTTGTTAAGCAAACTCATGCCTTCAGTTTGGCCAAAGAGTTGGAGAAGGTTAAAATTCAAGTACCTCTTCTAGAATTGGATAAAATACTAGCTTACAAGAAATAAATTTCAGAGTTTATTAATGGCACCACCAGATGGTGTTGAATTTGCGACAAGATGAAGAGCTTAGTGGAAAGAAGTCGCCTTCACTAAGTGGGCCCACAGGCTATTTTTGGCGCAAAGTCTATTTTTAGACTATGTCTATTTTTAGACATATGGATCATGTTCTATGAGTTGCAGGATGCTATTTGTGGATGGTTGGTCAAGTTGGAAAAAATATATGGACTTCTATTTTTAGACATATTGGGCGGAATCTATTTTTAGATTGCCGGTCTAAAAATAGATATGTCGAATATTATTAGCTCTTAATAATATTTGGACTCTAAACATTATCTTATTCTCTTGGAGCACTTCAGTTAAGTGCACAGATGTGGCACAACAGCTGACAGAAGGAATTACGCTATTCATAAGGGTTAAGTGGAGCTATTGCATGGATACTTAAGTTAGAACTCATGTGACAAAATTTGGTGGAGTTCATTGAGGAAGTTAATGGAGTTGTGTTCAGTTTAACTAATCTAAACATAGTTGAGCTATTTGTATCTAGTTTAACTGATTGATACAATTAGTGAGAGTGGTGTGAATTAATTATTAATTAATTCACTAATTATAAACTCATAAATCAACTAAAGAATACATCAGTTAACTGATTACTTAAGACAATTTAGGTGTAGGTGGAGACGATGGAAGAAAATTGAAAAACGGTGTAACGACTTCCTCAGGATAGCAAATATCTTGTGTGTTGCAACAACCAGTGATTGGAGATGCCAATGAGGATTGCGCAGTACAAGCCAGGTGGTTTGAAGTTATTTATGAGCCATTCTTCAACATTGATTGCGCAGTATAGGCAGGTTATCAGGTGGCAGAGATTGGAGCATGTGTTTTGCTAGATCTAGCTTGATTAGTGTGTAGCAATTCAAGATTGTGCTGAGAGCTTGTGAGGAGATTTGTACTATGATTGTTACATGATCTCCATGACATATAATATACAGATAGTTAGGGTTTTCAGCTTTAAGCTTTCCCATAAAATACTGTGTTCATATGTGTGATTGTTTATGGTTTTAATGTGTGCATGCAATTGATTTTATTTCCGCAATTAATGATCAATGGTAGAATAGATTATGTATTGTGCATGAAGATAAAATAGTGTGTGATCAGGAAAATCTTGATGAATAATATATCAATTATTCAAATTTCTACAGGTGCAAGATATAAGTGTCACGATGAAGCTACAAGAATAAAAGCCAGTGGTCACCTTTGGTCCTCATGTAGAAGAAGTAGATCCTTCTGTTCCACCCTTCTATATTTCTCTATTGCTTCATGATTTTACTCTACATAATTGCATGCTAGACTCGGGATCGCTCCATAACCTCATGCCATTGTCTGTTATGAAGGAGCTTAACTTACATATTACCAAACCTTATAGGGATATGTATTCATTTGATTCCAAAAGGGTGAAATGTGTTGGGTTGATTAAATATGTAGTAGTTTCGTTGGTACAAATCCCAGCAAAGAGTATAGTCATGGATGTAGTGGTTGTTGACATCCCAGCCAGGTTTGGAATGCTCCTGTCAAGGTCTTGGGGAGCTAAGTTGGGAGGTGTACTAAAGTTAGATTTCACTTATGCTATCATTCCAGTTTTTAATGAGGAAGAAAGGATATTGTACAGGGAAACAAGGTTTGTGAAGACCACCTCTAAGAAAGATGCAGGAAATTCACCCATTTATAGTGAAAAAACATAAGATCTTTCTTGTTTCATGCTGCATGAAGATGAAAAATTTACTAAAGACACAGGGAAGAAACTCTCTTCAGCAGTTGTAAATAACGAGCTGCACTCAAAGAAGATTTAGAAGTGGCACTTTGATGGCGCCTACTCCAAGGAAGGTGCAGGTGTCGGATTCTTGCTAATATCACCAGAAGGTAACATCATGCCATTCTCTTTTAAACTGGAATTTGATTAGACAAACAATGTGGTTGAATATGATGCCTTAATATCAAGCCTTCAAGTTGCGAAACAGATTGGGGTTCAACGTATTTCAATTTGTGGTGACTCTAAGTTGATAATAAGGCAAATCAATAATCATTGTCAAACCAAGCATATGAGATTAAGATCGTAAAGTAATGAAGTTTGGGATGTGATAGAAAACTATTTTGAAGCCTTCAACCTTTAGTATATTCTGAGGGAGGAGAATATATTGGTCGATTCTTTAGCAAGTGCAGCCATCACCTTCAAACCTCCCATAAATCCCAGGCTAAGGTATGAAACTGAAGTTAGACATAGACCTTCTATCCCTGACAATGTGAAACATTGGCAGGTATTTGATGATGATGAACAGATAAATCAGTTCCTGACAATGGTTGGAAACTTTGAAGATGCTGAGATAGACCAACAGGAAGAACAAACAGAGCAGAGAACATAAATAAGAATCCTCAAGCAGTCAATAGGTGAACAAAATATTATCCAATTGAAAGATAATGTGCTCCCTAGAGGGTTGGTTCCCCTTCAAAGATTATTCTATGCTAATGATGCGACTGTTTATTAGAAGAAAACATATCAAGAAGAAGAGATGGGAGATTGTAATTTGGGAACTCAGTGGGATCCCAAAATAGTGAAATTTTTCAAAGGGGTTCCCAAAAACTACAAAGAAGGGTACATTGATCTTTTTAAGAAGTATATGGATGTGTTTTCCTGGTCGTATAAAGACCTGAAAACCTATGACAAAATCATTATTCAACTTAATATTCCATTGAAGGAAGGGCTCAAACCACACAGACAAAAGCTCAATCAGATCAATCCCTTGTTGTTAGCTCCAATCAAAAAAGAAATGAAGAAACTGTTGCAGGCGAAATTTATAGTCCCTCTTAGATATTCAGACTAGGTTTCCAATCTGGTCCTTGTAAGAAAGAAGAATGGAGAGATAAGACTGTGTGTAGACTTTAGGAACTTGAACCGAGCATCTCTAAAAGATAATTATCCTTTTCCAAAAATGGATTATGTCTTACAAAGGGTGACATGATCTCACAGGTTGGAAAAAGAAGATCAGAAGAAGACCGCTTTCACTACGCCCTAGGGCACCTTCACGTATGCAAGGATGCCATTTGGCCTTATGAACACAGGTACAACATTTCAGAGGGCCATGGACATAGTCTTCGTTGGTGACAGGTTTGTACTTATATATCTGGATGATGTAACTGTTTTCTCAGGTTCAGATGACGAACACTTGGAGCATTTTCAAAAAACTTTTCAAAAGTGCAGAAAGTTTGGCTTGTCATTAAATCCCAAGAAATATTTATTTTCCTTAGAAGAAGGTAAATTATTGGGGCACATAGTATCTAAAAAAGGAGTAAATATTGACCCAACAAGGGTGGAAGCCATTCAGACTATTCCTTTACCCAAAACCAAGAAGGATATCCAAAGATTCCTGGGGAAAATAAAATTTTTGAGGAGGTTTGTGCCCAATTATGTTGATATCGTGAGAAGTATAACAGATATTTTGAAGAAAATGTAGAAGTGAAATTGGATAAGGAAGAAAGAGATGCATTTTTTAGAATAAAGGAAGCACTGCAGGAAGCTCCAGTTCTGATTAGTCTAAACTATCAAAAGTCCTTTCAGGTATTCTCATTTGCATCCCCAAATACTATTGTTGTTGTGTTGTTGCAGAAAAATGAAGATAGTAAGGAGCAAACAATTGCATTTTTTTAGTAAATTTCTCAGAGATGTTGAGCTCAAATACAATATTTTGGAGAAAAAAGTATATGCTTTATTCAAAGCACTGAAATCCTTCAGGACTTATGTGTTGCAGTCCCAAATAAATACTTATGTTCTTAATTCAGCTGTGAAAGATGTGTTGTTCCAAAGTGAAATTGAAGGAAAAAGGGGGAAGTGGATAGCAAAAATCCAAGAGTATGATTTGGACATCAAACCCACCAAGTTAGTCATGGGACATGGTTTAGCAAATTTGTTGACAGAGAAAAAGTTTCAAGCCTTGGGAATTAATCTGTTGGCACCAATGGATGGATTTGTAAATGAAGAAGGTAAAATCAAGTCCAAAACATGTATTCAATACAAATTTTTGTGCTCTGGTTGGTATTAGGATATTGTGAACTACTTGTGTTTCTTTTCCTGTCCAACTTCACTAAATAGAACAAAATACAGATCTCTCAAGCTCAAGTCTTAGCCATATGTTATCATAGAAGCAAAGCTATATTAGAAAGATCCTGCTGGTATTTTGCTGTTATGTTTGACTGAAGGAGAATCTATTGAAGTCACCAAACAATATCATGAAAGTCTGAGTGGAGGACATTATAACTGGAAGGGCACTGCTCATAAGATTCTCAATTCAGGATTCTATTGGCCAACCCTATTTGCAAATGTTTATAGACTGGTCAGAACTTGTCAAAAGTGTCAGTTGTTTGCTGAAAAGAAAACAACTTTCTCCATTACCTCTCATCCCAGTATTTCTTGAAGAACCTTTCAGACAATGGGGATTGGATTTTATTGGAGAGATCAATCCACCATCAAGTGGACAGTTCAAGTGGATTATGATTGCCACTAATTATTTTACAAAATGGGTTGAAGAAATATCCACGAAGAAGGAAAATGACCAAGTAGTGATGATGTTTCTGGAGGAAAACATCTTCAGCAGATTTAGATGTCCAGTCAAAATTGTGACTGACAATGCGCATGTATTCAAATCGGCTTGTTTCATTAATTTCTGTCAAACATATAATGTAATATTATCACATTCCACAACATATCACCCTTAAGGAAACAGATTGGCAGAGTCCTCAAACAAGACATTGGTCAGGATCTTGAAGAAGACAATCACTGAAAATCAGAAGGACTGGGATATGAAGTTGAAGTTTTCCCTTTGGGAATTTCGAGTCACTACCAAGCAATCTACTGGAAAGTCCCCCTATGAATTGGTTTATGGAACTCAAGCATTGTTTCCTACTTAGCTGGCCAAACCAGTGATTTATTTCCTTCAAGAAGCTCAAGAAGAGCCTAATGATCTAGTAAGGAGATTAAACAAAATAATTGAATCAAGTGAAAAAAGAAGCAAATTCAGGGATAATTTGATTACTTATCAGGAAAATATGAAGTCTATATTCGACAGGAAAGTAAAATAAGTTCTCTTTCAAGTAGGAGATCTGGTATGAGATGGGACACCAAATGAGAAGACAAGGGGAAGCATGGTAAATTTGATCCTCTATGGTATGGTCTATTCAGAATCTCTGAGGCAAGGTCAAATAACACATTCATTGTTTAAGATCTAGATGGAGAGCCAGTACAACTGCCTGTGAACAGGCAGTATCTGAAGCATTACTTCCAACATTAAAAGTCAGCACTCCACCATTGTGAATACCAGATTTCTCATTGTTCATATGTCACCAAGCAATATTTAACTCCATGCCCAATGGATAAGGCACTAGTATGCAGTTCTTAGCGCTTCCGTGGAAGAAAGCACTATCCCTAGGTGGAGCCAGATGTTGTGGCTCATTTGCATTTACCTTTGAAATATTTTTCAAAACAACAAAAAAGGATATATGTTAGAAAATGTAAAATTTTGTGTGTCATAAAAGAATTTTGATTTATATGTTGGAACATTTAACATCATGTGATGAGATGTGAAGGTGGATCGAGTCGGGCTTAGTCACGTGCAGAACAGTTCAAGAGCCAGACCAAAGGGTGTATTTACCTTAAAAACTTAAGAGTTCCGAAGGAGGCGCAAAGGGGAAAATAGATGGTCAGGATCAAAGGGCAGAACCCGAGCGGAGAGATGGACGATGGAGATTAAATTGCGAGCCACAAACCACAAGTTTCAAAATACAAGCGCAGGAGGTAAATGATAAACTTTCCGAAGTGCGATGTGCGATGCCCGATGGGGCCCTACCGCATAGAGCACATCGCTAGTTTTAACAGTTAAGGGCTAAGGTAAATGTTATACTCGCCGAAGCGTGATGTGGTGGGGCTTGATCGCAAAATCGCAAATTGTGAATTTTAAAGGATAATTGCGGAGGTAAGTGATAAAGTCTCTGAAATCTGATGTGCGATGCTCGGTGGGACCCGATCGCATAGCGCGCATCGTAAAACTTAGAAGATAAGTGTAAAATACAAGCTAAAATCAGCGAAATGCGATGTGCGAGCGGATGCGACGCGATTTCAAAAGTGAATTCCAAATTTTTTTAGATCTAGAAGTAAGGCATTTTCATGTGTTAAATAGTGTTAGAGGAAGAAAAGAGGGTTATAACGTGAAACCAGTGAAAGGCCTTGGCAATGAAGAAATAGGCATAACGAGACCGAGAAACTCAGGTAAGTGACCAGACGCAAAACAAAGGAGAAGAGGCACAGTCGGGTAGCAGGTGATACAAGTGACAACGTTTGAAGTACAGGGGCATAGGCAGAGTCAGGCAAAAAAACATATAGCGACATCGTTAGGAGCATGACAGTTGGGTCAAGTCAGGCATGGAAGCGTCGTTACAGAGCTGTGCAGCCATTGCATCATGACCAGAAAGGCCACCTTGACACTTCGGGAGGACACATTAGCAACATCAGATTCAACAAAACAAACCATATTTCCAAGTTTTAATTTCTTTTCTTGTTATAATTGCATAAGTAATCTTAAATGTTTAGAAATTCAAAGAGTTCAAGAAGTTCAACAGTTACGAACTACTCTGATGTATTTAAGGAGATAGAAATAAAGAAAAAAGGGTTCTAATTTTTGGACCTCTGGATGACTGTTAGTTTATGACTGAATTCTCTTAGAAATTAAGGAAAGAAGATCAAATTTCCTACACTTGTTGATGTTGATACGTCTTTCCTGTTTCGCTCTGTGGCTATTCCTCTTTGAATGAAGTGAAGTAATGTAGCAGTCAGTCTCTTAATTACATCTGTGAGTAAGAGTTAAATAACCTTAATTTGTGCTCCTTCACCTCATCTCTTCTTTCTTCATAAACTCCTGATAGAACTTTAAAGTGATAGATTCTGTGTTTACAAAATATTATTTTACGTTCTCTCTTCCTCCATGAATTTCCTCTGAAACTTAAAAGTGGTAGATTCTTTGTTTTCAACATATAATTTTGAGTTTCTCTTACAGTTCTTCTTTTCATTCCATTCAAACATCAACATTTTATGGCATTGTGAAGGCTTTCATTATATCAGATTATTGAGGGTATTAAGTGACTAAATTCCAAGGGTGTTAACAGAGGCCATTTGATATGGTAATTGTGACATGAATTTATAAAATGTCTTAAGCACTGATTCCTTACCACAACCAAGGGATTGTTTCTTGAGATACAAAATTTAATGGAGCCATTGCCGGGGATGAAGATACAAAGTTTATTTTCCCTGGGTTTTCCACATTATTTCCTCTGGTTGTTCAGTGAGGAGGAAATATTTGGTTGTGTTTGTTATTTTCAAAATCTTGGCTTTTAAAAGGCCTCGCACGAGGTCAGATACCTCACAGCAGATAATCCGTGCTTTTCCAGATCCAAAAAAATTGGTTTCGAAAAAGGCTCAGAAACCCGAAACTCCTTCAATATCTGATGCTACATTGCCTGCTTTTGGCGGCAGTTCCCATAACCCTTTGTTTGAAGATATTTCCAAGGAACTCCCTTTCTTGGAACTAGACACCCCTTCCACACCCATTTATTTTCAAGAACCTCAGTTAGAAGAGCATTCTTTCAAGTTTGTTTCTTTTACCTCCACTCAAGCTCAACCAAATATAATTGCTGGTACCTCTGCTATTGTCCATTAGCCTACCCCCATATCAATTTTTCCTCCACCGCCATTCACTTTCACAGCAGTTTCATAACCCTCAACCACCCAAGGAGCAGTTAACCAAGTTGTTAATATGGCAGTACCAGCTTTCTTAACGGATAGATATGCACCACTAAATATTCTATAACCAATGAATGCCATGCCTCAAGAATACCTCAAATTACTTCCACATTTCACCGGAGAAGATGAAGTAACTGTAGAACAATATTTGCCCTTGTTTTGCACTTTTGCTGAGAATTTAAATGCAGAACATCTTGATGTTGTGATGAGACTATTTGTGCAGTCTCTAAGTGGAGAGGCTAGGAAATGGTTCAAAGGTTTTCCAAATGATTCCATAAATGAATGGGAAGAGTTAGAAACTCAATTAATTTAGAGATTGGGAGAGAAGAGAGATCATGGTTACTCATTGACAGAGTTTAATGCAATTAAAAGAAATCCTAATGAAAACATTGATGAGTTTGTAAAAAGATTCAACAAATTGTACAATAGTTTACCTATAGAGATGAAGCCCCCCTGTAGCAGCAAAGGTATTTTTTACTGGGGATTTTGATGTTGATTTTAGCTTTACATTGAGAGAGAGAGAAGAGCCCATACTCTTGAGCAGATACAGACATATGCTTTAGAGATTGAAGATAATATGATTGCAGCTGGAAAGGCGAAAGGGAAACAACCAATCCAAGAGAAGGGGAAATAAAAAGAAGAATGATCACAATTTATGAGGATTGAAGATATGGCAAGGGTGATAAAAAATCTGACAAATAAGCTATCTAAGATAGAATTGGAAAATAAAAACTCCCAAAGGCACGTACAACAAAACCGAGGGGGGTTCAACCCTCAATTCAAAAGACATCCCCTGCAAATTTTGCAGAGGGGAAGAAGAGATCAAGACCAGGTTCAAGCACCGTTGTATATAGAATTAGCACCCATAGAGCCAACAGAAGATGACCAAATGGAGGTCGAGGATTAGGTATCTTCTATGTACACAAGAAGAGGATGAAGAGGAAGATTATGAGGGAGAATATGTTGAAGCCGAAGTATCTTTTGATCAAGATGAGATGGATGAATACTGTAGAAAATTCACAGACTTCATGCAAGATGAGTTACATAAAAAATATTATTTAAGGTCTAGAAAGAGATCTAGAGTGCAGGATAATGCAGGTGAACAACAAGGTTACATTCCTCCTCCAATGGCAACTCCACAACAAAAGGACCCGGTGAAATAGGTCGGTAATGGGAAACAACCTACAAAATCACTTAAGAGAACAAATGTGCAGCAGGCTAAATCTTCCCAGGACAAATCAGTTGACACTAATATTTTGGAGAGAGTTGTTCCTGTACCTGAACAAGCGGCAAATTCTAGAAAGAGTGAAGAAGAACCTGAAAAATTTTCTAAGAAAACTCATGCCTTAAGTTTGGTAAAAGAGTTGGAGAAGGTTAAAATTCAAGTACCTCTTCTAGAATTGGCTAAAATACCATCTTACAAGAAAGAAATTTCAGAGTTTATTAATCTCACACAGGTGGAATATATAAGTGACAAGGTTAACCTACAAGAAGAAAATCCAATGGTCACATTTGGCGCTCATGTAGAAGAAGTAGATCCTTCTGTTCCACCCTTCTATATTTCTTTGTGCTTCATGATTTTACTCTACATAATTACATGCTGGACTCGGGAGCGTCCCATAACCTCATGCCATTGTCTGTTATGAAGGACCTTAACTTATAGATTACCAAACATTATAGGGATTTGTATTCATTTGATTCTAAAATGGTGAAATTTGTTGGGTTGATTAAAGATGTAGCAGTTTCGTTGGTACAAATCCTAGCAAAGAGTATAGTCATGGATGTAGTGGTTGCTAACATCCCAACCAGGTTTGGAATGCTCCTGTCAAGGTCTTGGGGAGCTAAGTTGGGAGGTGTATTAAAGTTAGATTTCACTTATGCTATCATTCCAGTTTTTAATGGGGAAGAAAGGAGATTGTACAGGGAAACAAGGTTTGTGAAGACCACCTCTAAGAAAGATGCAAGAAATTCCCCCATTTATAGTCATACTTCCTGACCTGCATCCCTTAATTTTAGGTAGACCATGGTTAGCCACTGCAAATGCTTACATTGGATGCAGGTCAGGAAGTATGATTATTTCACATGGAGATGAAATAAAACATGTTACATTGCATCCACCCTCTCAATCTCCTTATTTATTATCATGGCTTGATAAAGAGGAACAACAAGAGCTTCAATCTGTTCTTAGTCTTAATCAAGTTTATAATTTTAGAGAGGAAGAAGAAAATGAGGACTTATTAGGTCTTTTCATCTCAAAACCAAATATTTCATAGCAGCTTAGAATAACTCAATATGAAGCTGCTATTTACCTTTTAAATGAATGTTTTCAGGAAAATTGCACTATACAATCATTGCAACATACATTCAAAAGTATTTTCCTGTTAATTCAATTACCAATTCAAAGAGAAAAATCATTGAGATCAGTCTTGGGAGACATTTGAATATTGGTAATAACTTACAATCATCACAAGAGCAAGAGCTAATAACACTGTTACAAAAATATTCAAAAGCTTTTGCCCGGGATTACACAGACATGCAGAGGATTCATCCAAAAACATGTATCCATCACATTTTCACTGATGATCAAATTAAACCTATAAGGAAACCACAAAGAAGGATGAACCCCATGATGAAGGAAATAGTGAAAGAAGAATTACAGAAACTATTACAAGTCGGATTTATCTATCCTATTTCAAAATGTCAATGGGTTTCACCCTTAGTTGTAGTACCTAAGAAAAATGGGAAATGGAAAATTTGTGTAGATTACAGAGAACTTAATAAAGCTACATTAAAATATCATTTTCCTTTACCATTTATTGATCAAGTGTTAGATTCATTAGTTGGAAAGAAATTCTTTTCATTTCTTGATGGATTCAACAGATACAATTAGATAAAGATAGCATTGGAAGATCAAGATAAAATAACATTCACATGCCCATGGGGAACATATGCATACAATGTATTACTCTTTGGTTTATGCAATGCACCTGCTACCTTTCAGAGAGCAGTCCTTGCAATCTTTGCAGATTTGATCCATGAATGTGTAGAATTTTACATGGATTATTTAACTGTGTATGGCGGAAAATTTGATGATTGTTTACAAAATCTCAAAAATGTATTGAAAAGATGCATAGAGACAAATCTATCACTCTGTAGTGAAAAATGTTTTATGATGTTAGCTGAGGGAATAGTGTTGGGACACCATATTTCTTCATCAGGAATCAAGGTGGATCCAACAAAAGTTCAAGTCGTTGTCAATTTAATACCACCCACAGCACAAAAAGAAGTTAGAAGTTTTTTGGGTTATGCAGGTTACTATAGGAGATTTATCGAAAATTTTAGTAAAACAACTTTACCATTATTCAAGTTAATCTCAAAAGATGTGGAATTCCAATGGACAAATAATTGTCAAAATGCATTTCAGAAATTAAAATAAAAATTGTCAATTGCACCCATTCTTCAGGGACCTAACTGGTCTTTGCCATTTCATATTTCAACTGATGCATCTGAAACTGCTATTAGAGCATCACTTGGACAGAAAGAGAATAAGTTTAATTATGCCATATATTTCATAAGTAAAAACTTAACACCGACAAAATTGAACTACACTGTTACAGAAAAAGAAATGCAAGTTGTAGTACATGCAGTTAATAAATTTAGACATTATATAACAGGTTATCAAGTTTACATCCATACGGATCATTCAGCCATAAAATATTTAATGAACAAATCAATAAAAAATGGTAGAATAACTAGATGGATGTTATTAATGTAAGAATTTAACATTACTGTGCAAGATCGACCAGCAAAATATAATCAAGTTGCAGACTTTCTATCAAGACTTCATTCACCTGGTGATCTAAACCCAATATCAGATATTTTTCGATATGAACATATATTTTCTATAAATGTCAAAACTCCATGGTTTGCAGATATAGCCAATTATTTATCATCTGGCATCCTACCATCTCATTACAAAAATAAACAGAAAAGAAGAATAATTAGAGAAAGTGCTAGATATAGTTGGGTCAATGGATATCTCTTTTATACTGGTGCTGATATAATGATAGAAAATGTGTTAGAGAAGATGAGATTATTGATATTTTGAAAGAATGTCATGAAGAGACATGTGGTGGTCATTTTGCAAACAAGCAGACAACATACAAAGTGCTGAAACTTGGCTACTACTAGCCAACCATCTTCAAAGACTCTAAGGCCTATGTGAAGAAATATGACGGTTGCCAAAGAATTGGTAGATTAGCGGCATCAGATGAAATTCCATTAAAGCCAAAAGTACTGATTGAACCATTTGAACAGTGGAATTTTGATTTTGTGGGACCAATCAACCCTCCATCCAATGGAAGGAAGTACATCATGGTATGTACAAATTATGTAACTAAATGGGTGGAGGAAAAGGTAGTAGCACGAGCAACAGAAGATACTATTGTGTCTTTTCTGTTTGAAGAGATATTTGTAAGGTATGGAGTTCCGAGACAGATAGTAATTGACCAAGGCACACAGTTCACATCAAAACTTGTTCGAGATCTTACAGAGAAATACAAGAACAAACACAGAAAATCAACCCCATATCATCCTCAAGCAAACGGACAAGTGGAATCAACAAATAAAGTCCTAGAGAACATCATGACAAAGACTGTACAAATGAACATAAAGGACTGGTCAGAGAAATTGAGAGATGCACTATGGGAATATAGGATAACATGGAAAAACACAAATGGTTTCAGTCCATATCAGTTGGTGTATGGAAAAGAAGTCCTATTACCCATAAAATTTCAAATACATACATTCAAGCTAGCAACAGAATTGGGTATGGAATTATCTGAGGCACAACAACAAATAATTCTAGAATTAAATCAACTAGTTGAGATACGACACCAAGCAGTAGAGCACACATCTCTTGTGCATGAAAAAATAATTAAATGACATGATCGATTCATAAAGAATAAAGTGTTTCAGAAGGGATATTGGGCACTCTTGTTTGACTCCAAGGCTAAATATTTCAAAGAAAAGTTACTCATTAGCTTGGGCCATATGAGAATGAATAAATCTTTGACAATGGAGCTGTCAAGATAAAAACAATTAATGAAGCACCTGTTTCGTTTGTCGTTAATGGAAATAGGCTTAAAGTTTACAATAAGCCTATAAATAAAGACGATTTTATGAGAAAAATTTCCATAGATACTGATCTAGAACTAATGGGGCAGCATAGAAATATGCCTCCCATAATTCCATAAGAAGAAGAATAATATATATATTAATAATAATAATAAAAGAGTTTGGTTGTGAAAATCCAGGAAACTGGCACAATGCAAACTTGAATTCATATCAGAAAACCAACTTGTTTGGCCAATATGAATTCTCTTTTTGTTTTCATTTTACTTCAATATGATTTTTTTGGATTTATCCTCCGTGACATGTCAGATTTGAGGACAAGTCTTCACATTAGCTTTGGGGAAGGCGTGTAATAAAAATATGTAAATAGTTTCAGTAGCTGAATTGAAGAAGGAATAAAGTACAAAGGGACCTGATACATCATTCAACATATACAAAAGGGACCTGAATTATTATTGAGAAAATTATCTAGAAGGGACCTGTATCATTACGACAGGAGAAATTTTCAAACATTATTGAAAATTATGCCATAAGGGACCTGGAAATACAAAATGTCAGAAGGGACCTAAGCTACATCATCATGACAAAAGGGACGTGAAATGTCAAAATTTAACATGTAGTAGGGACCTGAACAACATCATTCCAAATCAAATCACATGCAAAGCAGAAATAAGTCTCTACATAGTCTAGAAGAGCCATTGTTATAACAAACACAATGTCGACCATCATGAACATCAAATGGTTTGAGGGAATACAAGTACAATAAGTAAACAAATTGCTCTTAAAATTTCAATTTTTTGTGAAAATATTCTAGAATTATTAAAGCTAATTTAGTACTGGTTATGCATTTTTATCACCTACATCACCTACATTTCATCACCTATGTTCTTATCCCTATTTTATCCATATCCACACCACTATCCTAATCATTCAATAACCATTCCATGATCTATTTCCTATCCATACCATACTATACCATAGTAACCCTACTTTTTCTAAACAAAAGAGTCATAAACAAAAGACTTATCATCAAACCTTTGTTGGACCCACAATAAAAAAAAGAAGAGTTAGTTTCATTGCACATATTTGATTTTAAAACATGACCATTTCATTGGTCATTTTTAAAATTAAGTAAAAGATAAAACCTAAAGTCTAAATCATATGATAGTGCAACTATTTGAATTTAAAACAAAAAAAAAAGATGCAAAAGCACAATCATAAAATATGATTATGAGCTAAGGTAATGGAGCGGAAGCACAATCATAATGAAAAAAATGAAATGCATATGCAACAAACTAACATAAAGTATGAAAATTATGCTATGACAAACAATGAATGGAAATGATGCATATATGGATGAACGGGAATATGATGAGACAGTGATACATACACAGTGGAGGAACGTAAATATGATGGCACATATTTGATAACACAATGATGTATATACAAGTGATGAAATGAAAATATTATGGCGCATATTTGATGAGGTATGATGCGTTTCAATGGAGAATGGGAGCGGAAACAGTAATCAACACAAAGTGATTTGTATGTGTTCGATTAAGTGTTGAGGTAGTTTGATTAGTTTGTCCTTAAGATTGATTGTTAATTGAAGAAATGTTTTTAAATGAAAACCAACAAAAAATAAATGATTTAAACACATCATAAAATAGAGAGAAGAAGAAGCAAACAGTTGATTACGAAGTTTGTCCCTGGTGGACTACATCTCCGGGTCCGCTTTATTAGGATTGATCAGAGGAATTATTTTACACAGCAAAAACACTAGACTAACTATGCTCGTAGGAAATTCTAGTCACTGAAAACAGGAAGCTCTCTCTCTCATCTTTCCAACGCTTGTCTCTGCGCTCAATTCCGACTCCGGACGGTCAAGCAATGCTGAAAACAAAACTGCCTCTATCCTTATGAAATTGAACTGAAATTCTCTCTATGTCTTCAACTAGCAATTTGTCATGGCTTTATAATGTCCTCGAACCTCCAAATTCCAAACTTAGAAGTGGTTGATCAAATCAAGCTGAATAGGTTCAAATCTTTATCTCCTATTAAATTCCTAGGTTTAAGTGATAAAGTCCTTAGCGCTAAATCAAATAAAAAAAACCCATATTTAAAATTTATATTATAAACTTAGCCGAGCGGCTAGCTTACCGGGCAGAGAATTTATGATTCAACATGTGATCAACACTTACAGCCTGACGGTCAAGGTTAGAACTGGCGGTTAAGGTCCAACAGTTTCGATCTTATCCGCATCGTTCATATGTCTTTATCTTACGTGGTTTCAACGTGGATTTAACAACTGGCGGTCATATCCATAACGTCTCCCTCTACAGTCTAACTCAGACCCATCACATGCTGTATAAAACCCCAACATGGTTTGGATTGGCGGTCAAGACTTTTTAAGGTTTTAATTTATTATATAAAGTTTTATATATAGACCCGAACCCTCATTTCCTTAGGTTTTGTTCTATACTACGGTTTGTAATGGGTTTTACATAGAATAAGTTTTGCGCTTAGATTTAGGATCATAGACTTATGTTTGCGCTAGGTTATTACATAGGTTTTAGGTATTGTTTTTACCTTAGGTCTTAGAACTAGGTTTTTTGACACCATAGTGCTAGGATTAGACCATAGGTTTAGGATTAGGTCTTCTTTCATTACATTTGTAAGAAAATTCACCATAGAGGACCTAGGACCAAATTACACCTTCACATTATGAAATTTGAACCACATGACATATGGAGGACTTCTTTACTGGCGAAACTGCGTGTATGAAGATTGAACTAGACATTGGACTTCTGGAGCTGATTGGACCTCTCTGTTGAACTGTAATGAATAAGATCCTCCTGGATCAATCCTCTCCACTTGAAAGCTTTTGGACCACAAAAGTTTGATTTTAAGCAGATAATAAGTGAGGATACAACTCCCTCACTTTTCCGATCTCTATCCATTTTGCCTTACTTGGATTCATGCCCTTGAGTCCCACTCGAAGATATTCCACATCTCCTCACCTAGAAGTATGAACTCTTCTGTCCAAAAGGGTATATTCCTGTAACTCTGTCATGTACTCAGGTGATAAATCGTCAATAGAAGGGATATGTGTATCATCCTCAGGATCAAAAATCATCGGAGATTCATACAAATTTATATTTTCAACGTTCACAACTGAGTAAATATGCATGTAAGGTGGTAAATCTAATCGAAATGCATTATTTCCAATCTTCTCAATAATTTTAAAGGGACCATACCTGATAGAATTTAGTTTCTTACCTTGCCCTTTTAACCTGTCTTTGCTGATATACAACCATACCTGATATCCGACCTGAAAATGATGATCGACTCGATGCTTGTCATGGCACAGTTTTTATTTGGCCTGACTCTTCTCCAATTGATCCCATACTACCTCATGTATTTGTTGTATCCGTTGAATGAACTTGACTGCTTTGCTTGAATCATCTCGTCCATCCACTTTATCTTCTTCACCGAAAACAAAGTCCATCGGTGACTTTGGTAGATACCCCAGACATGTTTCAAAAGGTGATATTTGAGTCGAAGAATGTAGAGCTCGGTTGTAAGCATGTTGCACATAAGGTAGTGATTCATCCCACAACTTAGGATGTTTACTGCAATAACCCCGAAGAATATGTATCACGGTCCTGTTCACCACTTCGGTCTGCCTGTCAGTCTGTGGATGAAAGGTTGTGCTATTCTTCAGCTTGGTATGCATTAGTCCCCATAAAGTGGACCAAAATTCTCCTACAAAGCGGGTATCTCGGTCAGAAATAATAGAAGTGGGTAACCCAAAGTGAACCCATACATGTTGGAAGAACATTTGTGATGTTTGTTCTGTAGTTACTTGCTTTTTGCAAGGAACAAGAATGCACATTTTGTTGAATCTATCAACCACGACATACATATAATCATGTCCTTTTCTAGACATAGGTAGTCCTCCAACAAAATCCATGGAAATGCTTTGCCATGGTCACAAAGGAACTCGAAGTGGCATGTACAAAACAATATTTCGATTGCTTGGTTTGCTGGTCGAACACATTACACATCCTTTAATTTACTTTAAAACTGTCTCATACATACGAGGCCAATAACAATACCTTTGAATTTGTGGCATAGTTTTGCTTATGCCAAAATGTCCCGCTATCTGAGAAGAATGAGCTTCCCGAAGGATTTGCGCTCTTTCTGTCTGTGTAACACATAACTTACCCAGATGATATAACAACCTGTCATGAATATGATAATTGATTTCTTCTATCTGAGCACCATGAGTTAGTGATTCATATATTTCTTTGAAATCTTCACCAATACTATACTGTTCTACATAAATTTCATGTTTCAATGAACTATTTTGCAGTATTGCTGAAACATTTAAAGATGGTCTAGACAACATATCAACTACTTTGTTTACTATACCTTTATTTTATTTGATTACTAAGTGAAATTGCTGAAGAAATCCCATCCATCTGTAGTGGCGAGATTATTGCAGCTTAGTTTGTGATTGAAGGTATTGAAGTGGCTGATGATCTGTATGAATCACTGTTTCCTTACCCATAATGTAATGTTTCCATTTCTTTACACTTTCTACTAAAGCAAATAGTTCCTTACCATATTTTAGATAATTAATTATTTCCTTAGAAAAAGTTTCAGAATGAAAACAAATTGGCTTTCCATTTTGGAGTAGGACTGCACCCATTGCATATTCACTTGCATCTGTTTCTATTTCGAATGGCTATTGAATATCAGGTAATGCTAAGACTGGTGCTGTAACTAATTTCTGCTTAAGTGTATCAAATGATTTTTGTTGTTTACTTCCCCAATGAAAAGTGACTTTATATCCTGTTAGAGCATGTAATGGTGATGCAATCAAAGAAAACTGAGCAATAAATTTTCTCCAATACTGAACTGCCCCTAGAAAACCTCTGACTTTAGTCACATTTTGTGGTCTTGGCCACTTAAAGATTACATATATCTTAGCTGGATCTATCTTTAAATGACCACCTCCAACAATGTATCCCAGATGAACTAATGAAGTTTTCCCAAATTTACATTTCGACACTTTAATGTATAATTTTTCTTTGTGTAATATTTCAAATACCTGCTCAACATGCTTAACATGTTCCTCACTTAAACTGAAGATTAAGATATCATCTAAATAAATAATGACAAACTTGTCAATATATGGTCGAAAGAATTCATTCATGACTTGCATAAAAGTTGCTGGCACATTGCATAAACCAAAAGGCATTACTAACCACTCAAATAGCCCTTGCCTAGTTTTAAATGCAGTTTTCCATATATCATTTTCTGCTATCCTTATTTGATGGTATCCGCTACGTAAGTCCAACTTAATAAAGTAAACATCATTCTTCAATTGATCGAGCATATCATCAATCCTAGGAAGAGGGTACTTTTTTTTTATTGTGATTTTATTTAAGGCTCTAAAATCAACACGCATTCTCCATGTTCCATCTTTCTTAGGAACTAGAATGATAGGTGAACCACATGGAGATGAACTTGGTCGAATTAAACCTTTTTCTACCAATTCCTGGATTTTCCTTTTAATTTCTTCATTCTCTATTACTGACATTTGATACATACCAACATTAGGAAGAGGGGCATCAGACATTAACTGAATCTCATGTTGTATTTCTCTTTTTGGAGGAAGATGTTTAGGTTCTTTGAATAGATTCTGAAATGATTCTACCACTTTAACCAAACTATATTTAAACTGAACATCACAACCTGTAAATGCATCTTGCAAATATTTATGTTGTTCCTTAACAACCATGAGAATGTATCTTTTACTTGAACTAATTAAGCACTTCATCTGATTAGCATTGATTAAGTCCAAGTGATTTTTAGTTTTATGTGCCCTTACGATATATTCAATTCCATATTTCTTGAGATGATACTTATGTTCCTTCCTATAGAATATTGCATCATGGTCATAGAGATAAGGGCTTCCTAAGATAATTCCACATATGTCTAACAATATCACATCTAGATATACTTTGTCGATATCGTTAGTTGTGATTGCAAATTTAAACTGACATTGTTTGGTAACATGAATTTGAGTTTGATCCTTTAACTAGCCTAAAGGATATGGTTTTGGATGATTATGTGTTTTCAAACCCAATTGTTTAGCGAATGACTCAGAAATCAAATTTGCTTGTGATCCCGTATCGAACAATGTATCTATCTTAGTATGATTTGAAGTTACCCTTATATGAAATAACTCGATTCTTTTTCCTTCATTCAACTGTTGATATTTTAAGAAGCAAAAGTACTAGCTTCTGAAATTTTACCTATTGTAACCATAGTAGTGATTTTTCCTTCATCTCCTAAATCAGATAGAAAGTCCAGTTGAACTGCTGTCGAAGCCTTCTTGTCACCCTTCTTCTTTTGGAACTTTTTTGGCTTAAGTTCCGAATGAAGTTTCCAACACTTAGCTTCAGTATGGCCAATCCTTTGGCAATGTGTACATGTAGGTCTTTCATCTTCCTTCTGAGTGGTGGTAGTCTTCTTTCCCATTGACTTGCCCTTCTTCTTGTTGTCTTTGGTTTCCCACCACTTAGATGCCTTTGGTGTAAACATGAATGGTCTACCATCTGATTTGACATGAATAGCTTGGACACAAACTTCATCAAAATCATTAGGATTGAACATTAATAATGTATGCTGCAAATATGAATGCAAACTGCCAATATATTTCAACAAAGTTTCTTTTGTGTCCAAAGAAATACCAAGTGCTAACGCTTTATTTTTTAATTCCTGTGTGAACTCTTGAACATTCTGCCCCTTACCTTGTCGCAAGTGCTGCCAATCAATAAGAGCTTGCTGTGTGTGGCCCAACGGATAGAATTGTTTCTTTAGAGCTTTTATAAACTTAGTCCATGAGGTGATAACTTTTCCTTTACGCTTTAAATCTATCTGTGTCTTACTTTCCCACCAGATCAAAGCAGTACCCCCCATTCTAAGAGTATCTAATTGGATCTTTGTCTTATGATCAGTAATATTTTGAATACGACAATAGACTTCTAACTATTTTACCCAATTATCTAGTTTCTCAGGGTTCATTTCTTTGTCATACACAGGTAATTTGAACTTAACATCAAGTTTCAAAAATGGACTCTTAAGTTTCTTTTCTTTTTCGGATTCAGAACTAGAAGTAGTAGAAGAAGAAGAAGATGATGGAGATGATGGAGGAGAAGGAGATTTATCTACCTTGCCTTTACCCTTGTCCTTCTTTGATGCCTTCGACGATGAGGCTGCATCTCTTGTCTTCTTGTCTTCATATAATTCTGCCAACATCTACTGCATGTTTAGAAACATTTGATGGATTTGATTCTCATCCATGGGTTTCGTTTCAATAGCTTCAGGAGTCTCAATGTTATCAGTCCCTTTCATCATTGATTGATGAACGACATTTTGCCTTCCGATCTTTGGATCGAATTCCTCAAGCTCACCTTTTCCATGTTGCAATCCTAACCTGGTTAACATCCACTGATAAATAAACTACAAAGCACAACCTGCTATGATACCAAAAATGATATGTATGTGATCGATTAAGTGCTGAGGTAGTTTGATTAGTTTGTCCTTAAGATTGATTGTTAACTGAAGAAAGCTTTTTAAATGAAAGACGACATAAACCAACAGCAAATAAATGATTTAAACACAACATAAAATGGAGAGAAGAATAAGCAAACAGTTTATTACGGAGTTCGTCCCTGGTGGGCTACATCTTCGGGTCCACTTTCAAGTGGGCATCTACTTTATTAGGATTGATCCGAGGAAGTATTTTACATAGAAAAAACACTAGAATAAATATGCTCGCAGGCACTTCTGGTCACTGAAAACATGAATCTCTCTCTCTCAGCTTTCCAACGCCTGTCTCTGCGCTCGATTCTGACTCCGGATGGTCGAGCAATGTTGAAAACAAAACTGCCTCTATCCTTATGAAACTGAACTCAAATTCTCTCTATGTCCTCAACTAGCAATTTGCCATGGATTTATAATTTCCTTGTACCTCAAAATTCCAAAATTAGAAGTGGTTGATCAAATCAAGCTAAATAGGTTTGAATATTTATCTCCTATTAAATTTCTAAGTTTAAGTGATAAGGTCCTTAGCACTGAATTAAAGAAAAATCCCATATTTAAAATTTATATTATAAACTTAGCCGGGTGGATAGATTACCAGGCGGAGAATTTATGATTCAACATGTGATTAGCGCCTATATCAGCGGTTACGGCTCGACGGTCAAGGTTAGAATCGGCGGTTAAGGTCCAACGGTTTCGGTCTTATCCGCATCGTTCATATGTCTTTATCTTACATGGTTTCGACGTGGATTTAACAACTGGCGGTCATATCCATAACGTCTCGCACCATGGTCTAAATCAGACCCGTCACATGCTGTATAAAACTTCGACATGGTTTGGACTGGCGGTCAAGAGTGTTTAAGATTTTAATTTATAATATAAAGTTTTATATATAGACCCGAACCCTCATTTCCTTAGGTTTTGTTCTATACTACGATTTGTAATGAGTTTTACATAGAATAAGTTTTGCGCTTAGATTTAGGACCATAGACTTATGTTTGCACTAGGTTATTACATAAGTTTTAGGTTTTGTTTTTACCTTAGGTCTTAAAACTAGGTTTTTTGACACCATAGTGCTAGGATTAGACCATAGGTTTAGGATTAGGTCTTCTTTCATTACATTTGTAAGGTATTTCACCATAGAGGACCTAGGACCAAATTACAACTTCACATTATGAAATTCGAACCACATGACATCTGGAGGACTTCTTTACTGGCGAAATTGCGTGTATGAAGACTGAACTGGACATCAGAATTCTGGAGCTGATTGGACCTTTCTGCTGAATTGTAATGAATAAGATCCTCTTGGATCACAAAGCATGAGAAAAAAAAATGAAAAAGGATTGCGTGATAAGTGAAGCCGAGGACGAGATGTACACTGTGGAGTTAGCATGCCAAATCAGTCAGGAAAGGTAAGCCACAGATGCACAAGTTAAGCGGTTGATGAATGGTGAAAAAAAATTCAAAATGCAATATTAAAACACTATGTAAAATATTGAGAGAACCTCCACCATTTCTAAGATCTTAAGCAACTGAAACACCATGTGTTTTCCACCATCATTGCCTTTCGAATGCTCAGTGAGAGAAGGAATGCTCCAAACACGCATCTGTTTTGAAACTTTGTGAGAAACAAATAAACAAGAGAAGACAAGGGAGAGCTATGAGGAGAACAGAGGAAATTTAACGCAACAAAGAGAGAAGGAGGTACAACAGTGAGAATAACAGAGGGATAAGGATAATTGATTGAAGTTTCAAGCCAAAATATCCGGTAGATGTGTCAAGCAAGCACACTATCAGGAGGCAAAAATCTTGTGAAGAACGAGGTAAGAAGCAAACTCATATTTTCTTGTTCAAAACAACGATTATTTGCATGATTAAATCTCGGGGTTGTTAAACAAACTGTGAGTTATAAATGGAGGTATTCTACCACGATTTTTAAAAGTTGTCATTACCTTACCTTTTGTCATTGCCACCACTCATAAATGCTCTATCACCAGTCAACACTAAATCCTCTATTGATTGAATGAGTAAATGATGAAGATATTGAGTGAGATCTTGATAATATTGGCGCTGCTTGAAACATAGAGACTCAAGTTAAACTAAAAGAAAATCACGAGGATCATTGAAGAACAGGTAAACTTGAAAATGTCTTCATGAACCGTCTTCTATTTCAATTTGAATGCAAACAGAGAATGGAGAGTTTGGTTTGAAATGCACAGTGAATTCGTTTTGATTGGGTTGTGTAGTAAATTCATTTCATTTGCACACTTAGTAAGAGAATTCGAACTAGGTTTTATGGTGAATGTTTGGTTTAAAAAGGCATAGTCAACATGTTTTTGCATTTTTTTTGCATAACAGAGAGTAGAGTTTGGTGAATTTTGAAGAAAACTATGAACTCATTTTATGAGATTTTTGATGAAATAAGTGAGCTATTTTTACAAATTCTCTTGCATAAACAGTGAGCTTGGATGAGATATATAGTGCTTTGCCTTAGAAAAAGGATTTTGTATGGAATTAAAGGATTAGAAAACACTGTTGTATATATATATATATATAATTCATTTTTTTTTACACAGTCAAACAAGAAAAAATCTACAAACAGAGGCAGAGGATTTTTATTTTTTAGAGACAGAGGATCAAATAAAGAGAGTAGGATTATAGAAACATGATCTTTTTTATATGTTTTTATAAACTTCTCTATATCAAATCTTGTGTCTGTTGAAGCAGTAAGCTCACTTCTTCCAAAGAAAACATAGGATTGATTTCAATTACTTGGCAAAGGCAACAAAACATAGGTAAGCCTCACTACTATGATGAGATATAGTACTTGAATTTTTGTTTTAAAAAATGAAGTTAATGACAATATAAGGGTACATCAAATGGTTTTAAGAAAATATGACATCAAGAACAGAGCCTAAAGATTTTCAGATTGAACATTAGGGTAGAGATACAGTTGAGAAACTTTATCAACCAGGCTTGATAAGCTTCCTTCAGAAATTCAAAGGGCACAATGAAGATATCACAAGGGAGTTTATAAACAATTGTAAACAAGATCAAACTATGGTGGGTAGTTTACACATTCCTTTAACTCCAGAACTATTTCTGAAGCCCTAGAGTTGCCATTATTAGGTGAACTTTACCATAGAGGATTGCATTTTAAGGACAAGGGTTGGACCTTCTTCCTGGATAAGAATAGAAAGGGTTCCTTTGATAGGTCAAAGGGGATTCCCAGGGAATGGTTCAATGAAACTTGGGCCGAGTTAGTTTTGATAATCCATAAGTTTTTCACTTGTGATAGAAAACATAGCATAGTACACCTATATCACATTAGGTTGCTACATCATATCAAGGGAGATATAAGGATTAACTTGCCATAATTATTTTATAGAAACTTGATGAGGATGATTGAAAATGTAAAATATGAAACCAAACCCAAGGAAGCCCAAATTCATCACCAGGGACTCATAAAAATCATTGTTGATTACCAGCTGAAAACTAAGGGAATGGTTTGGAAAGATTTCCTGATTCAAAATAAGTTTTAAGAGCAAGCCATAGAAGACAAACTTAAACTAATGCAGGAAACAAGAAATATAGTGAATTCACCTCTCTATCCAAGAACCAGATCAAAGAAACAATAAGAAACAATCATGGTAGAGAGGGAAACATCATTCTTGACCATATCTAGGAGACAGAAAAAGAGGAATTCAATAGATAGAAGCAACAAAGAAAAATAACCAGAAGTGAAAATCATAGAGACATCTCCTTTAAACAAACAAGCCAATGAAATCCTTGAGAGACTGTAGCAAGAAGTTTATGAAAATATTGAAAGAGATTCTTATTTTGAAAATGATGAGGTTGAGGCTACTTTAGTTGCTAAAAATACCAAGGAGGAAGACCAAAACCTTAGCAGGATCATAGAGTTAACTGATAATCTGGAGGTGAGCAGGATAATGGAAAGACACCTAAAAAGATAAAATGAAACCTATAAGACAACTGATAAAAAATTGATTAAATAAAATGAGAATATAAGTGAAGAAATGGGAAAGTTGAAAGAAAAAAACAATCTTCTTTACATACAAGCATTCATGTGGCTTAAGGAGAAAATTTTCTGGAAGGTTAAATATGAGAAACAGAAGGTCAAAGGCTCAATCTACAAGGAAGAACAATGCAAAGGTATAGATTCTCTTTTACATGTAGCACAACAGGAAGCCTCAGGGCCAGGAACATGATCATCATCAGAACTCAGGAGGTCCAAAAGGAAAAATCAAGCATGAGAACATGCTTGAACATCAGCTTGGGGGAGATGTTGGCCCTCGTTTTAATCACTTTTTGTTTATGAAATACATCTTATTTTCCATACTATCAATATATACACCATAATATTCACCTTATTTTGACCAATAAATGCATATACATGTATTTAAATTAAGTTTTTCAATTCTTAGAAGTTTCTATAAAAAATGAATTTTAAGTGCATTTTTGGACAGAACTGCAAATTCCCATAATGGCCTCATGGTTTGCATATTTGTTGGACACTTGGACTCGAGATGGATATATTTATAGAAATCTTGGGAACTAAGATTATGTGTACACTTTTTGGTTTAGTCAAACCGAGCTTTAAATGGCCCGGTCAAAGGCAGTCAAAGATGACCTGTTTTTATGGAGGATCCCTAGGAATTAGGTCAATTTTCTTATTTTATGGGACTTTCCAGATTTTGATGGATCCGATGGATGAATTTGACCTGATTGGATAAGATAAGGATAGCCATGACTATAGGAGATATTTTAGATGGATTTTTTGGATTTTTTTATCTATTTAAGCCTCAAACTTTGAAGGCTTTGATATGTAGAAAATTGTATGACTTAAACATTATTACTTCTGAGACTTTGGAGATTAATTGAAGATCTATTATATTCCATTTGCTGATATTATATGCTGATTTATTGATTGAAGTTTTAGTAGCTGAAAGTACCTTCAGTGTATTAGGCAAGGGTGGAGTGCCCCCACACCGAGCTAAGTGCACTTTCTAGTTATTTGTAGTTGCAGTTTCCAAACTAGTTTGTTTTATGCTTAACTTGTTTATTAGATTTATGCTGATGTTTTATGAGTGTTGATGAATCTAATTACAAATATTATTTTGCACATGAAAGGATAAACAAATGTTTAAGTTAAACATTCTTTCTGTTTGACTAAGATCTTAAGTTAGAATTAATCTTTTTCATGCTTTTTTGAATTCCTGTTTTCTAACAATAGCATTATTGATGAATGAATCTATGATGAAGGACAAACAAGACCTCTTCAGTTAAGAGCCTCTTCAATTATTGTTTCATGCATCTTAATCTTTTGCTCAATTAGTAGTTTTTGATTTCTAATTCATGAAGTAATCTTGTTAGAGAAGGACAAACAAATCTCTTAAGTTAGGAGATACTTCTACTGCTGATTGCAACTTGAATTTAGAAATTATTTAAGTTAGATTTATATTTGTAATATTCATTTCTTTAATCATTGATAAATCATCTTCTAACTTGTTCATAACTCAAACCCATATAATTTGGGGATGATTCTAAGTCCTACTAGCCCGGATTGATGATAAATACTTGTATTTGTTTACCTGTTAAACAACCCAACATAGTATCTGTGGACCTTGTCTCTTGCGCTACAGTTATTCGCTCGACCTAAATTCAATGCCCATAATTCCAAACTGGAGAGGAATGATCACTTGTCTGTGGATTTAATCGATGGAGTAGCTGGAGAGATATTCGCTCGAGTGAAATGAATGCATGAACGACACATAATTACATACATTAATGAACACACAGAGGAGGGGGGGAGCCTCGAGGGCGACTGCATGTGCCAGGTGGTTATTAGTTGATCACCCCATAAAGGGAATCCACATCATTCTTATTAATACAATTATTTTCTCATTGTACATTTTGTGTTAAGATTTATTGATGATATTAATTGGCATAATTTAAATTTTTTAAAGAAATAATAATCCACCCCCACCCCACCAATATTTCCAACATTTAAAAAGTTAAAAAAAATGTAAATAAAAATAAAAAGAGTAGATTATCCTTCTATATCCTTATAACCTATAAATAATGGATCCATTGGAAACAATTTGGATCCATATGGAAAATTAAAGATAATGTAACAAATGTTTTCCAAAATAACAAGGCATATGGAAAATTTAGGATAAAGTAACAGATGTGTGCAGAAATAATAAGACAATTTGAAGCACCAAAAGGGGAAGAGAGATGGGTTCACTAAAAAAATTCAAATATTCTCCATGAAAAACCTTGAGTGTGTCCATGAAACGATAGGTGAGGTTGATAAAACAATGAGAGGAATAAAGTCATTTTTCTATAAATTAATAAAAGGGCATGTGAAAAATCTTCTGGAAGAAGACTTGGAGTGAGAAGATGAAGAAAAATGGTAAGGTCAATGAAAAAACCCTTATTAAGCCCTAAATATTGAGTTATTACATTTCTAGTGTTGTGTCAGTAGGTCGGCTAGAACTTGCATTATAGTTGGACCCTTTGTCTCATATATATATATAAAGGAAACTTAGTTTTATGATAATCTTATTTAGTTTTTTGGATTGAATACATTATAAATGGAAGTTTACCCCTCAAAGTGGAATGTATTTGTTGACATTTTATTGTTTTAAAGGAATTTGGATTATTATTTTTGGCATTTAAACTTGTGATCCTAGGGTTTTGTTTCTTCAATCAAGACAACATGGCATTTTCACAATCTTTTATTTATTTATTTATTATTTTATTTATTTTATTATTATTATTATTATTATTATTTTTTTTTTGGGAAGCTTATGGCAAATAAATTTTGAGACTAAAGAAAAATAGTGAAGTATACATGGTATATATTCAAGCTATGCTTTGTTATAATTTTGGAGATATAAATAATGAAAGTTAGGGTTTATGACTAATCCTAAACTTTGTCATAAATGAGTCATCCTTTTATTTTTTATATAGCTTGTCTTGTCTTTTATTTTCTTCCTTGGAAGTTTCAGATAGTGAAATTTTGTGGAGATTGAGGAGAAATTATCATAGTATAGGTGGTCAATATTATATAGTTTATTTCATTAAAATTTTGGAGATATAGTCTATGTGAGATAGGGTTTGTGACTAATCCTAAAATCAATTTTGAAAGAGCCATCTTGAATATTTTTCTACAAAACTTTTTTAGTGAAGTTTCAAACTCTAAAATGTTTAAAATGTTGAGGAGACATAGGAATTTACATGTGATTTTTTTTTGTTTTTGTTTCAATTTTGATTCATTATAATTTATGAGATATATATTGTGGAATTTAGGATTTTGACTAATTCTAAAATTAATCTTAAACAAGTAATTTTTGCATTTTCCATATAACATTTTTCAGTGACGTTTTAGATTGTGTAATTTTCACTAATTTAGGAAAACATATCAAGGAGCTACGATTTGAAATTATAGATTTAGGGGGAATTAAATTTCAAAGCTATATCAAGAAAAATATCAAGCATCCAAAGTGTTTCCAAATTAATTTTTTAACAATACGTAACTTACAATTGACATAAATTTTGATTGGAAGATCCATTTTTAGGTGATTGAAAATTGTGATAAAGAGGAGTAACAATATTTCTCATATGGAAAAGGGTTCTACAAGAAATACTACTACTTATAAAAACTCAAACATGATATCATAATAATGTGAAGACTTAGAATACATGTTCTCCCAATTAAAGAAACAAGTTGATCAAATGAGTTGCTCTTAGGAAGTCCATAAAAATGAAATGGAAAATAAGACAAATGAGATAGAAAAAATATGGATAAGAATATATATGAATATAAGGAAGAAATAAAATCAATGAATGATGAAATACATAAATCCGTGAAGGAATAAATGAAAAAATACATTAATTCCATGGAATATCTTCTATCGGAGAGGGTTCCTAGAAGGGATATGGAGCTCCAAAAAAATAATGAAAATAAGGAGAACAATTGTGTCCAGATTTAATCACATATGTGGAATATTTGATCATAATTGGAGAACACAAATATTGAATCATTGAATCATGATCATTCACACTCCAAGATATGCAACGTTGAAGGTTCAATTTGGCACCAAGAAATTAGTTCACTTTAAATATCGATATGATGAATTTTTATCGTAAAGATCTTATCACATGGATATTCTAGATGGAGCAATACTTTGATCTACACCAAGTGTTGAATTAAAAAAAGGTAAGCATTGCATCATTTTCTTTAGAACAAGAATAATTTTAATAGTATCAATGGCTTTATGAAAGGTAAAAGGATTATAATTTATCCTGGTCCGTTTTATGGAGGAATTGACGATACACTATGTGGATATTAAGAGAAATAAATTATTTTGTCAATTGGTAAATATTAAGAAATAGTTCCAATGACAGAGCATATTCAACAATTTCGATAGTTAAGTCCGAGGGTAAAGATAATTCTAGAGTACAATTTGTTATATCTCTTTATAGTAACTTTAGAGGAAAGCGTCTAGTATTAGATGAAAATTTTGAACCTAAATCTCTAGAGCATGATTTCAATGTGGGAAGGAAAGTTGAAAGTAAAAATAGAACTATAAGAAGGGTGGTTATTAACAACTATAGAGAACAACATGCTCCCTCTCCTAGCTTCACTCGATTAATAAGGTTGTCACTTCCAAAAATGGATGAAAGTAGAGAAAATAGGCTATATCTCAATTATCATAGCAAGTACAATAAGGGGTATAAATGTGGTGAGAAGAAATGGTTCTAAATAAATGAATAGGAGGAAGATCAAGAATTAGTATCATCACAAGAACTAGAACTAGAAGAGACTAGTCCAAAAGTATCTTGTCATGCTAGTACTCCACAAACCCTCAAGATAAAAGAATATATAAAAAATAAAAAGGTAACAATATTGATTGATTAAGGTAGTAACATAATTTTTTTAGGGAAGTACGACAATATTAAGCTGAATATGGGTGAGTATTTATTGGATAGTCGCATGATTATAATCCAAATGGGTGGTGTTAATGTTGTAATATAGAACCAATGGTTATAATAATTGGTAATAGTCGCCCTAAGTTAATTTTCAAGATATTTTCATGACATTTTCATGAGAAGGGAAAGAAATTGCGCTTATGGTATCCAATGGAAACCCTATAAATTTATACTTTAACAACATGACAAAATTACTCAATAAGGGACATTCTAGTGAAATTGCATAATTGTGCTCACTAGATGTTCAAACATATATATCCTCTGTTCCAATGGATCTCTAAAAAGTTATAAGCAATAATTATTTGGAAATATTCCTAAGGGTATTCAACTTGCTCAAGATCATGACCATGCTATTCATTTTCAACCTAGAAGTGTAACACCTAACATTAGGCCTTATCGGTGTCCATAGGAATAGAAGAGTGAGATTGAGTATATGATTAAATTTTTTTAGCAGTCAGAATCATTCAACGTAACCAAATATTTTCTTTTCATTGGTGGTGATGGTTACGTAAAATCATGGTTTGTGGAATATGTATCCAAATTATAGATAAGTAAACAAAATGACCATCAAACATCAATTTTCTATTCCTGACATTGATGACTTACATGGAGAAATTTTCATTATTAAGTTGGTTCTTTGTCTAGACTATTATCAAAGAAAAATGAGATAAGAATACAATTCTAAAACAACCTTCATGACACGTGAAGGTCAATTTGAATTTTTGGTTATGCCATTTGGACTTAATGATGCACCTTCAACATTCAAAAGCTTGATAATTTTTTTTTCCAAACCCTTCCTTAGAAAAATTGTGTTAGTATTTTTTCATGACATAATAATCTCCATAAAATACTAGGAAGAGCATGCAAAACATGTCAATAGGCCCTTGAAACTATTGGAACAAAAATGACAATTTGCAAAGTCTTCCAAGTTTGTATTTGGGATTCGAGAGTAGGAAGTCCTAGGTCATATTGGATCTCATGAAGGTGTCAAATTGGGCCCTAGAAACACTAAAGCTATTATGTAGTGACCAATCCCAAAAAAGTTAAATAAACTTAGAGGATTCTTCAGATTTATAAGCTATTATCATAGATATCTCAATAAGTATGGTCATATAACAACACCTATAATTGCATTATTAAAGAAAGAAGCATTTTCTTGGACTCAAGAAGCAACCAAATCCTTTGAGAATCTTAAGGAGGCTATGTGTCAAAATCCTATCCTAGCCACACCTAATTTCACAAAAACATTTTTTGTGGAGTGTGATACCTCAAACCATGGCATTGATGTTCAAAAAGGGAGGCCCCTTTTCTTTCAAAAGAAGCCAAATTAAAAGAAAGAACTTGCTAAAACCCATTTATGAAAATAATGTTGGGAATACTATATGTAGTTAAAAAATGACACCCTTACCTTATAGGAATACACTTAAAAGTAAAAAAATATCATGATAGTTTGAAGTACTTCTTGGAGCAATGATTATTTTCAAAAGAGCAGAAAAAATGTGTTACAAAACTGATAGATTATGAATTTGAAATTATATACAAAAAAAGGAACATAATATGGCAGTGGATGCACTTTCAAGGAAATAAGAATAAATTGAGGGTTTACCATGTGTTATTTCTATTTTGCAATCTAATTGTGTAAAATAAGCGAGGAAAAAATAAAAGCAAGATCAAAAGGTATACAATATCATTCAACAACTAAAAGAGGAATCAATTTCATTAGACAAATTTGTGTGGAATAATGATTTATTACGGTATCAAGATCACCTACATCTATATAAGAATTCCCAACTTCAACAAAAGGCCCTTTTGGAATTGCACACTTCTCCTAAAAGAGGACATCTAGGGTTCTTGAAAACATACCACGAGATCAAGAAGTTTTTTTTTTTTGAATGTGTGCTATAGTGATATAATAATGGACAATCAATACCCCAGGTCTTCTACAACCATTAGCTATACCAAGTCAATGTTGGGAATAAGTTTTAATAGATTTTATTATAGGTTACCCAAATCTTAAGGGAATATTTCATTATGGTAGTAGTAGAATGACTAATGAAATACATGTTTTTTCTCTCTTTATCATCCGTTTAAATCAAGTACATTGGTAACAACAAATATGGAAACTGTTCAAAAGCTACATGGAATCCCAAAGGTTATTGTAAGTGAAAAATATCTAATCTACATTGGGAAATTGTTGACTAAATTGTTTTCTTGTTTGGATATTCGATTGGTTCACATCTAATCTTATCATCCTTAATTTCATGGGAAATCCAAGTTTATGAATAAATGTTTAGAAATATATGTCCATTACTTTTCAAACAATCACGATTAGTCACAAGTGGTTTCTCCTCACAAAATGGTGGTACAAAACATTCTTACATACTTCATCAAAATGCCCCTATTTATCAAACTTTATGGATATCATCCTCCATCCATTACATAACCCTTGAAAGGTATTGTAAAGGTTCAAGCAATTGAGGACCACATAAGGCACCAATAAACATATTCTCAAACTATTGAAGTAAAAATTGGTTATAATAAAGAATATGATGAAATAAAAAGCAAATCAACATTGCAGTGAAAGAAATTTGAAGTGGGGGATTGGGTATTTTTAAGGCTAAAATCATATAAATAGATGTCCCTCAAGCAAAAAAATAAGGATAATAAATTAACACCCATGAATTATTCCCCACTATAAGGTTTTTTAAAGGACTGGGAGTATAAATTACAAATTGGAGTTATCTCCATCTTCACGAGTACATCCAGTCTTCCATGTTTCCTTCTTAAAGAAGGTAATTGGTGACAATATTCCAATCAAACTATTTCACCAAATATTAATGAAGAAGGGAAAGCCATACTAGAACTAGAAAAAATCTTTGAAACAAGGATTAAGCATCTACGAAATCGAGCAATTACTGAGTACCTCCTCAAAGGAAGAATGTACTAGTGGAAGAGGTGACATGGTAAGATGAGTTATTCATGTATAAACACCCACAAATAGTCAAATGTTGAGTATAACACTTATTTGAAGGAAGGGGAATGTTAAATATAAAACCCCATATTAAGTTCTATATATTGAGTTGCTACTTTTGTAGTGTCATATTAGTAGGTCAATGATAACATTTCACTATATCCTTTGTCTACTACATATATACCTAGTAGACCCAGTATTAGGATCAATTCATCTTGTCTTTTGTGTTGGATTCACTGCAAAAGGAGGTTTCCCCCTCAAAGTGGATTGTAGTCATTACTTGTTTTATAATTTTTAAGGCACTTTTATCATTACATAGGGGAGATAAATGAGGCATTTAAAAAAATAAAGAATATTATTTTATATATATATTAGCATCCATCCAATATTTCATTCACTTCTTCCATGCTTTCTATAGCTACAAATAATTATTCTGGTTTTTTCTTGGCTCATTTTTTGCCATAATTCCATTTATTAGCTTGAGCAAGATACATTGTATTTGAAATAAAGGGAAAACCCTATCAATGAACTATTGAAATTTCAATAATTTCTTGATTCTCTCGATATCAATTTTTTGTAATTGAGATTCATAGAAAATTCACCGTACCATGTAGGGTATCTTTTATCCTGAATTGTATATTGAATCCGGATTATTTAGGTTTTTCCATCTAGAAATTTGTTAGTCCTAGATCCTATAACTCTCGCGAGATTTTTAACATGATTATTATTAATTACAATAACACTTCGAATTTAATACTTAATTCAATTTGGTTGTTGGTTTTATATTATTTAGTGAGCAATAAAAGTATAATTACATTTTTAACACTATAATAATTAAGTTAGTATAAGTAAATTATGGTCAATGACTTAAGGGTCACTTCAACTAGTGAGTATTTTACAAAGTGTTTTGAACTTAGTAAAATAAATAGGGTGAAATGAGGATTTCATATCTTATTAATGTTATGTGCTGAAGTGATAATGCAATCCACAATGAGTGGGCCCCATGCCAATGTAATATGCAATCTTTGTTTATTGTGTCATTAAGATGGTTAAACCCTAATGTTTCTATAAACTATTATCATAAGGCACTTTATATGTGATGGAGTGTTCTAGTGATGATTTATAAATATCACATAGTTTTCTTCTAAATTGTTTTTTAATTGTGCAGTAGTTAATGATTGTGAGAAATCATCATAAATTTGTTGTCATTGTTGCCTCCAAAATTAAGCCTTGTAGAGTGAGAAATATTATGTTCCCTTCAAGTGATAAATAAAATAATATAAGGTTATCCAAAACAAGGAGGAGATAAAAGGGGATAAAACCACTAAAGAGTGGGCGGGGGCACATGGCATTGGTAAAATCAATTATCTAGAATTAAAGGAACAATAGGTGAAATATTTTTGTATGGACATAAGTAGATACCATGTCTACATTCAGGACTAAGTATCTACATTAGAGGCAACAAAAATGACACTCCAACTAAGAGACCTTATCGGTAGCAAGTTGGACCATTGAGGAGTTGTGAGCCACCCACATTATAACCTAAAGGAAATGTGTGGAAAGTCTCTTGAACACTCATAAGGAGATGGTTTTAGGTTTATTATTTTTGACATTGAGACAACGTTAAGAGGTGTGGCAATGAGTATAGAAATGGTGGGACTGAGAGTTCCCCTAGGGATTGTGTGCCAAACTAGGATGTCATACAGATAGGGACTACCTATACTGATCCTTTTAAGAATCATGTATATTACAAACTATATCTCTAGATATGTGGAGGGCTCCATTTTCATGTAAATGATCCAAAATTATGGTTGTATGCCATGGAGTAAAAGTGTTGATTCAAAATGTATAACATGAGCATTGTATTTATGTGGACATTAATAATTTCAAGGTAAAATAACATTAGCCCATTGTGATGGATTCATAAAGTAAAATAAGCAATGTCAATATTTCCATCTTCTTTGATCATTTTTTCCCTTAGGAAAAAATAATTATATTCAATATTTCTAATTTGAAATTAGAATATACATCATGTTGTCCTTTTAGGCTCTAAAATAACAATCATGGGAATTGTCCTTCAAACTAACTCTACTTCTACTCTATAACTACTCATAAGTAGTATTCTAAGGCTCCGTAAAGGCAACCTTTACAAAAGGTACCTTTCTCTCTATATTCTACAAAAACACTTAAACAAAATAGTACTTGAAACATCATAAAAAAACAAAAAAATAAAATTAGACATATGATACCCTACATTAGAATAAAACATTATTGGAAATTAAAACTTATGTACCTTCTCTAAAATCTTGTTGATATTGTTTGATCCTAGTGCAACTAAAATTTTCATTTATCCATTTTCATTGGATAGGCATGGGTTAGAATCTCACATTCACAATGACCTTAAATTACTTTAAATGGTTTCTATAGTGAAGAACATAGTGGGATTGCCCATTAATAAGTATCTGGTAGATGCAAGAATGTGTATCACCCAATTGAACATGTAAACCACATCCTTAATTTTGAATGATTTTATTATTGAAATTGATTATTCATAATACCATCAATATCTCTTAGACTTGCACGTGAAGGAGCTAATTTGTTTGGATGCTAAGGGAAATCAATTCAAATCCAAGGGGTAAGGAGGAAGTTGATGATCTTTTTGATGAATAGATGTCGAATATATGCTATGGAAAGAATGAGCAAGGAAAAATACCCCACCTCAAATCAATATATGATATTAACATAATTCAATCTCATATTTCCTCGAAAATTGTTAAGGTTACCCCCTATAACAGAAATTGATCTCACTATTGATATGAAACTTGATATCTATATTATTTCCAAGCTACCTTATATGATTATGTATCCAATTCTTATTGAATTGTGGACATATTTAAATGAACTTTTGACCAAGGGCCTATAGGGAAAAGTTTTTCATATGGGGCACTCTTAATAGTCTTTGTTGAGAAAAAAATATAGTCCCTCATGCCATTTCATAGAATACCATAATTTGAATAAAATCAATATTAATAATTGATACAATATACCATGACTTTATGATATATTTAAGTAAATAAAATTAATTATTAAGTTCTCGAGATCAATAAAAAATCAAGATATTAACAATTAAGGATTAAGGAGGGGGCATTACCAAGACCTAGTTTCAAAGATAATTTCAAAATTATGAGTTCATCATGGAATCATTTGGTTTGAAAATTGCATTAATAGTGTTATGAGTATCATGAATAATGTGTTCTTGAATTACCTATATTGTTCTATGGAGGTCTTATTGGATGGAATTCTCGTCTAATATATAAATGAAAATGAGCATGGGTAGCACTTATTGTTAGTATTATAGTTCTTAACACAATATGATTGTGTGGAAATGTATAAAAATTCTCCTTGAATACATTTGATGAGGTTGTAATTGTCTTTTTAAATTGTACATTATGTCATCTTCTTTCCCACACTTTAATCATTTGCTTGTGTTATTTTCCAATTTTATCTCATTTCATTATGTTCAAAACACTACATTCATCATGGTTGGAATATTTTGTGAAATGAATGGGTTTTATTAGAAATTAACAAGATTACATTATTTGTGTGATGAAATGGCTAATCTGTCAATTACAGGACTCAAATGGATACCAATTTTTTCTCCTACTAGGAAGATGTTGCAAAATTTTTCGTTTACAATAGTCGTTGCATGACCTTTCAACCACATTGATTTATTATACCAAATTATCAATTGTAGCAGTTAATTTGTGGTAGAAGTACTATTAAGGGGAAGACCTAGTTGCTACATAATTTATTTGTAGCAAAGGATTTGTTTAAATTGTAATTTTTATTTTTATTGCTTTACTTAAATAACTTATCGGACTACCACAAAAACCATCTTAAAGCATTCAAAATTACATACAATCAATCACATAACTTGAGTAAAAAATGTGTGTTGTATGTTGTATATTTAATGAGGTAGTTAAGGTAGTAAGTAACATATCTTATATTTTTAAAAAATTCCATTGTTTTTTAACTCCATTGGAAGAGAAGTATTTAAGAAATAATTTTTCAATTAAGTGATCCAAGAGGATCCTAAAAGGCCAAATTTTCGATGTCCTCGAAACTTATTAAAAACTATCTCAAATTGAAGAGCTTGTCGTTTTAAATCCAGTAGTGTGAATGAAACCTCAATCTGACACCGTATGTGAAAGTTATGGCCCACTGAATTTCTCTACAAACAACAAAAAATTTGCAGGTAGGACTCACAGGCTGCCACATGGCAACTAACATAAGTAGTAAAGATGTTGAGGTAAGTCGTATAGATGGTGACATGGCAGCATAGTTTGCAGAATCTGAGGAATATTTCGAGCCAATCCAAAGCCGACACGTGGAAGGCTCAAATTAGTCAGATAAATACCAATCCAGGGGATTCATTTAGCACAATCATAGGGTACCACATGGCACCCTACCACTGGATGATTGGGCCTAGACTAGGCAAAATCTGGCAGACCACTTGGCGAAGTTTTAGTTTGGCGGTTCAACTACTTTGGGTGTCAAAGTTAGCGGGTGTTTTGGAGGACAACTAGATAATTTTGGCAGACCCCCAAACCTACAACCAATTTTTGCAAAGTGATTTGACATAAAGATAACGAATTTTGTCTCTCATTTAACTATTTAATGGCAACATGTTTTTTTTTCTTTAAAAATATAACATTATTAATGGACCGTGGGTCAAACTGTGACCCGTGGGTGGCTAGCAGACTGATGGAACCCCATTTTCCAAAGCGCGAGTTGGTGCTACATTGAAACATTTTCCCAAAATTATTATTTAAACCACTCATTTGTACACCATCGGAAGAGGGTCGCGTGTCAGCGTGAGAGTGGAGTGAAATCCAGCCTGTGTAATAGCAACGGTTGGAATTGCACGCCGAGGGAACCCTGTGCGGGTGTAGATTTCGAGCAAGATACAAGGGGAATATTGTATATAATATTCCATAAAATATTCCGCATAGAATATTGCAATGAATCTTTAGATTCCCTAGAGTTATAGAGGTCACAATGTCATAATTTGGCCAAGTTTATGGCCAAAATTTAAGATTTTTTGCCATAAATTCAACCGTGCAGTTTGTTTCTTCATCTGAGTAGTGCATTTTCAAGCCAACCCCAGAATTTGAGGTATAAGGTGTAATTTTTTCCATATATGAATTTTGATTTCATTGAGATTAATGCAATGGACCTTCCCACTTTGAGCAAGGCTCGGTGATGTAGTCCACATTAGATGAAATCTGTTATCAAGTTGTATGTGCTCTTTTTTTATGGTTTCCTATGATTTTCCTCTTCTTTTATGTGTAGTAATTTATGGTTATCATGCTCTTTTATATGCAATTATAAATACATCCATGAAGTAAAATTGATTGGGATCAATTTTGGTATTAGAGCAAGTCTTGTTGATGTGAATTACATGAGTGAATGTTAACCAGGAACAATATCCAAAAGGGTGAAGTTAAAATTAAGTCCTTTGATCCAGACGTGGGGCATGCAACACAAAGAAGGAAAATTATAGATTAAGATTCTCATTTGGAGGAAGAGCAATATTTTTCGCAAATATTTTTACACGATGGCCAACAAATTGTTTGCAGAATATGAGAAGACAATGCCAAAGGAGAAGAAGAAATAAATAGCAGAATATCATGCTTCAGTAAATAAAGGAGAAGGAGGAGATCCTCCTGAACACCCATCTCCATATTCTAGTGAATGCTCTTCTTCTTCCTCTTCTCATCATTCTAACAGGCAACATAATAATGCTTCTTAAAAGGATTTTTTTAATTTAGATGTAAATTTTGACTTTCCCATGTATAACAGAGAATGTAGTGTAGAGAAGTTAAACAATTGGATTATACACATTCAAGCATATTGTCAGATTCAACATATCGAAGAAGATGAGGCCAAGATCCAGTTAACATCTCTTCAGCTGAGTGGCATCGCTCTTGACTGGTGGGAGAGAAAGCTTTAGGCATGTAGTAAACATGTGGGTAAACTTGTTTTCTCCTAGACTGACTTTGTTTCTGCATTGAAAGATCAATTTATCCTTTGGGTTATCGACAAAAGGCCTTGATGTAATGAAAATATTTGAGGCAAGGAAATAACCAAAGTGTGAAAAGTTTCACAAAAGAATTTAGAAAACAAGCTTTAAACTTGGGCATTCCTTTAGATTCACCCAAGAGTGTAATAAAGTATATTGGTGCATTACATAGTTATATAAGGCATTCATTATTATTGTTTGAATACTACTATTGATGTGACCAATGTGAAGGCCATCCATATTGAAAGCATGGGTGAGAATGAAAATGAAGATCATCCCAAGAAGTCGTAATCCAAACCTCATAATGAAAAATTAAAAGGAAAAGTTACGGGAAAGGACAACAAGAAAACTACAGTCAGGAAATAAGGAGGAAAGAAATATTGTACACATTGAAAAATGTAATTCCACGATGATGAACACACTACAAGGACAAGACCTTCTAGCAAAGGTTTTTGTGGAGGCCCCTGTAAAAATAGCCCAAAATTATGTTTGTAGCAGAGGGCACTAGCAGAGGTAGGCGGGAAGATGTTTTAGCAGATGATTTTTAGACGGTGCGTCTAAAATATACAAATGCATTGGTACTTTACTATCCATACAAGCACTGGTGTTGCATATAACATGGTGCACCGAGGAAAATTTATTTTTATAAAATAAAATAAAAACAAGGTTCACTAAATAACACAACACACCGATGCTTGAATAGTAGATAGCATTGGTTTCCTTCATATAGTAAAACATATCGGTGCATACCACTAAGTAGCACCATTGTACATTTAAAATTTCAGAAAAATGTGGTGCTATTTTCCAATTATGCTCCGGTGCGGTAAACTTCTCAAAATTCCCCAAGGCATATTATAAAGTGCACCGCTAGGTGGTTTTTAATTTATAAAAAAGAGCGGTGCTATAGTAAAACAAAGCACCAGTGCAGTAATTGTATAGAAAAACCCTGGGGCATATCAAGAAAAGCACCATGATATTTTTTAATTAAAAAAAAACATGCTGCTTTTGGATATATCCCGCACCAGTGCAGTTAGAGAAACACACCGGAGGATGGTTAATTAAAAAAACCCTCTTAGTCGTAATTTTAATTTTACCATCTATAATGCAGGTGAGCTCTGAAGCACCGATTCCACTCTTACCACATGTAAGCACCTTGACATCAATGCTTCTCTTTCTCACCATCCTTCCATACCGTTCTCACTATCTAAGTTTCTAATTTTTTGAAACCGTGCTAAAAAAAATTCTCCATTACGTGTCCACAATGCCTCCCTGAATACCAAATGTCTAGGTAATATCTATGTTTGTTTCTAATTTAACTTTTTAGTGGACTAGATTTTCAAATTAGGTTAAAATTTCCACTATTTTTGAAAAAAAAAATCACTGCCCAGTGTGCTCAATATGTTGTGCTCACACTGATAGTGGCATGCCCTATAAATTTACAGGGTGCACCACATTTTGATGTGTGAACATAGCACATGACAATTGTTGTGGTGTTTTTTGTAAATTAAAACATACAGGGAAAGATGGGACAGATTGTACGTCGATGCATTTATATTTACCAAATGCACCACAAAAATAATATCTAAAAATATAGCTATAGCTCGGTGTGTTTGATAACTTGAACATTCTGTACTGATGCGAAAAGGTTAGATGTTCCCATAGGTGCACAAGTATGTCGCACCACTATCGAAAGTTAAATGTGTGAACCAACATCAATGTGTCATACTTATGTGCGCACCGATATCAGTGTGGTTATAGTTGAAAGCGCACTGATGCCGATGCATAACTATGTTTTGAGTGCATCGATGATTTTTTTTTAATTGAAAGTCATGTTTCCATATTTATAAATACATGTTTCATAATAAAAAAAATAGTGTTTTATGGATGAGGTTGATGTATTTTATATGTCAATCATGTAGCAGAGACGTCATCAGAGGGACAAACAATAGCAATAGGAGCAACATGCAAACCCATACAATATGGTCTGAACATGGAAGGCCAGAGATATGGAGAGGGATTTATACCCTCACCCTATTACAATAGTGACCCGAGTGCTCTTGAGGAATGTAGGCCTTCTCAAGTACTATGATGAGGTTACATCCCTGAAGGTGCACTATGTCTTATTGGCACATCTGATCTGCTAATAGAGTTCCCAGGAGTAGGCTTTCCATGTCAGTCCTAGGGCATGGTATAGACACACTGAGGAGGACTTATACTTTATCAAAGGCCTATCTAGGAGAGGGGAGGATTTTCCCCAGTTCCCTTATGTCCCCCATGGGGTTGCAAATGAGAGTCATATTGTGTACAATTAGAGATATGTTGGGCGTCATGTGGTATTTCCATCAAATTTTCAGGTCTATAGTGGACAACTACATATTTCTTCTTTTTCTGTAGAGGAGGTTAGGTACCTCTCGTTATTAGTCACCATTGTTGCACACTCTAGTAGTGATGGGTAGTGCATTAGTTTCTCTCTTTTGTATTATTTTGATTCTTTGATTCAGGTTCCATGTTGCATCAGATGGTCTGCCATTTTCTAGGCAGTTTTGCATGGCTTTAGATAGATTTCGTGCGTTGAGACATGGGAGGGAGACCTTCCCTTTCACTTCTGAGCTTTTTTGTTTATTTTTTTAGAGGTTTCCATAGACAAGGCCTACATTTGAATATCTCCCTCCTAGGTCGATCTATGAGTTCCAGATGCGTGTGTGGGGGTGGATGATGCCTAAGAGGGGCTTGTCGGAGTATCCAACCAAGATTTCTCCCGAGGCACTGGTGTTGTTGGCCAATGAGGATGACCATGCATTTGTCACGTTGGAATTTTCATACACGGGGATTGATTAGAGATGGGTTCCCAACATCCTCTTCATAGTGACTGAGCCTCCATATGATAAGTTTAATATTAATTTTTTATTTAAATTAAAACATTTTCATTTTCTTGTTTTAATAAACTAAAATAAAATTTATTCTAGCACGTTCTTTAACTTGTTTTATTAAGTTGTTTAATTATTTTTGTGTACTATATATTTTTTAGACATTGACTCATTTGATGGGGACATGCCTCCTCCCCCACCGCTGGATGGAGGTTATGAGGAGATGGGCGAGGCCCAAGAGGGTGAGGCACATCCTTCGGGGGAATGGGCATTGAGAGTCGTAGGGTTGGTCTGCAATTTCAGATGGATTACCGTGAAAGATTGGCTGAATTTTTGGTTCGGGAGGGAGTCCACTCTGCGAGGCCTCGAGATATCACCGCAGATACGATGTTCGTGGATCTCTACAGGGACTGTCCACGCGAGATTATGTCTCTTATGCAACATATCACCAGAGCTAGCAAGGCACTAGTAGGGATGATGGATGCAATCCAATATCATGTAGCAGTAGATACATTATATGATGGTAATGATGATTATGATGAGGGTGATGATCATGATCATGATGATGAGGGTGGTGATCATGATTCTTCTAGTAGTACCACCCCATCGGATATTGATTGTGAGGGTGTTAGTGATCCTTCTCGTAGTACACCTCCTTGTCAGTTGCTTGATGATGAGATGCCAAAGCTAAATGCTGTTCCTTATGTTTCTCATGAAAGAGTATAACAAACACCTCTTCCTCCACCTCAGAGTTCACCAGACCGCATTGATACAATAGTTGACCATCCATCGTCTTCTATTGCATACCATCCACGTCAGAGTTCGCCAGACCTCATTGAGGCAATAGTTGACCATCCATTTTATTATACTATAGAGCAGCCACCTACTCCACCTCAGATGAGTTCGACATACATTGATCATGTAGTATTTGACCATCCATCGTATTCTACTGTAGACTAGGATGACACAACTACATTTGTTGTTTCAGATATTTGATTGCACTTATTTGACTTGATGTAGTTATTTGACTTGTTTGTGTGTATGCATATTTATATGTGTTAGAGGTGTATATAATTAGATGATGGTGTGATGTAGGAGCATTCTTCGAAACTTGTAAGACCCATGATTCTTATTTCTCATTTACTAAAGGGAGTGGGTTACCTTAATCATTTCTTTTATTTTTTTTAGTTTAGTTGAGTTTGAGGAAATTTAATTGTAAATTGATTTATGGAGAATATCTTGTGAGTTGTAGAAATCTTAGGGATGAGTAAGAAATCCTAGGAATAGTGAGTATTTGAGGGATTTAAAATTATAATCTAGGATTTTGTTGAATAAAGAGTGGAGCTGAAGAGATACTTTAGGAGACAGTGAGAGATTTTTGGATTTGAACTAAACTAGTTCATGAATCCTTTTGTTTTATAAATTGTGAGCTTTTGAAGCATTAAAAAAATAGAGAGGACGAGAGTAGATAGATGATGGAAGGAATTTGATTGTAATCCTACAGTATTAGGCAGAAAGAAGATAAAAGGGCCATGTAAGGATACATCACGCCAAATCCAAATTGTATATAGCATTTATTTGTGTATGTAATTAAGGAAGAATTGAATGCAAGACACATGTATTCATAAGCATTTTTTATGCATACTATTATTGTAAGAGCAACTAAGGCTGCATCATTTGTGGTATCAGAGCGAGACTAATGCTCTGAAAAATTGTCAAAAGATTGTATTTTATTCTCAGCATGTATATGATTTAAAGTGTAATGGATCCGATAAAGAGGGAAAACAAGACACCAAAATTTTTTGCAAAGAGGATTGTGAGATATTGAAGGTAATAAAAACTTCAACATTTCATCAAAGGCAGATTGTGAAAATACTTGAGAAAGAAAGGATCAAGTAAAAGCTTTGCAGAATTTTAATGATATGTGTATATGATGAAAGCAACAACAGAAGTTTCAGCCAAGTAGCTGTTAAAAAGTAGTGAATGAAGAAATTACAATAGAAATGTTGTAAGGTAATAAAATGAATATGGATGTACTCAACAAGAAAAGAAATTTAATTGACAAAAGAATTGAAGTGCAGACAATGAAAAGTATAGCATCATGTGTATTGTCCAAGCCAGTGGAAGCTCAAAGAGGTCAATCATTTGAATATCTCTCAGGTATGAGCCATATTTTGATGTTGGTTCCATTTGAATTATTTATATAACAAATAAAAATATAACAACAACACATAGTAGCAGACTGGGTAAAGAGAGAGAGGACTTGTGTTAGTGGCAGTGAACTTAAATATTCTAGCAAAAGGTTGGACAGAGAGGACAATTAAAGTGTTCTTAAGAGAAAGTGAGTTAAGCCTAGAGAGAGTAGAAGAGAGTGCTCAAGAGGTTCCAGAGATAGAGAACCAATACTTGCCAAAAGACCAAGTCCAGATAAGGGATTGGTGAGGTAAGTGGCAGCAGGGAGGACTTGTTGTTGTAGAGGATTAGTGTAGCTCATAGTGAGTGAGAAGCTCATAGAGATGGAGGAGAAGGTGACTACTGATAGTCATAACAGAGGTTCAGAGAGAAGCCACAATGGAAGAAAGAAAGATGCCAAGGAAAATGACAAAGGAAAGGAAATGAGTCAAGAGGTATTTGACAGAGAAATTGCAGAATTAAAAGCAGATATTGATGCAATAATAGTGCTACTTGAGAAGAGTATGAAGGACCAAAGTTATGGTTGGACTACTAAAAGAAAGAAGATAAAGTGGAAGCTGTTGCAGAAACAGATAAAGAGGAGAATGTACATATTAAGAAAGGAACTCAAAATAGCTGAGTTAGAGATGGAAGATGACTATTATAGACCTGAGCAAGAAGATTTCCTTGCTGATGAAGGAATCATTGATGAATTTATGAACTATTGGACAAGTTCTGATTAGCAAAAAGATGTGATGATTGAGACATCAAAGAAAGAGGAGCCTAGTATTTTTGAAACTGATAATTTGTGTATGTATGCTGGTGATGAACAATCTTTACAAGATATGTTTATGCAAGTTGCTGAAGAAATTGAGATGTTAGAAGAGATGGTTATAATGGAGAAATTCTTGATTGAATATGTGTTCAAAGACACTAAAGAAGGAAAATTTGTTGAAAAATACCATGAAAGCTGGAGGTGATGAATCTAGTGAGATTTGGCAAAGAAATGAAAAACAGTTTGAAGATAAAAGGAAATTGTAGATTGCAAAAGAAGAAGAAAGGTATGAAGATAGCCTTATGATAGAAACAACCAAGAGTTTGTGTATAGTGCAAACATTTGAGGTAATGGGATTATCTCTTTCATTTTTACTCAAAAATTATGGACTTGTATTGATAGTTAATGGACAAGGAATTGTCTTGGAAGAACATAATGGAGCATTAATGGAAAGGGATCTTACTAAAGATTACACTATGGAAGATTCTAGAATAGGGATTTATAAAGAGAATTCAGTCCAAGGAGGTATAGCTAGTCCAGAAAAGGTTATAAAGAGGAGAGAAAAAGAAGACAGTCAAGAACTCAAGGATAAATTGGCAAAGGTTGATGCACAATAGAAATTTGAAGATAGTGTTATTTGTACAAATTGAAAACAGAGTAAAGAGGAATGTAATCAACAAACTAGAAAGAGACAAGCAATCTTAGAGGATGGAGGCAAGGATGCTTTCATGAATGATGCATTTGCAGTGAGCATCAAATGGTTTCAATGGAATGTGATATTTATGATATTGACAATAATTTTCATTGTAAAAGGAACTTTATCATGGAAGGAAAAATCTATTGCATATAATTTTGTTTCATGTAAAGAAACAAAGAGAATTAGAGATTGGCAAATTTTGATTGAAAAGGAAGAGACATGGAAAAATAAAATTGGTGACTTACAAATTTCTAAGGGAGAAGAAGGAAGAATGAAAAGAATTATGAAAGGAAGGAAGGCTAAAGAGAAGAGCAGGAAACATAATTTTGAAATTTGACAATATTCAATGCAAAGTGAAGACAAAGAAGATTTTTTCAAGACAAAGCAATATGGAGGAAGATATGACAATTTTGACATGTCATATGCACATTAAGAGCATGACAAGTCAGAGAAATTATGGAACAAAGTTGGTGAAAAATGTAATGCATTTTCTAAGTTTGAATTATTAATTGTTGAATGTGTTTTTCAGGATGAAGGACAAACTGCTCTTAGAGATATGTTTATTCATGCAAACATGAAGAAGTATGTAAATTCTAGAAATGTAGAAAGTCAGTTTTTCTTATGGGAACAAGAAGATGATAGTAAGCAGCTAGTTTATTCAAAAGTTCAGGATGAAGGAAGGAGAGTTGGAATAGCTCTTAAAAAAATCAATGCAGAAGAGAGAGAATGTCACAGAGGATGTGAAAGTACAGTCCACAAACAGATATTGTTTTCAATCCAAATAAAGTTTGAATGTCAAAATTTTATTTTAAATTTTCAATTTAAACTTGGAATGAATAGGAATATGGAAGAAATTGAACAAAGTTCAATAACTGAATTACTTACAGCTAATGGACAGTATGTGGTTGAAAGTTTATATGTTCTTATATCAAACAAGAAACAATCTTATTTTGAGATAGCGAGGATGCTACTTAAATTGTTGGATAGGTGGATGATGGAAATTACAAAAATGATGAGCACAAAAAATTGTCAAAGTCAGCAAATCAAGGAAAGATGGAAGGATATACCGGGCATAAATAAATACATAAAGTTGGAACTCAATTTTATTAAGATGATCATAAGACAACAACAGATAAAGGGGCAATAATTTATGTTGTTTGAAGAGTTGTTTATGCAAGATATCAACATCCAAACATTATGCAGAGAAGATGATCATGACAATAGAGAAAAAGGAAATCCACCATACAAATATTGGCATCCAGGAGAAAGAGAGAAGGCAGTAAGTGCACCTGAAATTGAAAGAGGATAGACAACCAGTTGGAAGATGAAATTTGATGAAGTTTATAGCGGAAGTAGTTGGGTGACTCATGAATAGGAGTCCATGAATTTTTTCAACCTGGGAAGTCTGATGCAGGAGCATTCTTCGAAACTTATAAGACCCATGAGTCTTATTTCTCATTTACTAACGGGAGTGGGTTCCCTTAATCATTTCATTTATTTTCCTAAGTTTAGTTGAGTTTGAGGAAATTTAATTGTAAATTGATTTATGGAGAATATCTCGTGAGTTGTAGAAATCTTAGGGATGAGTAAGAAATCCTAGGAATAGTGAGGATTTGAGGGATTTAAAAGTCTAATATAGGATTTTGTTGAATAAATAGTGGAGCTGAAGAGATACTTTAGGAGGCAGTGAGAGATTTTTGGATTTGAACTAAACTAGTTCATGAATCCTTTTGTTTTATAAATTGTGAGCTTTTGAAGCATTAAAAAAACAGAGAGGACGAGAGTAGATAGATGATGGAAGGAATTTGATTGTAAGCCTATAGTATTAGGAAAAAATAATATAAAAGGGCCATGTAAGGATACATCAGGCCAGATCCAAATTGTATATAGCATTTATTTGTGTATGTAAGTAAGGAAGAATTGAATGCAAGATTACTTGGTTTGTTTTTCTACATGTTATATAATATGAGAATGAACAATTATGATCACCTGTGATATATTGGATTATGATTGGATGTATGCGCCAGTGTCAATCATCTATTTTGTTTGTTGTCTCTGACATAGTGAGTATTTTAGAAGAATTGTAGTGTGGGCACTTACATTTAGGTTATACTTCGAACTTGAGGGAAAAATTCGTGAATAGTGGAGCTATGCAGTGGTGTAAGTGAACCTTTCTGGAATGGATGCTTTAATTATGAGAGCCATGGCTTAAAGCTGTGTTCTTTGGGGAGATAGCGACCTCTGTTGATATGTACAATCTGTGAGCAATCTGAAACCTTGCAAGATTTATATGTACAATCTAGGAGGAGTCTAAAACCCTGGAGGATTTGCGAAGAGTAGAGTAATTGCTATTGAATTATTTCTGAAGATTGATGGGGAGAGGAGTATCCGAGGAAGGAACCTCACGACAATTGTTATATTTGTGGGGAATTTCGTAACCTGTTAGAACCGTATTCGGGATCGAGTACGAGTCTACATATCTCAGGATCGAAATCAAGAAGTGGCTTTGAGACGAGCAAGCATGATGGAATGTTGTGTAGAAATTGTGAGTCAATGCGGAACAGAGATCTAAGTGTGTGGAATCATGAGTTGAGTTGAACACAGAATGGGGAAACGATTTTGGAAAACCGTGAACAGTGTATCGCACAACCTTTTCAAGGATAGCGGTATTTTCTTTAACCGTGCGATAAAGATCTGGAGGAAACATGTGGCAATTAAAAACCACTATTTTCGCACATTATAATGTAGTATGACTGTCATACTCCTAGGTGTGTGATTGCCGTCAGATCAGATGGGCACATCTGATCGACGGTAAAAGGGTATGTGGATTTATAAATGAGAGCCTAGATATTATGTTATCGGTATCATATATCTTAACCAAAGTTGAAAATCATAAGGGTATATTAAATTGCTGAGGATAATATTACGTCGATATATTGGTTTTAAATCAAAGTCGAATCTATCTTTATTGTGTAAGATAAACTAAGGCTGCATCATGGTGGTGAATACAAATGTGTATCTTAGATGATGTTTACGATCATTAGATGATTATCATCGCGGTCTTACAGGTCAATTTTGGTATCACTCCCGAAACCCATATCAGTAAAAATAGGGTCTATCATACCCTAAATTAGTTGCTACTTGCCTTAGACAAGTCATCCCATTGCTGGTTTTTATCCATGAAAGTTTCACTGCTTGAAGTCCAGCTGAAATGATCCATTGAGCCACCAACACACCCCTAGACTGAAGTAAGTGCTTTGCAGAGCACTTCCTCCCATGCAAAGTAGCGTTGCAAAGCACCTAGGCCCACTTAATAGTGGGTTGGTCGACTTTGAGTGAATTTTTCAAATGATTATGGGAATCTTCCCACTTTCTAGTGGCTTGTAGAAGTGGTTCCAGCTATCATGCTATCTGATAACTTTGAATATGAACACCATGGAGCCATTCAATCACTTATCCTCTTATCCCATTGAACAAGGAAACTCCCTCATCCATTTATGGAAAATCCATTCAATGACCAATTAATGCCAAACTACCCTCATTTTCTATAAATTGAGCACTTGTCATATTCAAAAAGGAGCTTGAGATTACGCATTATTATGAGCAGATTACTGACTCTTTGAGGTATTGTTTGTGTTAGCGCTCAAATCTACCTTGAAAGTGAAATAAGGTAAAACTCAAGGCAACATCAAACCACGCTCGGCCTCGTAGCTAGCCCTACGAGGGACAGGAGAGGGCTGAGATGACTTATGATGGATACTGATCTTAGACTAGTAAATAGATAGGAAGGTTTGTTTTAAATTTTTTGGTTTTCGTTGGAAAACTGGGAAAAACAATTTTGGGCTCAGGGATGAGGCCAGATCTTTGCAGAATTCGAGTTGGGGCAAGGTAGGCAGTAGTCTTGATGCCTTTTGATTATGTGTATGGATGGATCAGAATGACAAGGAGCTGAAGAGGGCAAGGGAGAACAAGGATCCTCTCCAAACTGGCGAAAACATATAAAACTAAACAAATTTAAAGGCAGAGCACTGGAATCAATGGATTCAACCTCATTTACTCATTCATTTAGTTTCAGAAGCAAAAGAAGGGAATGGCATACATTAAACATTAAAGAACTTACAAATAACTGAGAGAAACACACCATCAAAACTGAAAGCCACAAGAATCCCAACAGGTGCTGCAAAACCTCTGATCTTTCCTTAGCCAAAATGCAGAAAATATGTACAATAGTGTGCCAAACTTTTCCCAAGAGTCCAACCAGTCCAACCCTGAATATGTCTCAGAAAATACATAATATAGACAAGTCTAACCCCTTCCCATGCCTCTAGGGGTCGAGTTCATGCTTCTAGGAGCAGTTTGAACCAATTCTAAACAAGGAGCTAAAATCTAGGCAGTCAAACAACTTGCCTCTAAAAGGAAGGAAACTGATTCATTCACTTGATTTTCACTTTTTTGTGAGTGAATCATCTAGAACAAGTAAATACATGCCAAAATTACATCATGTTTATCAAATTACATCAATCTGGGTCAAAAATTACATCAAGAGGTGAAACTAGTCCAAACTGGCCGAATTCCTGAGCTGGAAGGTGAAAAATAGGCTAATTTCCTCTATGCGCCGCGCGCCAAAGCTCTATGCGCCGCGCGCCTTTGGACCTACTTTTGGAGCACTTCCCGAAATCAAAATCAAGCTCATGATAGCTTGTTGGAAAGCCCTGGATGTCTGCTATCCAACTCAAGTGGAATTTTTCAATTTGGAGCTCATTTTCCCCTCCAAAATTTCATTCTCCCAAAAGTACTTCCTGCTGGTGCAAAAGGTGGCAGAAAGGTGTTTTTCATGGTGTTTTTGGCCCTTTTGATCATCCAGAACTTGATGAAATGCTTCAGCCATTACTAAGCATGCATAACTTACCATGAAAAATCCAAAAATACAAATTTTTCCTCCAGAAAGTGTCCCAATCATAAGCGCACGTCGGGATGCGCTACGCGTTGGGCGGAAAAACCTGTTTTGAGACCAAAATTTTCAAAAATGACAAAAAATTCTCCAAATTCCTTGAAATTTGGACTGAGTGTCCTCTGTCATATGCAATGTTGGGACAAGGAAGCGTTCGCCAAGATTCGGAGTCGCTCATGCCCTTTTGCCTCCTCGATGCTTTTCTACAACTTGACCTTCAAGTTCCTGATTTCTTACTTTGCAAACCTGAGTGAGCGCCCAAGTAATGGTATGTCATGTTCCTCAAGCTGTTCTTCTCTTGGTTGACCTCCTAGACACATGTAACTCAGTGGTCTCGATCATAGAAGTAGCCGTCTCCATGGTATCTATGCAAGGTGTATGTTGATTTTTTCCTCAATTGCCAAAATATGTGCCAAAACCAAATGAGGGACTATGGGAAATAGGGCAGTGAGGATAATTGGGTTCAAGGGAGCTTTTTCAAGTGAATCTATAGTGTGAGGGCAGTCACTTTGACCATTTTGGGAAACTTGGGATTTGAGGAAATTTACAAGTGGTATTGGGAATGGGAATGAGATGATATGAATGAGCTTTAGGAGTAAATGGCTTTTAGAGATGTAAGGAGATAAGAAAAGGGATGAGTGTAGTGGTGAGATAAATAGTGAGGGGAGGAATAAACAAAGTGGGGAATGGAGTTTTTGACACCAAATTATTTTTATAATACCAACTCAAAACCTTAAGGAGACATTTCTTCAACAAGATCATAGAGTTGGTTTTCGGCATTTTAAATTCTCATGATCAATCACACAACCAACAACAAGCATGAGTTATGGCAATTACAAGGTGACTTGAACTTACTCGGAGCAAAATTGACGAAACCAATACAAAAAACTGGAAGCAATGGAAAAAATTTGAGTCTCATCTCTATGCGCCGCGCACCAACCCAACGCGCCGCGCGTCCTCCAATGCGCCGCGCTAGTGTAATTTTACACTAAAAAATTTCGCTCTACGCGCCGCGCGCCATCCCAACGCGCCGCGCGCTGAATTTGATCCATAATTTGGCCTTTCAAACACTATTTTTATTTCCAACTGATTTCTCAATGTTTCCTCTTGGCTCCTTGATGTTTCTTGGCATGCAAATGAATTGTTGAACTGCAGACATATCTTGTATGGCATGAACTTCAATTTTTGATTTGGCAAACTCTCTTTCTACCTTTGCAGACTTTGACACTTTCACATTTAACTCTGTCTTGCACTCAAATATTCATAACCAAACTCATAATCAACACCAAACACGATTTATGAGAAATAGAGGAGTGAATTTGACTTACTCAAACATGGAAAAACCAAGCAAATTTGATGTTGGAGAGAAATGGCAATTTTTTCTTGTGTTTCAGCTCAATGCGCCGCGCCACAAATAGCGCATTTTTCAGGAGGCTTTTGGAGGCCTTCCCGGTGTCCAAATTGGGCGTGTGATAGCTCGTTGGAAAGCTTATGAAGTATAATTCCCACCCTAACTGAAATTGTTCAATTTGGAGTTCATTTACCTTGTCAAAAATCAAATCTCCCAACGCTACTTCCTGCAGGTGCATCAATTCTCCTGAGGAAACGGTATTCTTGAAATTTCTCCAAACAAATTACACCTGTGTAAAAAGTGAAGGAGGTTTTTCTTCCTTGGCATGTTTTGTACAAAAACCTCTCTCAGTTTTCAAAAATTCATCTTTTATTGCTCTGAAATATCATTTGAGTGAAACCTATCCCGATGTGTGAAACAAGGGATTTGTCGAAATGAAGCGAAATGAAGGGGATAAGGGGCTTCTAAATTCTTGGGGAAATTTTTGGAAGTAGGGAGGGATGTTAGGAAGCAGGGGAAAGTGGAATCTTAGAGATTGAGTGAGGGGAAGGGGTCCAAAAGGGCAAAACACAGGCCTAGCCTAGAAAATTGCCAAGTTGTGGCAAGAAACTAGGGTTTGTGGAAAAATGAGGAATTTGGGGGATCTCGGTGATGGGAAGTGTTTAATAAGGTACATTAATGATAGGGGAAGGTGTATGAACATCAGGATACAAGTTTTTCTAATGATTTGACCATCCAAGAGAAATTACCTCCAAAACCCTAGGAGAGGGAAATGGACCTTACCTAGGCACAACTGAAGCATGAAAAAGCTGTAAAATGACCCAATGGAAATTGACAGGATGATGAAAACCCTCTAAATGATGGTACAATCATCTGAATGGTGACATGGACCGACATTTGGACAACTTTGAAAAGCGTGAAAACAAACCCTAGACCTAATGCCTAGTGACCAATTTTTGCTTGAAGACTCATTGAAATGACAAAATTTGACCTTGACACTTTAAAATCACTTTGTAAGAGCATGTTTGATCACTGAAGGAAAGCTGCAAAGGCTGACACTAACAGTTTTCAAATAATGTTATGCTACTGGAGTAATGCTACTGATGTGATGCGGATGGACTGAAGCTGGAGCAATTTGACATCGAATCGATCCAACTGGTTGTAACTTCTCCTTCTATCTTATAATAAAGGGATTTGTTCTTTTCCTAATACATGTATTCATGCTTTTAAATATGTATTTTCAAATGCAATCGATTCAATTTGATTAAGCTGAATAGATCATATGCATTTATGTTGTTTCCTGTCTTCTGTTAGTAATTGCAGGTACCTATCAAATGAATTCAGTTTGATTGGGAGCCATGAGAGTGACAAAAGGGAGACGAAGAATAGCGAAGGATCAAAATTAGGTGTTATTCTCTTATATGTTTATCTTAAGGAAAAGGTCAAGTATCTTTCATCTGTTGTTCTAGGTGCGTCCACCACACTTAGGGAAACTTATCTAGCCGTAGGTTTGATTTCAGTAAAACAAATTGGCGACTCCACTGGGGATCGATTGATCATCCTTGGTGGGTTTATCCTTGTTTTTCAGCCTCTAGTAGACTTTACTTGTTTAATTACAATCATTTGAATGTGTTTTGGTGAAATAAGTGTGTTTGCTTGCCTTTTTCGAGATTCTTGTGTCACTAACACACTGTTGTTCTTGACACAGTGCTTTGCAAAGTATTGTTGGATTAGAGACATTGCTTTGCAACACACTGTCTCCCACTTAGGGGTGCGTTGCTCCTGTGCCCAACCAAAATTCATCATATTATTTTATTTTACCATCCAGTTCAGTGTCTTGTTTGTTGGGTTTTCAAGTCACCTGATTGCCTCTAGAATCTAGTTTGCTTCTGTTATTCTTGCTTACTATGGGTGTCTGTTTGTTCAATGTTTCTCCTTGTTTTATTTATCATTGTCGAAATAGCTTGAAATTTTAAAGTTTACATTTTATTAGTTCTTTATTTTCGAAAGAGGATTGTTCGTACTAGTCTTCATTTCTCTTGAAAATATTGATTGTTTGTTTGTGCATCTTTGTTTCTTTTTTGTTCGTTCAAACTTAAAATAAATTGCAAAAATAAAAACATGCCTTTTCATATAGGGTTTGTGAGTGTTGCATAGGAATAGTTATGGAATTTGCATTTAGATGTGCTTGTTGTTATTTTCTTACGATATGATTGCTCTATCCCTTGTAGCTAAGGTTTTCATTGTCGAAATTGAATCAAAACGAATGCTTATCATCTTAGTTGCATTCTAGGAATTTCAAATACATCACACGGTGAACCTGAAAGGATAATTTCTAAGCAAGATCAACTTAAAATTTATCTCAATTGACCTAAATAAGAATTGTGACTTAACATTAGCATTTAGGGGTCTAGGCTAGAGACATGTTTCAGCGTCGTAAAACATAGAAAATGTTGTTAATTTTCTACAATACATTCCGAGTGTGATACCTCATCCCACGTACATAAGTATATCGGAGCTCATCCACGTACCTTGAGTATATCGGGCAGTGTTCTAGTATGAAAAGTATATGGGGATGCTCTCACTATGCAGTTTCACATTAGAAAAAGCTAACATGGATTAGGCCTCCACGTACTGTCGAGTATATTTGGAAGGACAACATTAGGTTGCTTACCATCCATAGGCAACCGAGTCGGCCTCCTTGTACACTGTGATACACATAACACAACATTCAGGGAGATTGCATGCACATATGTAAGTCCTTGGTTTACTAGGGTGGTATATTGCAGTTCACAGTTGCTTGGTAATCCTTTTGACTAGCATTAATCTCTTTTTGTTTATTTAATTTTTGTAATAAAATCAATCAGCAATCGTGGAAGAAGATCAACCCTTTCCCCATCGTTCACATAGGACATCGAATAAACCACCTTTACCGCCAGAAGCTACTCCTGGTCGTCGAAGGCGAGCTCATCCTACCGAGTCCAGTACCTATGGAACCTATGGTTCTTCATCTTCATCTAATTTACCAGAGTCATCTAATCCTTTGAGTACCGAGTCTCGAGTTGTTTCTACCGATCCCGGTTTACTTTCTACCGTCGAGACAGAACCCTCACAGTTACCTGAGGACGCTAAAGTTGAATTTAGTGAAACGGTAAATACAGAACCCGAAGTTGTTCAACCGGAAGTCGATCCAAAAAATGTCGTTATTTTACCAAAACATCTTTACCCTGAAGTTGAACAACAATAATTTTTTCCCGTTCCGGAAGACAATCAACCGACTCATCCTCAGTCGTCCGTAACTATTGAGTCTTCCTCTTTACCACAAAGTCAACTACCTGAAATTTATCTCGAGCCTGATGGTGAATTACTTCCACCTGGTTTGATTTCAATTGAGAAAGAACCTTAGGAAGAGACACCCCCTACAACTCCAACTCATTTTGGGTCGAGGCTTCATCTTTACCCGTCTTTTCCTCGTGTGACCTACACTGCTCTTGTTGATCCTGCTAAGTTTCAAGTTCTCATAGATTCTTTACGGTATTTACTGGGTCATTTAACCATGGCCGAGACAACATACCAGACTGTACCATCTGTTACAGCTGTGACAACATCTACTGTCACTATCTATTTGATGTTTACTACGACACCTGAGTCTCATCTTTACGGTGGTCCGTCCGTCCCACCGGGTTACCAATATTTATCTGGAACCTACTCTGGTGCCTCCTCTAGTCCATGGACTTTGCCCATGTCGTCATCTGGAATTTTATCTAGTTCCTCTCTTACGATTACTAAATGACCTGATCGTTTATTTACATCTTCAGCTTAATATCAGGCTGGTCCATCCGACTACGATCCATCTTATCCAGTTTCTACTGGACTCCCACCATATTAAGGTCAATATGTTCAATATTCTTATACTCCATATGATGGGGGGAAACCCATGGTTACCCAATATGGAAGTATTTCGTCCTCTTTAGGTCAATCTTATGCTGGAATTCATGTTTTTCAGTGGTAACCTACCTTGAATTTTCAATGGAAAACGGTTGTGTACTCATATCAACCAGTTCAACCTATTCCATTCGTACCTACTATGCTTATCATTACTTCCTTATCCTATTTACAAACTTAGTTGGTCGTAGCTCAACCCTCTCAGGTGGGTCCTTCAACCCTTTACCCTCAAGTTTTGGGTCTACAGACTCTGCCTCCATAGGCTGATTTACAAAAACCGTCTGTATCGGGAATTCCTCTACCATAGGCCAGTTTACCCTATGGGATGTCATAGGCGTCTATTGGTCCCGTCTAATCACAACCTGGTCCAACCTATTCTGGTTTGGGTTATAATCCTAGCAGGAAATAATCATATTATCAAATCCTGTGGCAGCCACAACCTCCTCCTCTATCACAACCACAACAACAATTCCAACAGTATCAAATTTATCCTAGACTTGGTCAAAAAGCCTATGTTGGGTTTGGTCAACAACAAGCTTATCAAGGTTCTGGTCAACGATCCTATCAAGGGTTTGGTCAACAAAATTACCCCTATTAGGGTAACCAACAACATATTCCTTATGCTGGTGGACAACGTCCTATTGCCCAGGCAATTCCATCTTACCTTGATTATGCTCAACCTGATCTAAACCGACAATTGTCGTTTGTTGCAACATTAGAGTTACTTGATTTAAACTGGCTCACTAATGATCCTATTCATTATTCACCTTGGTGGCCGGTGATTCCTCATAAATTACCCTATGATATTCTAAAATTGAATGGAAACCCTGGAGAAGATCCGTCTATGCACCTTATGAATTATCATTTATGGTGTTCCTAAAACTCCTTGAATAATGATTCTGTTAGACTCCATATTTTCCAGCGAATGCTCACTAGTCCGGTTGCAAAGTGGTATATTGAATTACCATGAGCTTCTTTAGATAACTTCACGACTTTGGCCACTACTTTTTTAACCCACTTCTAGTTACCCATCAGATATGAAATTGGAATGGAAATTTTGACCAACTTTAAACAGACGACTGCTACTCATAGATAAGATCACATACATGAGTGACATCATTATCATCGAATGGTTAAAACCTTTTTTTTGAATCAAATTTTAGTTGAGTGGTTTATAAAGTCCTTGTTGCCATCTATCACCAAGGACATGGCCAAAGGTAGTGTTGACACTAAAGAGTAAGTAATTTCTCATGCCCAATATATGGATTTTATTTATACTCAGTTTGGCATGCTCTATGAAAATATTTTGAATGCATTGCAACTGGATTTTACTATTCCTCCTCCTCCATCTGGTAAGAAATCACATGCCGACGACGGTGTGATTGGTTCTGCCAACACTCAGCCAGCAAGTCGACCATCTATTTCCACACTTGCTATGTCTAATTAAACCCCTGTTGCATATGATCCCACGTCTTCTTCCGAAATACATGCTGTGCCATACGACAAGGGAGAAAGTGACAAGCAACCTGGAAGTAAGAGGAAAGGGAAAGATAATAAAAAACATAACTCACCCCAGTAGGAAAAATCATCTGATACATCCGATACTTCTCAGAAACCTCGTTACTCCTGTTTGATATGTAATGAGGAGCATTTTACGCGAGACTGTCTTCACCGTTCAGAAGTCTCAAAATTTCTTAAGACTTCTCCCACATCTGCTGTGTTGACAGACCCTTTTCTGAATCTGGAAACACATATGGTTGGTATGGATCCCCCTTCTAGTTCACAAGTGCATATGTTATCCACTACTAAGCTCAAAACTGATGTTTTGGTGTCCACTCGAAGTAAATATTACGGTAATATTCTTCCATCATCGAATAGTATAGCTACAGATCAACCTACTATTTCGACTTCGACTTTGTATGATTAAATTCTACTGCCTATTATTCCAGAGTTAACGATAAAGCCGCCAAAAGGAGTCGTTCATAAATCGAATTTCAACCCTCGAGCTCATGCAACTCAAAATTATAACGTAGTCAAAGATATGGCCCAGTCACCTTCTGTTATGTTGACGCTTGAGGTTCTTCAGAATTGTCCCTCCCAAAAGCATGCTTTGTTATCGGAAATTGGTGGAATCGATCTGACAGAATCTAATCAGGTCTTTAACCATGTGGGCTATGTGCCACAATTGCCAACACAATTAACATTTTTGATCCAAGTAAATGTCCTAAATCACCTCATTCATCGGACTATTATTGATGAAGGTGCATCTACTTGTATCATGTCTATGAATTGCTAGAAGCCAGTTGGATTGCCACATTTATCAAAATCACCTATGACATTGAAAGCTTTTGACAGCCGTACATATAAGCCTTGTGGAATTCTCAGTAACTTGCAAGTCAAACTAGGGGGAAAAACTGTTACTATTGAAGTTGAGGTCATTGATGGACCCCTTGACTACAATATCTTACTAGGAAGACCATGTGTTTATGATATGGCTGTAGTTGTCTCTACTTACTTTCACATGATCGCCTTCCCCCAGAAGGGCAACATCACAGTCATCGATCAACTCACCTTCTTTGCCTCTAGTACGCAGACGACTGGAAGCGTTTTGTTCTTTCACGTACCCCACCATCTCTTCAGAACATTGGTGTGGGAATATTTAAGGATTCTTCCCCAATGGGCACCTTTTCATTACCATCGCCTGCGACATCAACAGAAAACACAAAAATATAAACCTGCAATATGATATCTTCCACTTCATCTGATTTATGGAAGATTCCCAATGATTTTGAAATAGATAGGCTAGGTGAAACTATGCGGCTAAGTCCAATCGAGCTCACATAGAAATCAATATTTTTTGGTTGTGTGACCAATCTTGATCCTTTGTCGCCAACAGTTTGGGTCGATCATTCTTTGGATTATGGTACTTATTATGACCCTTTTTCACGTATATTCTCAACTGACGAGAGCATTATTGAATCCATGATGCTGGAGGAAGAACCACGGGCAGATTCTCATCATCTCCCATCTTCCAGATTACATTGAAGATAGTCTAGCTGAACTATATCACTCTATAGTCATTGATTTCTTTACGAATTCCATTTCTATCCATGTCGTCGCTTCTAAGCGAAACCTATCAAATATCGAAGAAATTATTTCTATCGATATTTCAACCAAACCTAGTGTAGTAGAAATCATTCATGTCTACGCGTCTTGTTCGACATCTGAACTTGACACTTACTGCTCTCTTTTCCGTGAATTCTGTGATGTACTCACTTGGTTGTATGAGGAAATGCCAGGCATCGATTCTAGTATCATTGAGCATGAGATTAAAATGTATCCTGATGTCAAACTAGTACGACAACGCCTTCGTGCCGTTCATCCTAATAAGGTTGCTGTCATTAATGCAGAGGTGGAATTTTTTTTTCATGGTGGTTTCATTTACCCTATTCCGCTTACCGATTGGGTTTCCAACATTGTTCCTATCATGACGAAACAAGGGACAATCAGAGTGTGCGTTTATTATCGAGATGTTAATCATGATTTTCCAAAGGACAACTATCCCACTCCATTTATCGACCAAATCATTGACGAATGTGCCAGATGTGAAATATTTTCCTTCATGGATGGTTTTTCCGGTTACAATCATATCAATATTCACCTAGAAGACCAATATAAAACAACTTTTATATGTCCATGGGGTACATTTTCTTATCAAAAAATCCCTTTTGGTTTGAATAACGTTGGGGAAAAATTTCATAGGGAAATGAATTATGCCTTCCATGACATCAAACACATTGTTCAAACTTATCTGGATGACTTACCTGCACATTCATAGAAATGGGTTGGCCACCAGGTAAATTTGAGAGCCATCTTTTTACGATGCTGTTCCTACAAAATACACCTCAATCCACACAAATGTGTGTTTTGTGTTAGTTCTGGTAATTTTATTGGTTTCATAATGTCGAAAGACGAAATTCAACTTGATCCCTTGAAGGTCCAAGCCATTCTAGATTTAACTGTGCCTTCCAACCTAGTTCAGTTACAAAGACTCCAAGGGAAGGCTAACTTTCTAAGGAGATTCATTCCCAACTATGCCGAAATGGCTAAAGGATTTACTCGACTCTTGAAAAAGGGCACTCCCTTCCATTGAGATGAGGTTGTGCAAGCTTATTTTGGTGCTCCTAGAGATACCCTGGTCCAAGCATAATTAATGTATCCCCCAAATTATCAGAGTGATTATTTCCTGTATCTCGCCACTATAGATACAACCATCGCCATGGTTTTAGTCCAGGAAGAAGATGGGATTGAACATTCGATCTATTATTTGAGTTGCAATCTCAATGATATGGAAGTTAAGTACACTTATGTTGAGAAGATTTCTTTGGAAGTTGTTCAAGTTGTACAAATATTTCACCACTATATCCTACTCTGGAAGACCATTTTCATTTTAGATTGCAACCCTATGACATAAATTATGTCACGTCAATTTTCGGGGGGGAAATTCTCAAAATGGATAGTCATTTTGCAATAAATTGATTTGGAATTCATCAAATCCAAGTCAAAGAAGTCTTTGGTTTTCGCTGAGCTTATCTGCAGCCTTCCCTCAAGTAGCACTGAGTCTACATTGGAACCACCCATTCCAGATGAGTCTTTGTTTCTGATTGCATCATCTGAGCCGTGGTATGGAGATTTTCTATTCTATCTCCAGACCCAAAATTTCCGACCCAATACCTCTCGCTCGCAATAATGACGTATTCGATACCAAGCCAAATATTATCTGATCGTTAGCGATACACTTTATCATCATGGTGTTGATACGATTTTATGTAGGTGCCTCACTCATGAGGAGGCTGAGGGAGTTTTTAATTATTTCCACGCTGGTACCTATGGTGGACATTTGTCTCGTTTTGCTACCGCGCAGAATATTCTTTGCGCTGATTACTTCTGGCCTACTCTATTTCGCGACTGCATTCTTGAGGTCATAAGTTTTCATGCTTGCAAGATATTTGATCGTAAAACCCGTGTGCCACCAGCACCAATGCATCGTGTCATCACGGTGGGACCATTTTCCAAATGGGGCAATGAATTCATGACATGTAACCCTCACTTGTCTGGGGGGCATGGCTATATTATTGTCTCCGTCGTCTATTTTACCAAGTGGGCTAAGGCGATGCCTACATTTAACAACACAAGCGAGACAACTGCATTGTCTTTATTTAACCATGTGATTACTTGGTTTGGTGTGCCACAAGCCATAGTTACAAATCATGGAAAGCACTTTCGCAACTACATGATAACCGAGTAGACTGCCAAGTTAGGACTGTCACATGATAGTTATACCCCATATTATTCGCAGGCTAATGGACAAGTTGAAGCCATCAACAAAATTCTTAAGCGTATGCTTCAACGAATTATTGGGGTTCATAAACGAAACTTGAATTTAATCCTGTGCTCGGCTTTGTGGGCTTACCGAACCTCGGTGAGAAAAATAATTGGATTTACTCCCTTTCAACTGGTTTATGTTCTGGAAGCTATCTTACCAATTCAATGTGAAATTCCATCATTGAAACTCGTGATTCACCACTTACCTAACACTTCTGATGAAGAGGCATGGATTTTAGATCTCATCCATCTAAATGAAACACGTAGTGAAGCCGCATTGGCCAACGAAGCACATAAGAGATGAATCAAGGCACAATATGACCACAATGTCAAGCCTCACACCTTCTTAGAAGGAGACCTTGTCTTGCTTTATGATCAGGAAGCTGATATGACAGGAACAGGAAAATTTGAACCATTATGGCATGGCCCTTATATTGTCAATCATGTTCTGGCAAAGGGCGCCTATGAGTTGGGAGATTATGATGGGATTCCATTGTCGCACCCTCAGAATGGGTTGTATCTCAAATGTTACTATGCTTGATTCTACGTAGTAAACACTATATGATACTATATATATGTTTTGATTGCGTGTGTGTCACAGTGTGTCTTTTAAGTGTTTTCATGTGGTTAATAATATGCTTTGAATTTTGTTGCAGATGTCAGAATCTTCAGAACCATTTGTTGGTTATGTCGATGGTGCTAGTCGTAGTACGCATAATCCATCCTCTGTAGCATGGGCCATCTTCGCTCCAAGTAGCGAGTTAGTGATTTTCCAAGGGATTTGTATCGGTTGATCCACCAAAAATATCGTTGAGGATAACACATTCATCGAACTCCTCTCTAATTCCATTTCACTTGGCATTTGTCACATCATCATCGGGCTGGACTCACAGCTTGCCGTACAACAACTTACTAGTGTTTATACTATTTGAAATCCAACTATTCATCGCATGTTCCTTAGATTTCGTCTTTTGGAAATACATTTTGTTTACATCCATTATAAACACATTTCCAGAAATTTTAACACCTTGATTGATTCTTTAGCAAATTATTTTTTAAACAAACATTTGCAACATATGTAAAGACAAATTTTCAATTCACATCACACAATTGAATAGGATTGCACATAGCCATAGGAAAACACTAAAAGTAAAATAGATAGATAGCCGATTTAAAAAAAAAAAATTGTGTCCAAGACACGTTGGTCACATGAACTCAAAATGTATGTAGGAATATCATATCCTAGGTATATCTAGTGGTGCTCATGATAGCAGGTCACTACTTGAGCTATCATGTGCAATAGCCTCATCCATCGGCTAGGCACACCAATAGTATGGCGTTGTAGCCTCATCGGTAACTCCTCGATTCAAATATCTGGTATCCTGAGAGTCAACTCCTCTACATGCTGCTATAACTCAGCCAGAGTCTCATTCAAATCCAAATCCCGAAGGACTGCTCTGCCGACAGTCCTCTCTGCTGATTCATCCAGCTGCTGTGGAAGACCCACTGGTTGAAAACTACCCACATATGTATACATAAAGCATATTTATTTTAGTCTTGGAAACATCAAAAACACAAAAATATGTAAAAAACATGGTCAAAACATTTTACCTATAGCACAAAATTGAGCGACTGCTAGTAACATCAAATTTGGGTCTCCACGAAAATCCACCCATGTGTATGGATCCTCCTCTATGACGATATCCTATCGTTAGAGCCAAGTAAATAATGCATTACAAAATGAGATTGACGACTGGCCAGCATGTCTAGCCATCAACTCTACCCACTGCTGCATTTGCAGATCCCTAGGACCAATTACACCCAATGTTAGATGTTGTGGTTGCATCAATGGAATTATCTCTAGAATGAAAGTGATTGGGATCGATCCATAGCTAAAATTATTCATCCTTCCACTTTTCACTTTGGTCAGCTATTATTTCATCTGAGAGAGTAATGATTTAGCCCAGTTGAACACGATCGACTCGAGGCAATCGAGCGCATACTGCATGTATGATCTATTTGCAACATGAAGTGTGACACTGCCAACTAGCTTTGCGATGGTGAACATGATTTTTTGCAAAGGAATATCGTTCATATCCCTGATTTTTATATTTCCATCCTTGCTAGGCTATGTACTTGGCTGACAAAACTGTCGAATGTAATCCCTCACTGTCTCACCTCCACAGACGGAACCCACAAGGGAAATGGGGGCGTCGCGTCTTGACAAACCCGTCAGAAAGTAAATATCATCGACCAATATTGGGAGCACTTTGTCTGTAATGTGAAATTCCCTCTCTGTCAGATATCATGAGCGAATCAAGAACTATAATAGTTGCAAATTTTGCCTCATCCCTGATAGTTTAAAGTACTTGAGTAACCCTAAATCTCTGAGGGCTCTCACAGTACCAAGATTGTTTAGGGAAACCATATCCTGTTCCTCATGTTCTCTTTGTCACCATGTAATTGAAATTATGATATGATCAAAGCCTGCAATCAAACCATAAGCTTAGTTAGGATCCATTTCATGCAAAAAACTGAAGAAATTTTGGGCACAAAACACAAAGCAAATTCATCAACTGCACCCAACGCACCCTTGCTCCCTAGACAAAGCATTGCAGAGCACCTGGGCTTCTGTCAAGTTCCTCTGCAACGCACCTTTTGAAACTCAATGGTGTGTTGGTCCTAGGGCGTTGTAGATTTTCCCTAGGAGCCCCAAAACCCTAAAAAATCCACCTGAAACTGCAAAAGAATGATACCAATTGAAATAGAAAGGTCAGATCTCTTACCTGGTCCTAACGACACGAGAAATGGTCCACAGAATCTGTAGTAATCAACTGCGGAAGTTCGAGGGAAAAATTAGCTCAGAGCACTCAAAACTGAATGGTAAATGTGAAATGGTAAAATGACATAGTAAATTCTCATTTAAATGGTCTTTTCGATTATTTCATGCATATTTAATGAATCAAATATAGTTTTTACCTCTTTTTACTATTAAACAGATATGTTTAATCCATTTGGTGGTTTTGTGAGCAGATTTACGACTGGTACAGTGAATTTGACATGCATGATCTTAAAATGAAATTTGACCACCAAGCACACTTTTATCTCTTTTTCGAGCTCTGTTAAAAATTGAAAAAGGAACCCCCCTGGAGTCCTCTTTTAGCTCTTTTTAGACTCCCAAAACATGAAAATATTGCTGAGCACTTGTCCTTTCGAGCTTGCAAAAGGAACTGAAATTAAATCTACTCAGTATAAATTTAACCCTTTTCCAGACTGGGATAGATTATTTAGAAAAAAGTAACTCCCTAGTCGAACATGGATAGGAGGTTCTCTTAGGTATTATTTTACGCTTTTTTAGACCCGAGGGAAAAAATTATGAAAAAGAACTTGTGGAGTTTTCTTTTCGTACCCTTTTCAAACTCTATAAATTTGAAAAAGGATCGAGTTTTCACTGTCGTTAGACGCGTTAAAGGATCAAATAACTATGGAGTTGTCCATCATGACAAGACCGAGTTTCAATTTTTCTAGACTCGTTAAAACATCACATAGTGATGGATTCACCTGAAGGGTGAAATTATACATCAAGCATATGTTATCCTCTTCAAGCTTGTTAAAAAATAAAGAGGTACTAGTCAACAATGACTGGAGAAAATGGGAAAGGGATAAATTACTTTATGGTAGCAAGTCTCTCTTGAACATGACACTATTCACTTCATCTCTATGGCTATTGGGTTGGGTTATCTGCTTGATGGTCTATCATACCTATGGTCTATCATACCATCCATCACTTTGATTTTGGGTCAATGCTGCCAATTGATTCAGTGCCGTTGCTATGTTCAAGAGAAGTCACTCAATAATTCCTCATCCTTTGAAATACTCATAAAATTTCATTTCATGATTCCCATTCCTGAACATTGATTCATCAGTTACATTCTGTCTCTGAAATCATTAATCCTGTTTCGTGTTGTTGATGGGGGATAAATCAAGGCCCTCTTGTCACAAGTTTCATCCTGCCGACATCAGCTCATCATCCGGGAAGTTGAATTAGAAACACCCTTCCAGTACCTTAGAGCTTGCATACATCAATGGAAAGTTTCTCGGTGATAGGTTGACATCACTGGAATTCGGCCGAAAGACTTTGTATGGTGTTCGACACCAAATATTATACTCACACCATGAAAACTATACTAAATTAACTTGAGAGTCATTATCATCATCGGTGGTTTCTCTCACGTTTGTTAACGACTTACATCATTCACTGGTAATCAGACAGTGCCTTCCCATGTTCGACTCCAGATCACATATTCGCATGGTCAGACTCGTACTTGAGTGATCAAGTGAACGAGATAGAAGACACTAGATCTAGTTTCATTCATCCAGGCTGTGATTTCAGGAGAAGTAACACATCATCCGTACGATGGCTTTACAAAGATAGTCATCCTATCATGGGTCTATCATCACATCGTAAATCATATCACTCAACATTATCATTTTTAACTTCATGCTTTAGGAGGCAGCTGATACAGGTCAATTTGGGCATCACTCCCAAAACTCATATCAGTAAAAATAGGGTCTATCATAACCTAAATCAGTTTCTACTTGCCTTAAACAAGTCATCCCATTGCTGGTTTTTATCCCTGAAAGTTTCACTGCTTTAAGTCCAGATTAAATGCTCCATTGAGCCACCAACACACCCCTAGACTGCAGTAAGTACTTTGCAGATCACTTACTCCCATGCAAAGCAGCGTTGCAGAGCAACTAGGCCCACTTAATAGTGCATTGGTCGACTTTGAGCAATTTTTTCAAATGATTCCAGGAATCTTCCCACTTTCTAGTGGCTTATAGAAGTGGTTCAAACTATCATGCTATATGATAACTTCGAATATGAACACCATGGAGCCATTAAATCACTTATCCTCTTATCCCATTGAACAAGGAAAATCCGTCATCCATTTATGGAAAATATATTCAATGACCAATTAATGCCAAACTACCCTCATTTCCTATAAATTGAGCACTGATCATAGTGTAAAAGGAGCCTGAATTTTGTAGTGTTATGCTGGTGAGATTATAGCTCTTTGAGGTATTGTTTGCAAGTAATGTTATGCTACTGGAGTAATGCTACTGATGTGATGAGGATGGAGTGAAGCTGGAGTGAGTTGACATCGAATCGATCCAACTGGTTGTAACTTCTCCTTCTATCTTGTAATAAAGAGATTTGTTCTTTTCCCAATACATGTGTTCATGCTTTTATATATGTATTTTCAAATGAAATCGATCCAGTTTAATTAAGATGAATAGATCATATGCCTTTATGTCGTTTTCCGTCTTCTCTTAGTAATTGCAGGTACCAATCAAATGAGTTCAGTTCAATTTGGTGCAACGAGAGCGAAAAAAGGGAGACGAAGAATAACGAAGGATCACAAGTAGGTGTTCTTATCTTATCTGTTTATCTTAAGGAAAAGGTCAAGTGTCTTTCATCTGTTTTTTTAGGTGCGTCCACCACACTTAGGGAAACTCATCTATCCGTAGGTTTGATTTCCGTAAAATAATTGTGTTTATTTTTATGAAATAATATTTATTATAGATTATGTATTGGTAAACTTATATCAAACTTTTGTATTTGAAATTGCATGCAAAATGACTTACTTTAAAAAAAATGCAAAGATATTTTTATAAATTACAAAGTTTAGTATGATTGAAACTATGATTGTAAAATTGCAATAAATATGTTTATATTTCTTAGATAGTTCATTGATATTCAATCTAACTTAATTAGTAAAATATTTCAATACTCACAAGGAAAAAATAATTTAGTTAGTTCTTAATAAGATGAAAATGTGTAACTCATTCAATTTTAACATACAATATTATTAATAATAAATTATTCAAAAATACAATTTAACCAATTTAATAGTGATTTATAAAATTCAATCTATTATTAAATTATTAAAGTCATAATTTTTAATAACTTGTAGCCTAGATCCATATTAACTCTGCATCTACCAAGCGTTGAGAGGGGTCAAGTCCCTTGAGATGCAAAAATATTTTAGAGTGAAAAGAGATTTGATCCCTCTAGGCACTTAGTAAATTCGAAGTTAAGATGGATCTATGTTGGTATAATATATATGTAGTTGTCATTGAAAAATTTAAATAATAATTCATGTTCTCCACATTAAAATGTTAAAATATGCCCCCCCATAATTTTTTCTTGTATGCATACATTTAATTATTTTTATTATTAATATTTTTTAAAATATTACATATCAAATTCATATTAAACATTGAAAATTTTACAAATATCCCTCATGGATTGAATTAGAAAGCAACTATTAATGGAAAAATGTTTCTCTCAATCTTTTTCACTAAAGTGAAAATATAAGAAATTTTTTAATTTAAATTACTTTACTTTTCTCTATATAAAGCATCGATAAAATTATGTTATTTAATATGGAAACTGAAATATTTTTCTTATGGTTGCGAGTAAAATATTTTTTGTTATAAATATATTTTTGTTTTAAATATCACATGTAAATGGAACATATAATGGATTACACAATGTAATATCAATGATACTATTTCTTGTCATATGAAAAAATTACATTTCTTCTTTTTAGTAAAAAGTAAATTATATATTTTATCTTTCAGTTATTTTATATCTCTATATAAAGTTATATAAGATTAAGGTGTAAATTGAAGTATTGTAATTATCATCTACATTAACTTCTTTTGTTATTACTATTTTTAATTTTTTAATTTAAATTATTATTTTACTATTTTTAAATGTAACATTACATAACAACATCTCTCCCATAAGGCACCTCTCGACGCAATTAATTTAGATTTAATATAACTTAAAAAATTACTTTTATAAAATTTAATTTATTACTAAAGTTACGAGAATTTAAAGCAATTTAAATTAAAAATTTATAACAACTCTTACCAATTTAAATTATAATTTTCTCTCTCTAAATATGAGGATAAAGAAATGTAACATAAGGCTTCATGTAAAGTTACTTGTACTTGGGGATTTTCTCTATTGGAAGTTCTCCCTTAAAGAGGCAAGTGATTTTTTTTCGTAATAAAGATATAACATTTTGATGTTATTTTGGTTCTTTATTTCCTATTGTACTAGTTTAAATTAACTCTTTTTAATAATAGATATGAGTTAAATAATATAAAAATGATAATATATTAGATTTAAACTTTTGAAAAGTAACGGATTTGATTGTTTCTTAATGAAAAACTCGAAAAATATTGTGTTTTCCACATACTTATCATGATATAGTCACTAAGATTCATATTTTTCACAATTTTCCTAGCTAATATTACATCATGTTCACAATGATAAGGACATGTCTGCTTTAAATAATTTAGTTATAAATACATACAGAATAGATATTTATTTCACATAATCTAAATAGGAAACAAACATGTGTCACCAAGTCTATTTGAAAGTCAAGAAAATTTCTTTTAATCACCATCACAAATCCAGTGCGCTTGATATGTTCCTCTCGCACCAGTGCAATCGTATTTATCAGACGCAAAATGAAAATAATATTTAAAAATATAGTTATAGCTTGGTGCGTTCAATAACATGAATGTTCTATATCGATGCTAAAATGTTATACATGGGCACAGGTGCATAAGTGTGATGCACCACTACAAAAATTTAAATTTGTGAACCAACAACGGTGCGTCATAGGTATTTGTGCACCGATCCTAGTGCGGCTGTGTTTTACAACGCACCGGATCTGGTGCATGACTATGTTTTGGACACACCGATGTTTTTTTTTAATTGAAAGTTATGTTTCCATATTAATATACATTTTTCATTTAATAAAAACAAACTGTATTTTATGTATGAGGTTGATGTATTTATATATATATCAACAGAGGGAGAAGCAATAGGAGTAGGAGAAAATGACAGATCCATACAATATGGTTCGAACATGTAAAAACATTTGTGAATCTTACCAATTATATTATAAAATTACAACAAGATGAATACAAAAATAATATAATTAACGAAATAATGAAAAAAAAAACATACAACAATAGTATAAATGATGAAATAAGATAAGTACATATCACTTTCCATTGTCATCACTTTAATTATCTTCCTCGCTTGCGGCATGCTAACGTTATTGCTTTCAAAAATATGTTTTGACCTAGGGTCATGCCTTAATATGAACCAACAATTCCTATCCTCCAACACATCTGGGTAAAAAATAACTTGTTTGTAGTGTTTTGGGAAAACATAAGGCTCCCTAGCTTCATGCCATATCTTTCTAGAGTTTATAGATATCACCCCACTATCATGATCTTCCTTTAAATTATTCTGATCAAAGGTGTCCCACCACTTGAACCTAAAAATGACACATTGGAATGAAGAGAAGTCCACTTGAGTGATCTCTTGTATCTTTCCAACGTAACCTAATGTCCCCTACATTAGGTTTTGATCGTGGTGGCTAGCATGACTAGATTGGTCGAACTCGACTTCCACTCCACAGTCTTGCGTCATGTATCTGCCATCGACATCCTTCGTGCAAAAATGATGTCCATATGCCCACATAGGTGGGAACAAATGCACCTACAAAAAAGTGAAAAAATCACAGTGTCATGTGTCTAATAACCCGAACATAATTAAAAATATAAAATATATATAGAAGTTTCATTTCAAAGGTTCAGTATGAAGTAAAAATGTATAGAAAGATAATATAATTGCTGAGTTTCTATGCCCAATACCTATGTTTAGCGCATCATCTTTAGCACACGGGTAATGACCAGATGCATCGCGGGTATGTATACATTTAATTATTTTTATTATTGATATTTTCTAAAATATTACATATCAAATCCATATTAAACATTGAAAAATTTACAAATATCCCTAATGGATTGAATTAGAAAGCAACTATTAATGGAATAAGAATTTAGATAAAAATTTTTTTCGGATTAATCACATCATTAGGATGTGGTCCTGAGGATGAACCACATTAGCTGGTTCGAAACGTTGACCAAATCCTAATGCCGTGATTAATTCGAAAAATGTTTATCTAAATTATGGATTACAAAAGTCTTAGATCTAACGGAATAAGAATTCTCTCAGTTTTTCTCACTAAAGTGAAAATATAAGAAAATTTTCAATTTAAATGATTTTACTTTCCTTATATAAAGCATCAATAAAATTATGTTATTTACTATGGACATTGAAATATTTTTCTTATAGTCCTAGGTAAAAATATTTTTTGTTATAAATATATTTTTGTTTTAAATATCACACGTAAATGGAACATAGAATGAATTACACAATGTAATATCAATAATACTATTTATTGTCATATGAAAAAATTACATTTCTTCCTTGTAGTAAAAAGTAAATTATATTTTTTTGCTTTTAGTTACTTTATATCTCTATATAAAGTTATATAAGATTAAGGTGCAAATTGATGTATTGTAATTATCATTTCTTTTGTTATTACTATTTTTAATTTGTTAATTTAAATTATTATTTTACTATTTTAAAATGTAGCATTACGTAAAACATCTCTCCCATAGAGCGCCTCTTGATGCAATTAATTTATATTTAATATAACTTAAAAAATTAATTTATTACGAAAGTTATGAGATTTTAAAGCAATTTAAATTTAAAATTTATAACAACTCTTACCAATTTAAATTATAAATTTCTCTCTTTAAAGATGAGGATAAAGAAATGTAACATAAGGCTTCATGTAAACTTACTTGTAGTTGGGGATTTGCTCTATTGGAAGTTCTCCCTTAAAGAGGCAAGTGATTTTTTTTCGTAATAAAGATATAACATTTTGATGTTATTTTGGTTCTTTATTTCCTATTGTACTAGTTTAAATGAACTCTTTTTAATAATAAATATGAGTTAAATAATACAAAAATGATAATATATTAGATTTAAGCTTTTGACAAGTAATACATTTGATTGTTTCTTTTTTTTTTCTAAGTTAGAGTAATCTATTAACAGTAGGAAATATAGTACATCAGGCCAAGGCCATAACAGTGCCTTCGAGGAGGCAATTCGAACTGACAGAGACTAGTTTTTGGCTGCCCTTCTAGAGGGAAACCAGCCTGAAGAACTTTCAACAGAAAAAATCCCACGCAGGGGATCGGACCTGAGTAGCTTTGACTGAAAACTGAAAACATATACATTATATCGCAGATTTACTGGACCATGACAAAACTGGACCACTGTAAGAACTAAGAATGGTCATTGACAAAAAAGGACCATAGCTGAAGGAGACATTAGAACAACAAGACAATCCCTCAGAGAGGACAGAGCAAAAACATGAGAAACAAGAAAAAAGGTCGAATTACTCATCAGGAGCGACCTCCTCGATCCTGCAACCGAAGTCTGCTGGTGCACCATGGGCTTGAGAGAGTTCAGCATTGGGAAGGACCTCTGAAGGAGTTTCCGTCTGATGGGGCGGACCACGATCCGAATCCTCTTGCATAACCTCCCCGTGCTTACTTGTCTGTCCCCTCTAGTCAAGCATCATAGCTTCCAGGTTGGCGCCATCGACAGGAGCAGAATCATCCGGCGGATTCTCAGGCTGGGGCTCCTCCAGGAAAACAACAGAGATGGCGACCGAAACTCTTGGTCTATTAAGGGCGCAATCAAACGAAAAGAGAGCCGTATGGGACTGAGCAGGCAACGCATCCCCAGAGGGCGAGTCGAGCCTGCGTCCAGAGTGAAATTGGCGGCCATGGAAGAGGCGAGGAAGGTTCTCAGAGGGCAAAGAGATTTCAGAAGGAGAAGTGGAAGTGGAGGGCAAGCGCCTCCTGGCGGAGCATGAGGAACCCCTCCTGCAACGCATCCTCTGCCTCAGATGGGGCATGTTTGCAACATAGATGGAACTGTGGCTCTGGAACATCAGCAAGTTAACCAGGTTCGGCTCTGGAGAGATGCTCAGGACCAACGGGGCAGAATTGCAAGAACCAGCAATGGAGATGTGAAGATTGTCGTCAAGCTTCAGACAACAAGTATGGCGACTACGCTTCCCTGTGGTGGTGCGCTTGTTGGCGCAGTCCTCCACTGAATTGCACAGCGAATTCCTCGGCGCAAGATCCATATCATATAGCACCCTGTTCTTGCAACCAACTACCCTCTGCATTGAATGAGCAATCTTGTTAAACTGGTGCGAATCACCGTTGTGACATTCGAAAATGCCTCGATCCTCAGCATTTTTATCGAGAGGCTTCACCATTACGTTTGTAATTAAGAGCGAGCAGATGTTATTTACTGCTATCAGGTGGGCGCGAATGGGCTGGCAGGTGGCCTCCCGTCCTGTCGACCTCTGTCCCATCGCCCCTATTAACACTGCTATCACCCGCATCCGAGGACATTTGATTGTTTCTTAATCAAAAACTCAAAAAATATTATTTTTGCCACATACTTATCATGATATATTCACTAAAATTCATGTTTTTCACATTTTTCTTAGCTAATATTAAATCATGTTCACAATGATAAAGACATGTCTACTTTAAATAATTTAGTTATAAATACATACAAAATAGAAATTTATTTCACATAATCTAAATAGGAAACAAAAATGCATCACCAAGTCTATTTGAAAGTCAAACAAATGTCTTCTAATCACCATCAAAAATATGTTGCGCTTGATATGTTCCTCTTGCACCAGTACAATCGTATTTATTAGACACACAACAAAAATAATATTTAAACATATAGTTATAACTTAGTGCGTTCGATAACGTGAATGTTCTATACTGATGCTAAAATGTTATACATGCGCATTGGTGCATAAGTGTGATGCAGCGCTATGAAAATTTAAATTTGTGAACCAACAATGGTGCGTCAAGGTATTTGTGCACCGATTCTGGTGCAGTTGTGTTTTACAATGCACCAGATTTGGTGCATGACTTGTTTTGGATGCACCGGTGTTTTTTTTAATTGAAAGTTATGTTTCCATATTAATATACATTTTTCATTTAATAAAAAGAAATGTATTTTATGTAGGAGGTTGATGTATTTTATATGTCAATCATGTAATAGAGACATCAACAGAGGGAGAAGCAACGTGAGTAGGAGAAAGTGGCAGAAAAACACAATATGGTCCGAACATGTAAAAACATTTGTGAATCTTACCAATTATATTATAAAATGACAACAAGATGAATAGAAAAATAATATAATTAACGAAATAATGAAAACGAAAACGGACAAAAATAGTATAAATGATGAAATAAGATAAGTACATATCACTCTCCATTGTCATCGACCTAATTATCTTCCTGGCTTGGCATGCTAACATTATTGCTCTTAAAAATATCTTTTGATCTAGGGTCATGTCTTAATATGAACTAAAAATTCCTATCCAACACATCTAGGTAAAAAAGAACTTGTTTGTAGTGTTTTGGGAAAACATAAGGCTCCCTAGCTTCATGCCATATCTTTATAGAGTTTATAGATATCATCCCACTATTGCGAAATTCCTTTACATTATTCCGATCAAAGGTGTCCCACCCCTTGAACCTAAAAATGACACATTGGAATGGAGAGAAGTGCACTTGAATGATCTCTTGTATCTTTCCAACATAACCTAATGTCCCCTACATTTTGTTTTGATCATGGTGGCTAGCATGATTAGATTGGTCGAACTCGACTTCCACTCCACTCCACAGTCTTGTTTCATGCATCCATCATCGACATCCTTCGTGCAAAAATGATGTCCAGATGCCCACATATATGGTAACAAATGCACCTACAAAAAAAGTGAAAAAATCACAGTATCGAGTGTCTAATAACCCGAACGTAATTAAAAATAAAAATATATATAGAAGTTACAATAAGGTTCAATATGAAGTAATACTGTACATAAAGATAAAATAATTACCGAGTTTCTACATCCAATCCCTATGTTTAGCGCATCCTCTTTAGCATGCGGGTAATGACCAGATGCATCATATTTCTCTCTGACTTGATTAGAAACCCAAATATTAGGGCATGTCATTGTGATATTTTATTTTGAATGATCAGGACAAGGCACACTTATACCATTCAACCGTTTGAATTATTTCTTGTCACTATCCCATTTCCTCTTATTTTCGTACAATGCGACCCACGGTTATGTCACTTCCGTATTGTAAAGAATGAATTTGCTAATGAATTCAATTTTTGAATTGGCTGATGAAATCAAACCAACACACACACACACACACACACACACACACACACACACACACACATTACATATGAGATCAAAACATGCATTAATATGAAGTTCAATGTGGATAGTTATTATGTAGTAATTTGACAAATGATAAGCATGCACTTTCTCTTTATCATGCACATCTTTCCATTCATTTCAAGAATCTTCCCTTCTCTTTTGTCTTCATCCCTTTCGCCATCCCAAATCAATGCACATGGTGTGTTTTCGATATGCTTGATGTACTCACTGGAATAATAGAAATTTTCGTATGATATATACCCCTTTGCCATAAACCCCTCTGGTTTTTCCCTTTGTCAAACAAAACCTTTCAATTTCTTCATGTACCTCTCTAAGAATAGCATCCAACAACAATAAACGACCCCAACCAATCAACCTCATCTACTAGGTGAATTAGAATATGAACCCGCAAGTCTATGAAACTCGTCGGTAGTTCCTTCTCAAACATACAAACAATCTCAACTATCTCTTGAAGCAACTATGGAATGATAGCCATCTGAATCTCCTTTGATGTGATCCAACGTGTAAACAATATTTGTGTACAATAGCTTTTAATTTTCAAGAACGTTTCTTGATTTTTTTTAGGGAAGCAAAGGAAGTTGAATTAAGGGGTATTGCAGGGAAAATAGAAAATATAATTAGCTCTAATGGAATGAAAAATATTCTAAATAAAGAAAAACATGGCACAATTTCACAATTATGATCACTAGATGTTCAAACATCGAAATTATATATTTCTCCAGATCTCCAAAAAGCCTTGGATAATCATTCCAAGGTATCTGAGACTCCCAAAGTCCTTCCACCTATTCGTGATAATGATCATGCTATTCGCTTGATTCTAGGAAGTGTTCCTCCAAACATTAGGCCTTACAGATATTTTTTAAGCCCAAAAGAGTGAAATTGAACATATGGTTGTAGAAATTCTATAGGTCAGTATAATTCAATCTAGTCAAAGTTATTTTCCGGCTCCAGTAGTATTGGTGCACAAGAAGGATGGATCATGGGGCATGTGTCTAGATTATAGGGAGCTCAAAAAGCTCACTATTAAAGATAAATTTCTCATTCTTGTCATTTATTAATTATTGGTTGAATTACATGGAGAAATTTACTTCACCTAGTTCGATCTTCGTTCAGGATATCATCAAATAAGAATTAAGACTCAAGAAATTTCGAAAACAACATTTAGAGCTCATGAGGGTCATTATGAATTTTTGGTCATGAATTTTGGCCTTACCAATGCACCTTCTACATTTCAAGGTTTGATGAATTCCATTTTCAAAGCCTTCCTTAGAATATTTGTGCTATTATTTTTGATGATATACTAATCTACATCAAGTATTAGAAGGATCATGTTCAATGTTTTTACAGGGTGCTCAAACTATTGGAGGAGAAACAATTATATGCTAAAACCTTCAAATGTTTCTTTGGAGTATTGGAGGTGGAATATCTGGGTCATATTGTATCTCATGAGGGTGTTAAGGTAGGCCCTAAAAAAATTAAATTCATCAAGTTATGGAAAATCCCCACAACCATAAAGAATATGCGAGGATTTCTCGGGTTGACAAGGTATTACACAAGTTTTTTAAGAATTAAGGGAGAATAACAACACCTCTAAAAACATTACTGAAGAAAGATGCATTTTCTTGGACACCAGAAGCAACTAATGCCTTTGAAAATATTAAAGAGGCAATGTACCAAGCATCGGTATTAGCTACGCCAGACTTCACAAAAACCTTTATTGTGGAATGTGATGCCTCAGGAAATGGAATTGGCGTTGTTTTAATGCAAGAAGGAAGACCCATTACTTTTGAAATCCATCCAATCAAGGGAAAGTATTTAAACAAACCTATTTGTGAGAAGGAAATATTGGCAATACTACATGCACTTAAGAAATGGCGACCTTACCTAATGGGAAGACACTTCAAGTTAAAAACGGATTATGATAGTCTTAAATACTTTTTAGACGAAAGGTTATCTTCAAAAGAGCAGCAAAAATGGGTCACAAAGATGTTGGGTTATGATTTTGAAATCATCTAAAAAAAATGGAAGCAAAATGTTGTTGCATAAACACTCTCAAGAAAGGATGAGGACGTGGAAGCATTTCTTTGTGCCATTTCTATTATCCAACCATATTGGATAACCGAATCAAGGGATGAATGGAAGAACGACGAAGAAGTGTGGGCACTCATTTAAAATTTGTAGAAAGATCCTAGTACATTTGATACATATAGCTGGAAAAATGATTCATTATGGTACACAGATCGCTTATAACTTTGTAAGAATTCCCAACTCAATCAAAAGATTCTTCTGGAATTGCACACCTCTCCCTTAGGAGGGCACTCAATATTTTTAAAAACCTATCACAGAGTTGAGAAGGATTTTTTTAGGGATGGCCTTAAAAATGATATTCAAAAGTTTGTGACAGAATGTTTGGTTTTCCAACAAAATAAAGTTGAGACAATTAAGACCCCGGGTTTGTTATGACCCTTATCCATTCCAAGTCAACGTTGGGAGGAGGTTTCAATGGATTTTATCACAGGTTTACCCAATTCCGAAAGAAAGAGTGTCTTCATGGTGGTATTTGATAGAATTACCAAGTATGCACACTTTTGTGCATTATCTCGTCCACTTAAAGCCTTCTGCATTTATGGAAAAAATTCAAAATCTACATGGAAACCCAAAGATTATTGTAAGCAACAAAGAACCCATTTTCAATGGAATTTTTGGATGAAATTATTTTCTTGTTTGGGTACTCAATTAGCTCATAGATCATCTTATCATACTCAATCTGATGGGAAAAATGAGATAGCGAAAAAATGTTTGGAAGGATATCTTCGTTGCTTTGTATCTGATAAACAGACACAATGGGTCAAGTGGTTACCTATGGTTGAATGGTGGTATACCACTTCCTTCCATACTACAACAAAAATGAAACCATTTATGGCACTTTATTGATATCATCCACTACCCGTCACATCATATTTAAGAGAAAATTCTAAGGTTCAAGCAGCGGAAGATCACATCGAGCATCAAAATTTTTTTCTCCAACTCTTAAAGGATAACCTCACTTTGGTGCAGAATTCAATGAAACAACATGTAGATCAACATCGCAGCGAAAGAAGTTTTGATGTATGCCACTAGGTATTTTTACGATTACAACCATACAAACAAATGTACCTCAAGAAAGCTAAGAAGGATAATAAATTATCACCAAAATATTATGGTTCTTACAAGGTGGTTCAAAATATTGGTACTATGGCATACAAATTGGAGCTTCTTGCATCTTCCCGAGTGCACCCAATTTTCCATGTTTCATGCTTAAATAAGGTTATATGTGACAAGCTCCCAGTTCAAACAATATTTCCAAAACTTAATGAGGAAGGAAAAATAATATTGGAGCTCGAAGAAGTCACGGAAACAAGAACTTGAAATCTACGAAATTGATCGATTTCAGAGTATCTCATCAAGTGGAAGAACTTATTCATTGAGCACATGGGAGGATGAGAATTTTATACATAAGCATCTAGAACTACTCAAGCGTTGAGGACAACAATTTTTGAAGAGGGGCATGTTAGGTCCCTATAATACTAGTGTACCCCCTTATTGTTATTGTTAGTGTAGTCCCCTTATTTTTATTGTTGTGCACATGTAGTCCCCATATTGTTATTATTGCGCCCCATAGAAGCCCACTATTGTTATTGTTGTGCCCTTACATTATTATTGTTTTGTCGTATTTGATTATATTGTGACTCCTTAGACTCCTATATATAGAAAGGAGGTTTTTTCATTTGAATCATCTAAGAATTGTTCATTTATGTAATGTAAAGGAGGTTTCCCCCTCGAAGAGGATAATATTTCAGTTGTTGATATATCTTTTCTTCTATTTTGTGAGTTGGTTGCATAACACGAGAAGAAACTTTAATCCATAAACCATTAGAGTAGCAATATCTGATTGGAACTCGTTCAAAAATTGTTGTTGAAGCTCACTAAGAAGAAAACCCCATAATTTCTCTTAACCATCCTTTTCAATATAAAGAGAGAAAAAATCAAGTTGTGGAAGATTTGTACAAGTTGGAGAACCTTGAATATGTGGGTTCTATTGAAGTCTGGTTCCAAACAATCGTCAGTACACCCCATTCCCTCACCATTCGATAACCCTTGGTGCCATATCAATTAAAGAAGATAGTATCTCATACTCTATTATATGTTTAAGTTTACATCTTGAGCTCGAGTGTGAATATGTTTAGTATTTTTTTGTGCACATGGTTACACTGGAAGTACTCCTACACTTGAAGGATATATTTATTTATTTAAATTAGGGTACCGTAGTATTAAAAAAATAAATGAAAATGGCATCTGAAATAAAATTTTCATAGAACCACCCTTGAAACCGCAATTCCCTAAGGCACAATTATTGAAATTTTTATTATTATGCACTATTGTGGTAAGTCTTGTCAGAAGAAATTTAGTCTTAACACCTCATATCTTGTAAAGTGACATTGATCATTGATTGGGTAGTTCTTCTTCATATTTTTTGGTCATCAATGAAGTCACTCAGGGGGGTTTTTCATTGTTATGCTTAATACTTTTCATTCATAATCTTAAAAACCTATTACTAGCCTATTCATTCTAGCAGACTGTCATCCAAGAAATTTTTTCAAGTTTCTCTGTGAAGGTATTGATGAAAATCCTCCGATGGTGGACCACTCCTATAAAACCATAATGAGCTCTCATGATAACCACTGCATGATTGACTCGAAGAATATTTTGGTCATTATATGAGATGCCTTCTTTAAAATGAGTCTTTAGGGTAGAAGGACCGACCAGTAAATACTAGTTGTTGGCCCTCATTTTTTATCCAATTTTGCTTAATTAAATACACTTAGTTTCCATGCTATCCATCCATATACACTATATTTTGAACTATTTATGCATATCCAGGTATTTAAATTATGTTTTGCAATTTTTGGATGTTTTTACAAGAATTGGATTTTAAGTGCATTTTTGGACAAGACTAAAAATTCCTGTAATGGCTTCATTGAAGTCATAATTGCAGGATATCGGGGCACGACATAAGCACATATATAGAAAGCTTGGGAACTAAAAATGGAAGTGCATCTATTGGTTCGGTCAAACCGAGCTAAAACAGGTCCTGTCAAAGCTGGTCAATCAGGACCTGTCATTTAGGAAATCCTAGGAAATAGGCCAAATTTAGCATTTTATGGGATTTTTGAGATTTTGGGTGATTGGATGGATGAGATTGACCAAAATATATGAGATAAGGATAGAAATGGCTGTTTGAGACATTTTAGTTAAGTTTATTTCATATATTTCTATTTAATCCAAGAACATTGAAGGCATGAATCTGTAGAATTTGTATGATTTCACTTTGATATTTCTGAACTTTGAGAGTTAATTGAAGAATCAGTTCTATCTTATTTTCTGCTGTTCTATATGGTGAATGCTTGATTGAAGTTTTATTAGCTGAGAAGTACTTTTAGTGTGCGAGGCAAGGGTGGAGGGCTGCCACACCGAGCTAAGTGCACTTTCTGGTTAATTTAGCTAAATTTTCTTAAATTAGTGTTGTTTCATGTTTAATCAGTTAATTATATGTATGATGATATGTTATGATTGATGATGAATCTTAATCTAAGTTCTAATATGCATATGAAGGGTCAAATCAGTTTTTAAGTTAAACTCTCCTTCTATCTGATTAGAGAATAAAAACTAGAATTCATATTTCTTGCTTTTGTTTAAAGTGATTTTCTGAATTTCCAATGGCATTAATGATGAATAAATTTATAAAGAAGGACAACAAGGACCTCCTTAGTTAGGAGGCTCTTCTATTATTCTTTTATGCATCTTGAGCTATTGTTCATTAGTGATTTTGATTTTTGTTCATGAAGTAGTACTGTAGAGAAGGTCAACCAAGTTCTCCTAAGTTAGACGCTTCTTCTTCTGCTTATTACATATTGAATTATAAATTGTTTAGTTAAGTTTTATATTTGTAATATGAATTTCCTTTAAATTTAATAATGCATCTTCTAAAGTTGACTGTAATTTAAATCCATATATTTTGGAGATTCTTCCAAGTTTCACAAACCCAGATTGATAATAAATTACTTGTGTTAGTTTACCCAGTAAACAAACCCAACATTTTTTGCGCCGTTGCCTGGGAAGCATATTTCATAGTAGTCAAATAGGAAAAAAACCATATTTTTTCTTTTAAGAAATGTTTCTTTATGCCTAGAGATAGATATCAAAAGGGTAGATTCATAAAACAAAACCCCCCAACAATTCAACCATCCACAGGAATAACAACACTAATTGCTGGAAGACTAACTCTAGAGGAGTTAGAGGAAAAAACGAGATCATGACAAAGATTAACTACAATTGACATAAAAACCTTGTTGGCCTTGGAGGTAAAAAGAAAGAAATCACCAAAAGAAAATACTTTCCTAGGAAAACAAAAGGAACAATAAAATCAGTGGCTGAACAATTATAACAACCTGTCCTTGAACAAATTAAGATAGTTGAGGAAACAAAAAATCAACCTCATATTGAAACATTACAAATTTCTGAACAGGAAATGATTGAAGAAGGAGAAGGATCTAATATGCCAAATATGACTTCTGAACAAAGAATTGAATATGGGAGACAACAAAGAGAATGGAAAAGAAAAAGCAAGGAAGAAAGGAAATTAGAAGCAGAGAGAAAGAGAGAGGAAGACAAAATAATAGAAGCACAAAGAAGGAGAGAGGAAGAAGCAAAAAGAGAAAATGAAAACAAAAGACAACATGATAATGAAAAAGAAAATGATAATGATTAGGAAGCCACTTTTGGATTTTTGATATTAGACACAAGAGAAATATTAGGAGAAGAAGTGAAAATGAAAAATATTCCACCTTCTGTGTTTCCCAACTTTTATGGAATGTCAACAGAAGATCCTGATTTGTTTATGTTCGAATTTGATATCTTATGTAGAACATATGGATACACAGATGACACACACAAGCTTTGTCTCTTTCTTGCTACTTTGAAAGAAACAAAATTAAAATGGTTTATGGGTTTAGGAGAACATACCATTGCTTCTTGGGATGATATGAACAAATTTTTTTCTTAAAATGTATCAAGCTTACTGCAGGGATAGAGACTCAAAAGAAGATATTTTTAGAATGACACAACAAGAAGATGAAGGTTTGGAGGAGTATTTCGAAATATTTCCTTAAAATTAGAAAAAATCCAAACAACATTCTCTGAATCCCGATACCATCCGCACAATTTTTCTTAAGGGTATCAGAGATGAATACTTAGATATTCTCAACGTGATGGGAAAAGGAGATATATCAAACCTACCATTTGATGAAATTTCTGAACTTTATCAGAAATATTCTAGGGGAAGATCAAAAAGTGGAAAAAGGGATGTCACATCAAGAGCTTCCAAATCTGCAACAAGTGGAGTAACAAGAGCAGAAATAGGAAGTTTACTAGAAAATTTTAAAACAAGTCTCTTAAGCACTTTGAAAACACAAGTAGATGTCTTAAAATCAAAGAAGAAGAAAGAAGAACAAGATAAAATCTTAGCAATATTTTGTCCAAAGTGTAGGTAGAAACATCCAATTAGAGAATGTTCTTTGCAAGGTATACAAGTGTGTGGAATTTGTACAGAGAATCATACAACTGAAAATTGTCCAAAATTAGGGGAATTTTGAGGTCTAAAATGGGCCTCTTAAGGAAAATGTACAATCAAAATTCACTTTATGAGAACCAATCATATTTTAGGGGATGCTATCATCCCTATTGGTTGATATGGCATTGCTTGAGTTAAAGGTACTTACTTGTCACATTCTCAATGGTGGATAAAAACTCATGGTTAACCATGGCAGTGCTCTAAGTACTTTTAAATTCAAAGTAAAGTAATCACAATAAATGTCATTTTACACTTTTTAAATAAAAATATATTATTGTCATTACATATTTCTTGAAAGAAACAATGCATATCCCTATACATTTATTATATTATATTATATTATATTTATATAGTATATTAATTATATGCTATTATACAATTTAAATAATACAAATTTTAATTAATAACATATAATATAATTAATAATTTATAAATTTATATTTATATTTTATTTTAAGTTATTTAACTACAAAGGACAAATGCATTAGTTGTTCAATGATAATGACTTTTTCTTGAAAAACTTATTCTTATTTATAGTCACATCAATACAATTTTTTTATTAATTTGATTTTGGTACAACTTTTGAATTGAATTTAACTATGATTACATGGATTGTGGTGCAAAAAGTGAATTTAAAATTCATAAATATTATTTTATTGGTTTAACTATTATTTTATTATTTCCTTAGGAGGCCCATTTTAGACCTCAAAATTCCCCTAATTGATTGAAAGAATTGAAAATAGAAGAAGTACAAGGGATATATTATCTCTACTATATGGCACCAAGAAGACCTTGGCAACCAAGGATGCCTCAACAATTCCCTCAAAAAAAATCCCCAGAATTATCAGTATCCTCCTTAGAATTCATGGAAAACTCCAATGCCATGGCAGGCTTGGCCTCCGCAACAATATCAAAACTGACCTGCACAAGGTTGGAGAGGATAGTCATGGAAACCAACCACCTCAATAAATGTACCCCAAAAATATCAATATCAACAACCATACCAACAACCATACCCTCAACAAGCATTCCAATACCAACAATTCCGGCAACATTCACAACCAATGCCATTTCCACCACAAAATCCTGCACCAATTCTAACTCAACCTTAGCAATTTCAGCTACCTTCTAACCAACCACCTCCTAGACCAACACAATTTCTAGCTCAGCCAGTAGCTAATCTAAGTAACAAAGTGGATAAACCAACATACAACGTGGAAGAAGCAACATAGTTTCCTACATATTCTATACTTCCCATACAAGATGTCTACTTAAGGTCTGGGAAAGTGTTACATAAATATTCTCCTCCAATTATAGAAGAATAAACTGAAAAGGAGAACAAACTCAATAATATCAACCATAAAGTCAAATTCAGAGAGGAAAATCTATTATGAATCAAACACCACCATATCCAGAGAGGTTAGTACAATAGAAAATTCCAATGTCTCCGCCTGAATTTGATATTTTGGATGGATTGAAGAACACATATGTCAAAATTCCTTTATTATAGGCAATAAAAGATATTCCAATTTATGCAAAAACAATAAAGGAGTTATGCATCAAGAAAACTAGCAGAAGGAAAAGAGATCCACCCACAATATAGGTCATTGGTAGATTAGCTAGTCTCATGTCTACAAAGACAACAATTGAAAAATATATTGATCCTGGGATCCCTATGGTTACCATCTCGATCAATAGTTTTTCAATTCCAAACACTTTAATAGATATGGGAGCAACTATAAATGTTATGACTATAAATACTATGAAACATTTGAGCTTGAACAATATTAGACCTATTACTACAATTTTAGAGCTTGCAGACAATCTAAAGTTGTACCAGAAGGAATATTAGTAGATATCATTGTCTCTTTGGATTCATGGGAGTATCCTGTAGACTTCCTCATTTTTGCAGCCAAAACCAAATTTAGGAGGCCATCCTTTAATTTTAGGTAGACCATGGTTAGTCACTGCAGATGCCTTCATTAGATGCAGATCGGGCGGGAAGTATGATTATTGCACATGGGGATGAAAGGAAACATGTTACACTCTATCCTCCAACACAATATCCTTCCTTATTATCATGGCTTGATGGACAAGAACAAAAAGAAAATCAATCCGTTCTTAGTATTAATCAAGTCTATAATTTTAGAGAAGAGGAAGAAAATGAGGATCTATTAGATCTTTTTATCTTAGAACCAAATCGTTTTGGAGCAACTTAGAATAACACAATATGAAGCTACAAGTCATATTTTAAATCAATGCTTCCAGGAAAACTGTACTATTCAATCATCACAAAATTCATTTGAAAGTATTTTTCCTGTTAACTCAATTACCAATTCACAGAGTAAAATCATCGAAATCAGTCTTAGAAGGAATTCGAATATTGGTAATAACTTACAATCGTCACAAGAAAAAGAGGTAATAACACTATTATAGAAATACTCAATATTTTTCCTGGGATTAAATAAACATGCAGGGGATTCATCCAAAGACATTTATTCACCACATTTACACTTATGATCATATCAAACCAATGAGACAACCGCAAAGAGGAATGAACCCTATGATGAAGGAAATAGTGAAAGAAGAATTGCTGAAATTATTACAAGTTGGATTCATCTATCCTATTTCTGATAGTCAATGGGTTTCTCCCTTAGTTTTGGTGCCTAAGAAAAATTGAAAGTGGAGAATATGTGTAGACTATAGATAGCTCAATAAAGCCACATTAAAAGATCATTTTCCTTTACCATTTATTGATCAAGTACTAGATTCATTAGCTGGGAAGAAATTCTTTTCTTTTCTTGATGGATTTAGTGGATACAATCAGATTAAGATAACATTGGGAGACCAAGATAAAACAACATTTACTTGTCCACGGGGAACATATGCATATAATGTTTTCCCTTTGGGTTATGTAATGCACCTGCTACTTTTCAGAGAGTAGTCCTTGCAATCTTTGCTGATCTAATCCATGAATGTGTAGAGGTCTATATGGATGATTTCACTATATATGTCGGAACATTTGATGATTATTTAAAATATTTTGAATTTTTTTTGAAAATATGCATAGAGACAAATCTATCTCTCAGTAATGAAAAATAATTTATAATGTTAACTGAGGGGATAGTGTTGGGACACCATATTTCTTCTTTAGGAATCAAAGTGGACCCAACAAAAATACAAGTCTTTGTGAATTTAATGCCACCAACAACACAAAAAGAAGTAATAATTTTCTTGGGTTATGAAGGCTATTATAGGAGATTGATTGAAAATTTCAGTAAAATAGCTCTACCTCTATTCAAGTTACTTGCAAAAGATTTTGAATTCCAATGGACAAATAATTGTCAAAATGCATTTGAAATATTAAAATAAAAATTGTTGGTTGCACCCATTCTTCGAGGACCAAATTGGTCATTTCCATTTCATATATCTACTGATGCATCTGGCACTGCTATAGGAGCATCACTTTGATAGAAAGAGAACCATTTTAATTATGCCATATATTTCATAAGAAAAAACTTAACACCGAAAAATTGAACTATACAGTTACAGAAAAAGAAATGTTAGTTGGAGTGAATGAAGTTGATAAGTTTAGGCATTACATAATAGGTTATCAAGTATTCATTCACACAGATCATTTAGCCATAAGATACTTAATGAACAAATTAATTACAAATGGCGGAATTCCTTGATGGCTGTTATTGATGCAAGAATTTAACATCAATGTACAAGATCGACCATGTAAAGATAATCAAGTAGCAGACTTTCTATCAAGGCTTCATTCACTTGGTGATCCAAATCTTGTTTCAGATAATTTCCCAGATGAACATCTATTTTCTATAACTGTTAAAACTCCATGGTTTCAAGATGTAGTCAACTATTTATCATCTGGAATATTACCATCCCATTACACAAATAAACATAAAATAAAGATAATTAGAGAAAGCGCTAGATATAGTTGGGTCAATGGTGACCTCTTTTATACTAGTTATGATCTAATAATAAGAAAACGTGTTAGAGAAGACGAGATTCTAGATATTTTGAAAGCATGTCATGACAAGCTATGTGGTGGTCATTTTGCAGACAAGCAGACGAAATACAAAGTGCTCAAACTTGGCTACTACTGGCCAACAATATTTAAGGATTCCAAAGCCTATGTTAAGAGATATGACAACTGCCAAAGAACTGGAAGACCAATGGTATCAGATGAAATTCCATTAAAGCCACAAGTACTTATATAACCATTTCAGAAATGGGCTCTAGACTTTGTGGGACCAATAAACCCCCATCAAACGGGAAGAAGTACATCCTAGTATGTACAGATTATGTTACTAAGTGGGTGGAGGAAAAGGTAGTGGCAAGAGAAACAGAAGAAACAATGGTTTCTTTTCTATTTAAAGAAATATTTGTAAGTTTTGGAGTTCCGAGACAAATTGTTACAAACCACGGAGCATAATTCACTTCCAAGCTTGTAAGGGATCTTACAGAAAAGTACAAGATCAGACACAAAAAATCTACTCCGTACCATCTGCAAGCAAATGGAAAATTTGAGTCCACTAACAAAGTTTTGGAGAATATCATGACCAAAACTTTGCAAATGAATAGAAAAGACTGGTCGGAAAATTTAAGAGATGCACTATGGGCATACCGGATCACATGGAATAACACAACTGGATTCAATCCATACCAGTTGGTATACGGTAAGGAAGTCATGATACCCATAGAATTTCAAATACATACATATAAACTTGAAGTAGAATTAGGAGTGGAACTATCTGAAGCACAAAAACAACGAGTGATTCAATTAAATGAATTGGATGAGATAAGACAACAAGCAGTGGAGCATACATCATTAGTGCAAGAGTAGAGAATAAAATGGCATGATCGATTCATCAAGAATAGAGTTTTTCAAAAGGGAGACTGGGCACCATTGTTTGAATCCAAGTTTAAATATTTCAAAGCAAAGTTTACGACTCATTGGCTTGGGCCATATGAGATGGAAGAGATCTTCGAAAATGGAGCGGTCAAAATAAAAACAATAGATGAAACTTCAACTTCATTTTTAGTTAATGGATATAAGCTTAAAGTCTACAATAAGCCTATCAATAAAGATGATTTTTCTGAAAATAATTTCAACAGAAACTGATATGGAAATAATGGAACAACATAATATGGCTTCCTTACTTCCAGAAGAATAAAAATAAAATAAAAAATAAAAGAGTTTGGTTGTGAAAATATAGGAGACTGGCACAATACAAACTCAAATTCATATCGGAAAACCAACTTGTTTGGCCAATATGAATTCTCTATTTTTATTTTTATGTTTTTTACTTCGGTATGATTATGCAAAGTTAATCCTCCAAGACATGTAAGACTTCAGGACAAGTCTTAACATCAACAAGGGGGAAGTTCGTAATAAAACTATGCAAATAGTTTGAGCAACTGTATTGCAGAAGGAACCTGAATTACATGACAGAAGGGACCTGATACATCATTGAAAATATTATGTAGAAGGGACCGAGCATCATTAAAAATACTGTGCAAAAGGGACCTGTGATATCATTGAAAATATTATGCAGAAGGGACCTGAATTATATGACAGAAGCAACTTGAAGCATTGTTGAAAATTACATGAAAGAAGGACCTGAATAACATCAAAATTCAAGCCTGAAGTACATGTCAGAAGGGACCTGAAACATCAATTACAAACTGCATAAGGGGCCTGAACAATAGTAACATTCAAAGATCCATAATCAATATCAAATGTGAAAACACGAAGTAGAAATAAGTATCTGCATTTCAATATATCCTGGAAGAACCATCGTTATGATAATAAAGACATCATCAACCATCAACCAGTATTTTGACCGGAGGACATCATTGACATCAATAATTTTATGGGAGTACAAGTAAAGTAATTAATTTTTTTTTTCTCTTAAAATCTCAATTTTTAAATTTTTTTCTAGAAGTTGTTAAGACTAATACAGTGCTTGATATGCATTCCATTTCATTTGACCTATATCCTACCTACATTTCAAAACACTACCTTCATTATCCTACCATTATAATCATATTCATTATAATACTATCCATATTCATTACCCCTTTCCTACATTTACCCTCATACATTAACCATCATTCCATATACCATCACATTAATTCTAATAATTTTCTTAAGCATATGGATAAAAAATTAAAGGCTCAATATTCAAATTCTTGTTGACCTACAAAACAACAAAGGTTAGTGTCATGTTAGAATTTAATGTTAAAAATGACGATTCTAGGGTCATTTTAAAATTAAATTAAAAATATTAAAACCTAAGCTAAGGTATGGAAATGGGCGCACAATGCAAATGACGAAACCTAAGTTGAAATGCAAAAACAATGCTACGCAGAACAAAAATTAGGATGCATTTCGATTAAGGTATGGGCATGTAAAGAAATGAAGATGGCTATGAGTGAGGAACGAAACATTAGAGAACGTGGTTATGGTGATAGGACGTATGCAGACACCGTGGAGAAAGGACGTCATGCAAGTAAGAGAAATGAAGCCACAGAGGCATCCAAGTCAAGGGTCGACATGAAAAACGGTCAACATAATTTCAAAAACATAGTGCTATGACATAAATCAAACCCTCTGCAAATACTGAAGCCTCCGCCATTTTTAAACATATAGACCTCTGTGTTTTATTCTTATTTCACCATCATAGCCATTACCAGGCTCAGAGAAAGGAAATCGATGTTGTGCAAACCATAGGCACACGTTCAAACACCTTGTGAAGAACAAAATTGATTGAGAAAACACAGAGAGGCTATGAAGGAAACGAAGAAACTTAAGCCGAGAAGAGAAAGAATAAGATATAGAAAAGGAGGTGCAGAGAAATTGTAGAAATATCGTGGAGAGAACAGGTAAGCACTAACTCTAGATTTTTCTCATTGATGAATGGATATTAAGAATAAATGAAACTCAGGATTGTATGTTGAACCAGAGTTAAACTAGAAGTTATAAGTGCCAGTTTCTGCCTCCGTTTAGCCTGACTCTGCCACCTATTAGAACATGAGGATTTTGAGATGTCAAAGAAGAGTCTTACCAGTAGTGATATTGTGAAAACACATGGATACGAGGCTCAACTTAGAGAAAACCTCGGGATTGTTCCAAAGTAAGTAAAACAAAATTGAATTCCTCCACACACAGCCACAGAATTGTCGTATATTTAAAAAAAAAAACAGAGTGTTACACAGTGAGCCATTTGACGTTTCATATACATAGTGAGCCATTTCTTGATTGTTTTATATAGTAGTGAGCCTAAATTGTTTCAGTTTGAATGCACAACGAGAATTTGTCTCTATAGAGGAAGGGTTATCTATGAATTCGAAGAGCAGAAGGACATTGTGGCATGATTTTTTTTAAAATTTCTACACAGCAAATTTAGAGGGAGAGAATTCTACAGTAAAATAGAGGAGATTGTTTTAAATTTTTTGATAAAACAGAGAATAGAAAATGAAAGATAGAGTAATAAATTTTTTTTTATAATGTTTTTATGATCTCTCTATATAAAAATTTTGTGTTTTTATCAATTTTTGGAAGAAATGGGCTTGTTTTTGTAGAAGAAAAGAGGTTGAAGAAGATTGATTTCATTTATTTCTGAAGAGCATCAGAGAAGAGGTAAGACTTATCATCATGAAAAAAATGCATGAATAAGTCAACATAGATATATATGTGTGCATAAATTTTTATTTTAAAAATGAGAATGTTGACAGTGCAAGGATACATAAATTGGTTTTGAGAGCATATGGCTATCAGGGTAGAACCAATGATTTCCAGATTGAGCATTGGGAAAAGGAGACCATAGAATTTTTTTATCAGGCTAGACTAATAGGCTTCCTCCAAAAATTTAATGGACACAATGAAAGCATCACCAAGGAGTTCATAAAAAATTATGCATAAGATCAAACCATGGTGGGGAACCTAGTTATTCCATTAAGTCCAGAATCCATTTCTCAGGATTTAGATCTACCATTATCAGGGGAGCAATATCATAAGGGCTTACACTTCAAAGATAAAGAATGGAATTTATTTTTGGAGAAAAATAGGAAGGGATCATTTGATAGAACCAAGGGTATCCTGAGGGAATGGTTTAATGAGCCATGGGGAAGAGTTGGTGTTAATTATTCAGAGATTTTTCACATGTGAGATTAAGCACAATGTAGTGCATCGCTATCATATCAGATTTCTCTAGCATATAAAGGGAGAAGTGAAAGTCAATTTTCCATACTTCTTCTCTAAAAATTTGGTTAAAATGATAGAGAATGTGAGGAATGAAACTAAAACCAAGGAAGCACAAATATGCCACCAGGGACTCATCAAAATTATTGTAGAATATCAAATGAAAACCAAGGGTGTAGTGTGGAAAGAGTTTTTAGCTCAACACCATTTTGAAGAAAAAATCATAGAGGAGAAGTTTAAACTAGTTCATGAGACAAAAAGCATAATGAACTCACCTCTTTATCCTAGGAAAAGGTCCAAAAAGCAACATGATACTATCATGATTGAGAGGGAAGCATCTTTCCTATCCATTCCTAGGAGACATAGGAGAAAAATTCCACCAGAAACAAGTAATAAAGAGAAATACCCTGAGGTACAAATTTTTGAAACACCTCCCACAACAAAACAAGTTAATGAAACCATTGATAAATTTCAAAAAGAATCCTATGAAAAGACATTGGAAAGAGATTCATACTTTGATAATTTTGAGGTAGACGCCACCTCATTTTCCAAAGACACAAGAGAAGAAGAGAAAGAGCTGCACCTTAACAAAATAAAAGAGTTAACATATCAATTGGAGGTAAGAAGAATTCTAGAGAGGCATTTGAAGAAAGAAAACAAGACATACAGGAAAAAAAATGCAAAATTGATCAAGGAAAATGAAAATATGAATGAGAAAGCTAGAAAATTATAAACAAAGAATACCCTTCTTTCTAAACAAGCTTAGATGTGGCTTAATGAAAAAAACACATGGAAATACAAGTATGAGAGAAAAAAGGTCATTGCTTCAATCTACAAGGGAGAACAATATAAAGGGATACATTGTCTTCTGCAAGCAGCACAACAAGAGGCATCAGGATCAGGTACAGTGTCTGTTATCACTCTGCCATATCTCTAAGGCTGAAGAAGAAATCGCAACAAAGGTAACCACAGACCAATCTTTTAGCTTGGTAGCTAGCCCTACCAAACCGGAGAGGGCTCTCTCCACAAATCATAGCCAAGAGGGTTGGATGAATTAGATTTTAGGCTAGGTATGAGTATAGGGGTTTTTTTGTTTGAATTTGGGTTTCTGGATGGGTGAATTAGGTCAAGGAGGCTAGGTCAGGGAAAATAAAATTAGGGTTGCAGAGATTCAATAAGGCAAGGTAGGTAGAAAAATTAACACTTTAAGGTGATTTTGTGAGATGGTTTCAAACTGATGAGGAGATAGGAAGAGCATAAGAGATGTATTCTTCCTAAACTGAAGAAAATGGACAAATTAGGAAGAATTTCACAAAATAGAGCATGAAAGAACATGTATTATGCCTATCAACTTGAAAATCATCATATAATAGACATGAAATGGTTTATGAGATTACAAAACATTCATACAAATGAAACAAGAGAAGAAACATTTCTAAACATCCATACCATAGGTATCCCAAAGAAATAACTGCAACTCTTCATTAATTTATGGCCAAACTAATTACACTATAGTCCTTGATCAATACAACAACATCAAACAATGTCCAAGTAGTGAAATGACTGAAAAATTACATGATATATTTCTAAAAAAAGCTCCTCCTAGCCTCAGGGGTTGAATCCATGAGAGGAGGAGAAGTTACACTAAAACTGAGCTGAATACCTAGAGTGTAGGGAGGTCAAACTGACTCATCCCTCACTTTTTGCAAACTGATTCATTACACCTCATCATGATTTTTCATCTAATGTATTTACCTTAGGTAACTGTAACAAAATGAAAATTACATTTACCTTCATCAATTACATAGGTAAAATAATAATTTCCCATGATTAAAGTAAAAAATGCAGTGAAAATTGAAAAATATCAAACATTGGTCAAGTGTGCCATTTTTGTGCCAGCCACGCCCTCACAGTGCCAGGTGTGCCCTCCAACTTGCATCTGAGTTTTGGATGGGTTCCCGATGTACAAATTGAGCTAAGGATAGCTCATTGGAAATCTTATCCTGTCTAATTTCTAGATCTATTGTTGGTTTGTAGAATGGACGTGATTTGACCCCTAAAAACTTCATTCTCCCGAGATTTCTCAGTGCGCAGTGCCAAGGTGAAAAAGGAGGCAGAACTGTGATTTTTAGGGCGTTTTTTCACTTTTTCACCTGCCAGTTGTCCAAAAAAAGCTTAGAAAAGTTGTTTTATTGCATGTATTCATCATTATGAATATAATGGTGATCTTATTTTGGTGAAAATATGCCTCAAATAAAAGGGTGATGCCTAGGGTGCTGCGCACCTGGCTTTGCAGCTGTCACAAAATTGTCTTGAAATGCAAAAAAAATTCCAAAATTTGCAAAAATATACCAAAACTTGTCAAAATTTGTTGAATGATGACTAATGACGAAGGTTAGGCATGGAGTGAGGCTTCATCAGGAATAGCAAGTTTATCTCCCTCCTTTTGCATGGTCAGGGTTTCAATTTTTGCATTTTCCTTCTTAAGTTTTTACTTTGCAATCTTGTTTCTCTTGGCATAATGTTTTGCTATCCTCCTTTGTATTTCATTCTCTGTTGTCTTTCTTCCTCCTCTTACTTATCCTGCTCCTCTTGCATGTAGTCTCTGTCTTCTTCCATTGTGTCTAGGTCTAGAAACCCTAGGGAGATGATGGGAGTGAAATTTAGGTTTAGGGAGTGGGGAATGGGATAGAAAAAATTAGGGAGATGAGGGAAGGGGTTTATGAAATGAGGGAAGTGATAGGGAGTATAACTGTTATGGGGTTTTGGATAGGGAATTTTATTACAGGTTAGGGATTTTGGGAGCCTAGGAAAATGAATAGCCTAGGTCTTAGGGTATTGGGAATAAAGATCTTAGGGAAATGGGGATAGTGATATAGGGGGTGAGGATAGGGTCAATTATGATGTGGGAAGGGAATGAAAGTCTTAGGCAATGAAATTTTATTTTATTTGTGATTTGACTATGATACTAGGGTTTCAAACTGAATAAGACACAAAATCCTTTTAAACAACTTCAAACACCATTGAATTTTCACTTAGGGAGAAGAGGGATGACTTAATTACACCTTACTTGCTCGCTGGAGGTCGAGGAGTAACGTTGTTGGAGGACTGAGGCGATGGCATGGAGTTTTGATGATTTATAAGTGTTTTTTGTGGAAGTGGGGCAAGTGCACAACACACAACGCAGGTGCACCCTCCTTTTTCCAGGAGTGCAACATATAACGTAGGTGTGTAGCGTAACACACAAGAGTACCCTCTTGATGTCCAGGTGCACAACTCCGACTTCAAATCAACTTTGGAGTGCCTTCTCGAAGTCTAAATTGAGCTCATGATAGCTCATTTTAAATGTATCTCTCTTTTCTACACAATGGACCTATCAAGAATAGAAAATGATCTAGTATATCCCATCAAAAATCAATTCTCCCAAGACTGGTAAAAAAGTGCAAAATGAGGGTGCAAAAATGAAGTGTGCTCTTGAAGGAAACATTTGGAGGCCTTACTCAACTCCAAATTGAGATCATGATAGCTCATTGGAAATGTATTTCTGTATAGTTATCATTTGAATCATCAAGAAAGTCATTTTGACACTCCATATAGGAGAAATATTGATTTTCCCAAGGTCATTCTAGAAGTGCAGAAAACCTCTTGTAGCAACTGTATTTTTGACATTTCTCCAAAAACATGACACCTGTGTAAAAAATGAAGGTGTTTTTTCTTCCTTGGCCTATGATGGAAAAAAAGGTCTCTCAATTTCATCAAATTCATCTTGTTTGGTAAGAAACACAGTTTGAAGAAAAATTTGGCCCTATGTGTGGCAGATGATTTGTCCCTTGGAATGACTTCTTGAAAAATGATGGAGACTCAGGATAACTCATTGGAAAGCTTATCCTATATAATTTATAGATCTATACTTTGTTTTCAGAATGGAATTTATTTTACCCCTCAAAACTTCATTCTCTCGAGACTGCTCAGTGTCCAGCGCCAAGGTGAAAAAGGAGGCAAAACTATGATTTTTAGGGTGTTTTTTCACTTTTTCACCTGCCATTTGTCCAAGACAGGCTTAGAAAAGTTGTTTTCTTGAATGTATTAATCAATATGAATATAATGTTGGTCTTATTTTGGCCAAAATATGCCTCAAACAAAAACACAACGCCTAGGGCGCTGCGCACTTAGCTTTGCAGCTGTCACAAAATTGTCTTGATATGCACAAAAACGTCCAAAATTTGCAAAAATGTACCAAAACTTGTCAAAATTTACTGAATGATGGCTGATGATGAATTTTAGGCATAGAGTGAGGCTTCAGAAAGAATATAAATTTTATTTCCCTCATTTTACATGGTTAGGGTTTCAATTTTTTCATTTTCCCTCTTAAGTTTTGACTTTGCAATCTTGTTTCTCTTGACATAATGTTTTGCTATCATCCTTTGTATGTCATTTTCTGTTGTCTGTCTTCCTCCAATCTATCTTCCTCCTCTTAACTATCCTCCTCCTCTTGCATGTAGTCTCTGTCTTGTTCCACTGTGCCTAGTTCTAGAAACCCTAGGGAGATGATGGTAGTGAAATATAGGTTTAGGGAGTGGGGAATGGGATGGAAAAAAATAGGGAGATGAGGGAAGGGGTTTATGAAATGAGGGAGGTGACAGGGAGTATAAATGTTATGGGGTTTGGGATAGGGAATTGTATTACAGCTTAGGGATTTTGGGAGCCTAGGTCTTAGGGTATTGGGAATAAAGAGCTTAGGGAAATGGGGATAGTGATATAGGGGGTGAGGATATGATCAATTATGATGTGGGAAGGGAATGAAAGTCTTAGGTAGTGAAATTGAAATGTAATTTGGTATTTTATTGTGATACTAGGGTTTCAAACTGAATAAAACACCAAATCCTTTTAAACAAATTCAAAAACCATTGAATTTGCACTTAAGGAGAAGAGGGATGACTTAATTACACCTTACTTGCTTTCTGGAGATCGAGGAGTAACTTTGCTGAAGGACTAGGGCGATGGCATGGAATTTTGAAGCTTTCTAAGTGTTTTCTGTGGAAGTGGGGCAAGTGTGTAGTGCACAATGCAACTGCACCCTCCTTTTGCCAGGAGCACAACGTAACACACAAGAGCACAACGTAACACATAAGAGAGCCCTCTTGATGTCCAAGTGTGCAAAGCCGACTTCAAATCAACTTTTGAGTGCCTTCCTGAAGTACAAATTGAGCTCATGATATCTAGTTGGAAATATATCTCTTATGGCTACACAATGGACCTATCAATCACTAAAAATGATCAAGTATAGCCCCTCAAAAATCAATTCTCTCAATACTGGTCAAAAAGTGCAGAATGAGGGTGCAAAAATGAAGTGTGCTCTTGCAGGACACTTTTAGAGGTCTTACTCAACTCCAAATTGAGCTAATGATAGCTCATTGGAAACATCGTTTTGTCTAGTTATAATTGGACTCATCAAGTAAGTCATCTGGACACTCAATCTAGGAGAAATATTGATTTTCCCAAGGTCACGAGAGAAGTGAATAAAACCTCTTGTAGCAACTTTATTTTTGACATTTATCCAAAACCATGACACCTGTGTAAAACCTGAAGGAGGTTTTTCTTCCTTGGCCTATGATGGACAAAAAAATCTGTCAATTTTGTCAAATTCATCTTTTTTTGGTCAGAAACACAGTTTGAAGAAAAACTGGCCCTATGTGTGGCAAATGATTTGTCCCTTGGAATGACTTCTTTAAAAATGATGGAGACATGATGTTTATGAGTTGGAATAGCCTCATAATTACTGATATGACCTCCCTTATAGCTCCTCTTCTCATATTTCTTTGATTCCATACAAAACCCTAGCTTAATGGGAGAGGAAATTAGGGTTCTGTGCTTGTGGAAAATGATGATTTTGAGGGATAGGAGTGATTGGAAGTATTTTGGAACACTGATGATTTTTGGAACTTGACTAATTTGGCTAATGGAAGCTGAAATTGTTGAAGCAACCTTCTGCAATGATGATTTGGGCAACCTTGGGAAAAGACAACTCCCTTTGGCATTCAATTAACCTTTTGAAACTTTACCCTCTCATTTGACTATTTCTTTTGAAAAATTGATCTTTTGATGGTATTTGAGAACTCTTTGAATTTGAATTTTTGGTGCTTTGGAATATTTGGAACACTGAGTTAGTAGCTTGGGATGGTGAAATTATTACATTTTGAAAGACATAAAATTACATAATTGAAAATTAAAAACTACATCTGAAAACCAAAATTACATGTTGAAACAAGAAATTTTCTTTATAAATCATCTTCATATGGCGAAGAGAATTTATTTGATCACCCTTTAATTTGTGGTCTTATGAAATGGAAATGAAGTTTTATTGGACCTTGGAAACCCTAGTGACCTAGTGAAACCTTGAAAAACCCTAAAAGGCCTATTGAGACCTTGAAAGATTGAACATCAAGATGACATGACTCATATAATGACATGATGAGACTGAATTTATGAATGATGTACAGTCATAAAGGTATGAAACTATGCCAACAAGTAATCAAATTTGAGGAAGTGTGATGTTTTTGGACTAGGGCTACCATCAGTGACTAAATTTTTGCATGACCTAGTGGAATGATAAAAAAATTCTGAGTGGGACTCCTAAAATGATATGAAAAGAGGATTTTGATCACTGATGGTAGGATGCAAATACTGACACAAAAATGTCTACATCAGAGCTTAGAAGGTCCAAGAGAAAGAAGAAATCACGAGGACATGCTTGTACATCAACAAGGGGGAGATGTTGGCCCTCATTTTTTATCTAATTTTTCTTAATTAAATACACTTAATTTCCATGCTATCCATCCATATATCATCCATATACACTCTATTTTGACCAATTTATGCATATATAGGTATATAAATTATGTTTTGCAATTTTTATATGTTTTTGCAAAAATTGGATTTTAAGTGCATTTTTAGACAAGACTAAAAATTCCCGTAATGGCTTCAATGAAGTCATACTTGCAGGACACCCGGGCACGAGCTGAGCACATATCTAGAAATATTGGGAACTAAGAATGGAAGTGCACCTATTGGTTTGGTCAAACAGAGCTAAAATAGGTCCGGTCAAAGCTAGTCAAACATGACTTGTCATTCAGGAAATCCCTAGGAAATAGGCCAAATTTAGCATTTTATGGTATTTTCCAAATTTTGAGTGATTGGATGGATGAGATTTTTCTATTTAATCCAAGAACATTGAAGGCATGAATATGTAGAATTTGTATGATTTCACTTTGATATTTCTGAACTTTGAGAGTTAATTGAAGAACCAGTTCTATCTTCTTTTCTATTTTTCTATATGGTTAATGCTTGATTGAAGTTTCAGTAGTTGAGAAGTAATTTCAGTGTGTGAGGCAAGGGTGGGGGGCTCCCACACCAAGCTAAGTGCACTTTCTGGTTAATTTAGCTGAATTTTCTTAAATTAGTTTTGTTTCATGCTTAATCAGGTAATTAGATGTATGATGATATGTTATGATTGCTGATGAATCTTAATCTAAGTTCTAGTCTGCATATAAGGGTCAAATAAATGTTTAAGTTAAATTCTCCTTCTATCTGATTCGAGAATAGAAACTAGAATTCATCTTTCTCGCTTTTGTTTAAAGTGATTTTCTGAATTTCCAATGGCATTAATGATGAATGAATTTATAAAGAAGGACAATAAGGACCTCCTTAGTTAGGAGCCTCTTCTATTATTCTTTTATGCATCTTGAGCTATTGTTCATTAGCAATTTTGATTTTTGTTGATGAAGTAGAATTGTAGAGAAGGTCAATCAAGTTCTCCTAAGTTGGGAGATTCTTCTTCTGCTTATTACATATTGAATTAGAAATTATTTAGTTAAGTTTTATATTTGTAATATGAATTTCCTTTAAATTCAATAATTCATCCTCTAAGGTTGACTGTAGTTGAAATCCATATATTTTGGATATGCTTCCAAGTTTTACAAACCCAGATTGATAATAAAATACTTGTGTTAGTTTACCCAGTAAACAGACCCAACACTAGTCATTAAAAAATTTTCACGCCATCCCATGCTCTTAAGGAGCATATTTTCCTCCCCACCTATTAAGTAAAATATATGAGGTTAATAAAAATCGAATTTTTTTTTAACATAAATGGATTAATTTAGGGATAGGAGGTCTCATCATGAGATGGCTTGTTGTTCATTCTTGTTATCTCTTGTGAATGGCACTGTCGTTTACTAGTTACCAAGCCAGGAAAACGACCTTCAGTTAATTTATAAATCAATGTAAATGTTTTTAAATGATTTTGAATCTATATATAATAGATGGGACCTGAGCATTTAATTGGGTTAAAAGACATCCTTCTCTAGGCTATAGACGTTTGTTGGCAGTAGGGCCATGCCTATGGTATTAAAGTTAATTTTACACTATGATTTACTTTTTTGTTTTTGTCTTTCCATGAACTCATTATCATATCTCTCTGAGAATGGCTTTAATATCCTTTCAATAATGTTCTTTGGACTTCTATATTTCAGAAATATGAAGGTTTTCTTGGATGTGGGACCCTTAGTGCAAGTGATTCACTTTTCTTGAACAAGAGGAACTTCAAATATATGCTTGGGTAATGGTAAGATGGTCATCCTAGGAAGGTATTGTTTTGTCATCTTTAATTTTCCCTATTTCAATCCATTTTTAACACCATGGCTTTCAAATTATGTCACTTTTATTTGTAATGAGGATATTGAGATGAAGAACCACCGATTAGGGTTTCTCTTGAGATGATTTGAGGAAATTTTGATGGTTGGTTATTTCATGATAACACTATCTTTGTAGTGATAACATTGTTAGCATTCCTAGTGTAGCCTTGGCACTAGTTACTCTTTTGGAAATAATAAAGGTTAGTCTTGAAATCACTGAATCCTTGGTCACAAGGCTTACTTATCTTATTGATGCAAAGAAAGTTGACATCACGTGACACTTAACTACATGATTTCACTCAATTAGCCATACAATATTTTGGTCTATGCAACATGACTCTAATAGAGAAACCCTAGCCCAAAAAATGTGATTAACTTTGGTCTATGTCAAAGGTTTTTCTTGCATGATTACATGCAATATGATCAGAATGGGGGGGATTTCATGTCCCGAAATTTTCATGTTTAATTCACATTTTTCCCTATGCTTACTCATGGTTTTCATTGTTATTAATATCGCTTTCCACAATTATTGGGCTAATTATCTTAAATTGAAGCATGATGAGGTAATTTGTTATTATTTGATGAATTTCATTTTTTAATGATTTAAGAGAATTAATGTGGTATTGTCATTGATGATGGTCAATGTGATGGTTTATTCCTGTGACAGATGAAGAGTTTCATCTAGCTCAGTTCATGTCCATACAACACTATTCATGCACCCTTGATGATTCCCGCACTAAGAAAAGATTATGCACGTTGTCTTAAGAAATTTTCACATATTTTGCATGTCAAGGTTCTCAAGGAAACATATGGAGTTAAAAAAAAACAATTGGTAAACCAACTTCTACATGAAATACATTTTTTCCTGCACTAAAGAGAAATCAATTTGGGGTTTTGATAGATCGGTACACTTTCAAAGAAATTCGAGAATTTTTTTTGTCCAAAGTGATTTTTTAACACCTCCACATGATTAAAAATGCACCCAGGTCACACTTGTGAGTTTATAGAGGAAAATTGGCAAATCAACCCCAAAATTCACAGAGTTTTTAAACTACCAACTTGGACATCAATTTCCATTCTCATGAAAGAGAATATCGAAATTTTGGAACACTGGTTTTATTTTGAGAATACGAATTTGACTAATCCTAATTATGTTTTCCAAAGTTCTCTACCATTTGTTATATAAGCAGGGTTCTTTGAAGAATATTTGTTAAAAAAATTAAATTTTCTAGAATTCTAGGATCTTGTCCAGATTTGGAGAAAATGGAATTTTTCAGTTTCTCATACACCAGATCTCGATTTCTTGGTTTGTAATATGGCTACAATAGACTTCCATCAATAGAAAATTGTTGGATCTTCATTTATCTTATTTTTTATTCAGTTTGTAATGTAAATTTTTTTATATAAACAAGGTCGTGGCTCCAAGCCTACCTAGTAAAGAATCCATTATTTGTACTCTCATGCTACTGATTTGAGTGTTGGGGGTCTTACCCTTCCTCATACTGATTTGGATCTGTATTATTGAACTCTATATGCATTAAGGACTTGGATATTTTTAACAAGAAAAGCATCAATATCATGTTCTCTTTCCATTCTTAAATTTAATTAATTCCTCTCATTTTCTCTGTAGTTTAGTAACTCTTCATAAAGGGAACAAGTTGGTTGGTCAGGGTCCAACCAACCTAGCTTGTTTACCCTTTGTTGGCTAGCATTGTTTGTTTTTCTCTTTTCTTAAATATAATATTGTGGTGTGTAAACTTATATATTATATATTATATCTTTGCATAGCTTGTATGGAATCTTGAGAGCTGATTTCAAAAAATATGTTTTCCTAAAGCTATTAAGTGTGCATGGTTGGAAGCATAGCTAGCCCATATCTAGTAAAGAGTATTATTTTTTCTAAACATTTTCCAATAGTGCAGGCATTTGAGTTCGATTACATACAAACTGTTTCTTCTATAATTCTTTATTTTTCCTTTAAATATCAAGTTATATTCCTTTTGTTGAAAACACAGAATCTTGGAGATCTATACAATATAGGGTTTAATCTTGGATACAAAGGAATTTTTTTCTTGAACCCTTGTATTTTGGTTTGTGAGAAGCAAAATTTGTAGTGGCTCTTATATGTTTTGATAAATAGAAGTAAACTTGTTTCTATGGGGTTTTGATTAAAATCTTGAATGACTGGATATTAGTGTTTGAGTAGGGTTACTCTCTTAAAAATTTTGTTTTTTCATGAATATTCAATAAAGGGTAACTTTATCTGATCTTGTGCTGCTAAGAAAACATGTTTTAAGCCACCAAATCTCGGGGTTTTATGATGATGTGAAATTTGTTCAACTTCATTGTGTGTTAGTGCAGGAATAAGTCTCTAGTATCTTCCTTGCTTGAATACATGTTTATTGATATTGTGTTGCGTCATTTCAAATCAAAACAAAGTCATGATACAGGTAAAACAAAATGAGGTTATTTTCCACGCGTGATTCCTAAAACACATTAGGATCATTTATTTATGAATACTCAGTGCAGGGATGAGACAAGGAGTGCAGGAACAAAGTTTTCTATATATGTCTTGACTATTGAAGTATTTTGATTTGTTGACTTGATTCATTTTCTTCCAATTTTAAGGTCAAGCCACCGATCATGATTATAATAATGTTCATGTACTGATATTTGACTATGGTTATTCATTGTGGATGCACAGTAAAAGATACAAGGACTTTTTACAATTAAAAATATTTGATTAATGCTTGAGTGAGGACTGATTTTCTATGGATATATTGTCCACATACGTAATAAATTTATTAGAGGGGGTCCATTATTTCTTTGTTATTATCTTAGCATTGGATTTGATTATATTAAGGCTTGTTGGTATTTCATTGACTTAAGGGTTTGGATAATTTCTTTGATTGATTTGAGTTGGGCAAGGTTTATTTGATTTACATGTTTTCTAGGTGACTCAAACACATTAGAAGTAGATGAACTAATTTTACATAGTGTGTGAAAGGTGAATAGTAAGGTAGATAGTAGCATAATAATTGAATAGTGCAGGAACATGGTTGATTGGGAAGTGAATATTTACCTAGTGCAAGAATGATTTTAGATTTGTTTGATTAATTTTAAGCACCCTTCTGAACTAAATGGATTGAGACCTGTGTTCTTTTTATACATTTGGTCATTTATATAGTTTTCAATCTCAATTTTCTTGATAAGTTGATGAGTGAAATATCTAGTTTCCAAATTGATCAAGGTATTTTTTTTCTTGCCAAACCTGGTATAGGAATTTATGCATTACATTCAAGAACTTGGAAGATTTACATCGTATAAAGTAAGGAATGATTTTATTTTATATTTTTCAATTGATAATAAATAGGGTTTGGTCACAATTGTTGATGGTTTGAAATATTAGTGCTTATGGTTTCATCTATAAATATTACTTTTGAGTGCAGGATTGGAGTAGGATATTAACTAGTGTAGGAATTCAAAGGTGTGAGCAGTTTCAGGACAAGATAGGGTTTCATTTTACAGGTTGCTAGTATTTCTCTAGAATTTTTATTGTTGTTTCTCAAAGTCCATGGACCCCGGATTGACATTAAATGTTAGTCCATTAATATACCTGTCTGCTCAACTTAGTGTTCCTAAATTGATGTCATAAATTGTCAACCAGGGCTAGTAAACTGTTGAAGTGAAGTGCACTATATGTGCCTAGGTATCTGTTTCTCACTACGTTGTGTTTAGTGTTTTTTTTCAATGTTTTTGGTTTTGTGTTTTTATTCTTAAGAGGAAAATAACTAAGTGTTGGTAAAGAGAAGTTGTTGGTCACACTAAAACAAAGCAAAACCTATTCTAAACTATGTATGGCACTTGAGAACATAAAATGCAATACTTTAACAAGAAAAATAACTCATAACATGAACTCATTCCAATTCATTCATTAGAAATATGTTGGAATAAATTGAGAAAAGGACAAGTTTAATGCAATGAGGTTCTTCTAAGTAAACAACATTCTATCATATCACAGAGAAAATCCCATCCATGGCTAGAAATTTGTTGGAGCACATTTGGAAAAAGATAGTCTGCAACCTAGTGAAGAATTCTACTCTAAATTAACCTATGACACCGAAATTAATCCATTCTACAACTCAAAATATCACTGTTAAACCTCATTCAAGAATTAGAAATATTTTGGAATAGCTTTGGAAAAGAGGCAGTTTGTGAAATTATGAGAAGTTGCAAAACAGTCAAGACTTCAAAATAACATTACCATTTCTTGTTCCTATGATGATGATGTATTAGTAGAAATTAAGAACAGGAGTGGTTTGTAAATAATGAAGGCCATCAAGTCTAACTTAACAACTAGAATACAACTGACTAATAAAACTAAAAATACAATGGATAGAACTGAACTAGAATGCAATCATTCAAACTTGAAATACAGTGAAAAAAATTGAACTAGAGTGCCATTAACCTCCAGAGTTTTACAACTAAACTAAAACACAACTACTCACTGAAATACTATAGCTCTGTCTCATTCGGTGTTAGTGGTATTTTGGAACAATTCATAGAACAAGACTGGCTGTAACATGTGATGTAAATGAGCATATAAAAAAAAAACATAAAGTTCAAGAAACGCAACTAAGCTCTAAAACACCACAACTATGTCTCATTCAGTGTTAGTGATATTTTGGAATAATTCGTAAGAACAAGACTAACTGTAACAATTGATTTAATTGAGCACAAAAACATAAAGTTCAAAAAAATGCAACTAATTCCTAAAATACTACAGTTATATCTCATTCAATGTTACTGATATTTTGGAACAATTCGTAAGAATAAGACTGGCTGTAGCATCCAATGCAAGTGAGTATAAAATGCAAAGTTAAGAAAATTGCTTAAGCTAGGAATGCAACAAGGCTAAAGTTACTTATCTAAACAATGTGCACAGAGCTTCTCGGGCAGTAGGGGCCCTCTACCACCGGATTAGCATACAAATCTCCTCAAGATTGCCTCAGATCTTGCAATAAAGTGGTACTTCTTTCATTAAAGGAAAAGTATTTCAAAAACAGAGTATTACGGTCTTTTGAGATCTAGCAACAAAACATCAATCTAGCTAGCTGTCTCTCGGTCTCCCGAGTCATTCTTATAAAAGAAATACTTAACTACCCTTGAGAAGAAATAAGAACAAGTGTCTTTTTCAATCAAAATCAAATTAGAACTCTTGTGGAGGCCTCATACTTTGCTGGAGACATCTGTAGAGTCCCTGTCCTGGTAGGAATCTGCTTCTTAGCTTTGATCTTTTCCACGTGCATAACCACCTGTAGATTCTTGCTCAGACTTCGTAGAGAGCAATAAATGATGTGGGAGTGTTGTGGAATTCAACCATATGTGTTTTTCTTTGAAGTGACACTTGTAACCTATGAGAACATGAATATAGCTGCGAAATAGGAAACTAGCTACAGAATGGCTACATTCTGTAGCTGAGTCTAGTAAAAAAATTACTAAAACAACAAAACCACGAAAATATAGCAAGTCAGTCATTGTATACATTCCTAAAGTGATTTTAATTAATATTATTGATCATTTAAGCCTGTAATTGATAAGGGACAAATGAAATGAAGTGAAATTGGGTGAAAGAAAAGGACATCTTTGGGGCTCAACAATACCATATATTACAACCAACATGTTTATTCCATGAGAACCCACTTTCCCGCTTGGAATATGGCGCGATGGTGATTGGCTGAAATAAAGATTTCGTTCAACCAAATCTATGGTTGGGTGTTTGGATTTACCTATGTTAAAAAGAGACATTTTCCTCTTTTATTTCCATGAGTGATTGTACTTGTTATTATGTGGCTTTCATGGTTTATATGTTGTTAACTTGCTGGTTATATGTTTTTTATATGATGTATGGTGGCTACGAATCTTGATGTGTTTTGATTGATGAATCAGTAATGATGGCATGAGCTAATATATTTTAATGCAGCTATTATGAGAGAGAATTATACCTTCTTGACAATTCTCAGATAAGTAACGAACCCCTATGTTTAAATATGCATTCATGACCTGTAGAAAACATGTTCGGTGTATGTTTGAAAAAATGACTATCATGGTTAGGCCTGGTTAGGTCAATTATTTGAGCAAATTTTGTATGAATGGCCTTGCCTTATTGTTATTTATCATTCTGGAAAGTCTCATTAAGTTCTGGGTAGTGGTATGTAGACAAGCCCAAAAAAGGTGGCACTGATTTCGGGGTCGCATGCTCAGATAGAGAAATTTGGACTGCAGTCGCATGGATGCAGTGTTATGCATATGGTTGGAGGACTACAATTCCATGGATGTAGTGTTTTTCCCGCCAATGGGAGTTTAGGTCAATGAAATAACTATTTAGCTTAGGATTTGGGAATTGGGAGTGGTTTTTTAGCCTTTGAGTGTCCTGTAAGTCATGTAGGATGTTAGTTTATCGTTGATAGGCTCAATTTTCAACGCCAGTTCCATAAGTGAAGCTTGGAGGTCGGGTCATGTCTTAGTATATCTTCCTCTCATTTTTAGCAAGACATGTCGTTGAAACTGGGTCTAGATATGGGAGGGGTGGTTACATCTCCATTAACAAGAAGTTATGCATATACAAATCACATAAATGTTATTGTACAAGTTCACTTTTCTTATGGAAAACAGTTATAAAGTACATAACATAAGTAAATTCATATAAAAATCCATGCTACACAACTTGAATTTTGAGCATCAAATACTTCTCTACTAAGAATAAATCATAACTACAAGTTGGAGTGCTACAAGCCAAAACATCTATAATCATGGTGAAAATTTCATTGTTTTTCTGAGTTAGCTTCTGAATTTTCCCTTGTAATTTCTAAATTTTTGCTTGAGAAACATCTAAGTCCACAACCATTTATAACTCGAAATTTGTTAGTTCACAAAATTTCTTAATTTTTTTTTTTAATATTGGTCTTGAGGAACATTCTTTTGTTGAGGTTTGTTAACACTGGAAAATCATACAGTAGAAGATGACATTAATTAATGTCAAGCCAAAGGATTTACAGGGCAGGAAGACATTATGGAATCTAGAAAGTATTTAAAATATCAAAGATTCAAAGTAAATCAAATTTTAACTAGTCATAAAATGCTATTTGTGCGCATAATCCTTCGAGAAGAGCGCCTTCTGCGCACCTTTTTGCCCGATAAGCGCACATTCCTGAGAGTGGTTAAATGTCACTATCTGGGACCACATAAAAGAAAAGGACAAGTTACTCCTTACTTGAAGTTGCCTAAAGACAACCACCAACACCTCCTTAGACACTATGTGAACACACAATGGAATATTTGGAGCACACAATGGAATCATACCTCTCCCTTGGGTCACCATCCACCATGTACCAAGGGAGGGAAGGAGGATTTGAAATCCCCTATATAAAGCCACCATGAGATGAAGAATGGGTGATCACATTGTTATGCTGGCCAGAATTTCCCAAGCAATACCAGTAGTGTGTGACTCGGAGCTAGAGATAGAGGGGAATCGATTGTTGGCCATCCAACAATCTTAGTCCAACACAACAGAGAGAGAGGGAGACTGCACTGAGGCGAGCTTGGAAAAAAACATCCTTGCATCGGGACCTAGAACCATTGTCTAGGGGCCCTTTGGCAAGAGGGTAAAATTTCTTCTTCGTATCAATCGCTTAATAAGAGGGGGCCTAGAGCCACCATTTTCATTATTATCATTTTACTCTCTTCAATAGCTTCTGTATATTTGTGTTTTAGTTTTAGTTTAATTTGAGTACATTTGCATGCTTTTTTTCCTATAGATTGTATGCTTATGAACTCCACCACTTTTTGCCTGTTACCTATAGTTTAAATGGGTAAACCACACCCCTTAAACTGGTGCGATTTCGTACATCCGTGCACCAAATCCACCACAACAGGATTGGCGAATCCACTAATGTTTTAACAAGTTTATGTGGTTGTGCCTTCTTTTGCAGGAGAAATTTTTCTATGCTGGAGAGTGGAGTTGATAGTCCTCTGATCTATCTTGCAATCCCTAGATTCACTTTGAGTGATAGACCGAAGAAGAGCAACTCCTATTTTTTTTTTTTACTTGCAGGAACTTGTGCGCATTTGTTCCTCACAAATGTGCAGGGCGTGAATTCATTGCTGACTCGTGTGCAGAAATCCCACCTTTCACGACCTTTTGCGTGAAATTCACAGAATGAGAAATTTATCCCAAGATTCTGTCTTTTTCTGCTTGTAAGGTGCTTAGCAACCCATAATGCATCTGCCAGCACTGGTCGTGGTACCCCACAGCTTGTTAGAACTCACTTTTAGCTGCTTTCTGTAGGCTTAGAGTCAGTTTTTTATTCAAGTTGATTTTTGAAAAATTTTCACATAGTTTAAGTAGGGGGAAAATTAACTTGCGTTCCGAACAATTTATGTTTTGCAAATTTTGGTATTCACACCTAGACAACTAGTCCAAGTAAGTGGCCCAAGACCACTCATGCATAACTAGTTTTCTTTTTTTTTTTCTAGTGTAGAAATTTTTTAGTTTAGTTCAATTTTTGCACTAGGAATTTCGGGACTAGGATTGAGTTGTTTATAGAAGAGAAAGTAATATCTGCTACCTTTGCACCCTCCGGTGATCCTAGGTAAGCATATGAACGCTCCATATTCACAATTCACCATCTCCCTATAGTTAGTCACATAGATTAACTAGGAAAATTTGAAAGCGGCCCATTATCCGCACATGTTTTCCATTTGAGCCAGGAACAAAATAACATTGTTTAAATAAGGGTTTTTTGTAAAGGATCAACGATATCCACACGTTCAAATTATGTGCTTGTTCACCTTATTCTCACACACACTCACCCACTAAGCGAAGCAAAGACACCTAAAACTAACTTAACCGAACTCACTAAATTCTCCCCACAGGGGCCACAAAAGAATTTATAGCTTAAGTTAGGGTCAAGGGGGTGGGCATCCAATAAGCCGCCTTGATCATAATTCATATTGAAACATAAAATTGTGTATTTAGGGAGCTTCAAATCCACCTATCAACCCATGGCAAAGAAAAATCGAGCGCGACAGAGACCCAATTCAAAGGGGGTTAAGCTTAGGCGCAGTGCGTGTGGTATCAGTTGGGGCTACCTAACTTGGATGATACTCGATACTGTTAGTTGAATACCAAGAAGCCCAAGACTCGAACGCTCATGTGGGACAGTGGTTCTTAGTTGCCAAAAACTAGGGCATCCTTTACCCTATAGGTGATGGTGCAGGCAAGCGCTAGACCCTCTACCCTTACCTTGGTGGATTCTCTTCAGCTGACTAGGGGTGTCACCAGCTCTTAGGGGATGTTGTGCCAGCACTTGCAAGAAATATTCTCAAGGCCCAGTTACTTTTGAGTGTGTGAGGACACAATAGGTCTTATAAGATTTTGAGTATCAAACACAAACAAACAAAAACCACTTTTTTGCTTGATTAATCACATAGATTAATTTAAAGGGAAAATTTATTTTATTTTCGCTCTGTTTTATGTATGTGGCCACAATTTTGCTTTGATCATAGACATTATCCTCTCAAAGTTTTCCAAAACTTAACCTGGTCAACACTCGAACGGTCCCAACAGAACCTTGTCGATCTAGGCGTCTTTTGGACCTCCCCCCATTAACGGGAGGGGTTCCAGGTCTTTCTCCATTTAGGCGTCAAAGACGGAACACTGCCATCGTCGTTGGTTCATCCTTCATTGGAGCAACCATAGTTGGGAACCCTAGTCGGTCTCCCAACACCACAGTGCACACCACTCCTCCCTCGACCCTTAGGGGGTAGAGGAATGCGTCCCATTTGGGAAACCAACAGAATACGCAGTAGGGTACATCATAGACTAACCCTCGTTCTAGCTAGAACTTTGTGTCTTCACACATTGCAATGGAGTCAACCTCCCAGTCACCTTTCTTAGATTCGTTGAATCTACCCGAATTAACCAAGCTAACAAATGACCCCATCACACATAATCCTACATGGCCTCCCATGCCCACGAAGATCCCTTCGGATATACTAAAATTCGAGGGCAAGCAATCAGAAGACCCAGGTAATCATGTAATGAACTTTCACTTGTGGTGCTCATCGAACAATATCATCGACGACACTATTCTATTGAGGCTATTTCAACGCACTCTTACAAGAGTAGATGTGAAGTGGTACGTGGAGCAACCTCCTGCTTCACATGGAACCTTTTGTGCCCTTGCCACCGTGTTCCTAACATATTTTCAGTTACCCATTCACCATGATTCGGGAATGGAATTACTGACTCTTTTTAGACAAACCCCCACCTTCCATATCTCGGACCATCTTCATGAATGGAGGCGGTGTCAAAGTTTATGTAAAGCTAAACTCGATGATCGGGTCCTCTTTGATTTATTCTTGAAAACTCTAACGGTCGATATTTCAAAGGATGTGGCGCAGAAAAACCCCACATCCGAAGAGGATGCAATCAGTAAAGCCCAGAAGCTTGAACTGATTTATACGTAGTCAGGATACATTTACAACATCCTGCCTAATGCCCCACACCTGCAAACTTATCAAGAATTTCCAGGCGCGTCGAACTCTGTAGGTAGGCTAATTGGGTCAATGACCCAAGGTTACCTAGGCAGTAGTAGTCAAAACCATGGTTACACATATAGTTCTACCCAGAACGTGCCTCAACCCAGTTTTCAGAGTCATCATATGCCTCAACAAAATTTGACTAATAGGGCACAAGCGTATCACCAGGGAGGACCTTATCCTCCGACCGAGGGGACGCAATACACAGAAATAAACACTGATGGAAGATCTCCCCTCCAACATCCAAGTGCAAACACGAGACAACGTTATGCTCAGTCCCCAACACACGACCCACCTACGCAAACCAACACACATTTGAACTTTGTGCAGCTGTCCCAAAACCAACGATACCAGTATAACCAGGATAACTACCCTCCTAATGTGGTGAAGAAAAAAATCAAAAAACAAGCCAAAAGGGAATCCTGGACATGGGGGCAACAACCAGCAATGCCCACCGTGATCCCAGGTTGGAGGTAGCTCCAATCGGAATCGGAACCAGGAGCCAAGCAATGCCCAGCGGCAAGGCAAAAGGCCACCTCTATGAACAAACCATTCTTGTTCAATATGTGGTGAGTACATACACTATACTCACCACTGTCTCGATCTCCCTGAGTTGAAGAAGCTATAGAGTAACTGAGGACAAGGAGGATCTTCCCAGCAAATGACTGTGATGAAAGAGCCTTTCCCCCACCAAGGGATGATCAACACTCAACAGCAAAACCAATATGACTCCAGGAAAAGCAGCCAAGAAATCTACATGACTGGAGAAGAGATGTTTTTCCAAACACGAAATCGAAACTACGACACCCCACTAGACACCAATACATCAGGGGCTAGTACTAGTGCACTGACTGCACCTTTGACCATTTCAAAGATGCCTATAGAACCATTTCCAAAGATGGCAAAGGGACCCAATAGGCGAGTAGGAAAATACTCCAAAGCGCCCCATAATTATAGCATCGTGGATGATTTAGCTCAATCTCTTGCTGCTATGTCAGCTCTGGAGGTGCTACAGTCATGCCCAAAACAATGGAATGCCCTACTTTTCGCATTAGGCGCTATCGATCCTGCCGATACACGCCTAATGGCTTTTGACTTAGACAAAGCCACCCCTAGGCTTCCTTCCATGGTCACCTTCCAGATACCAGTGTTGGTCCAGAATATCACTATTCACCGATGTGTCATAGACGAGGGTGCATCGACATGCATCATGTCAAAAATTTTTTGGTAGAAGTTAGGTTCTCCCAAACTAAAACCCTAGGTCATCACGCTTCGAGCATACGACGGTTGTCCCTCGACCCCCGTTGGCCTCTACCAAAATTTCCTAGTCTGTTTAGATGGAAAGATGGTCTACATAGACATTGAAGTCTTGGACGCTCACTTGGATTACAATATACTCCTTGGGTGGAGTTATATGTATGCCATGTCCACCATAGCCTCCTCCATCTTCCGCATCATTATGATGTTCCCCCACGAGGACCGCATCATTACTGTAGACCAGCTGACACATAGTGAGAAGCGTCCCCTAACCAAAACGGATGTAATTATACCCTATGTAGATACAGTATCGGATGGTCTTTCACGATACCAAGATTATGGCCCTGACCAATTTAAACTGTCGTCCATTCTAGGGTCATTTCTAGGAGATCCTCCCACCATCCCTGAGTCATCGCCCGATGTCACAGGTGCTCCAGTGTGCATGATGTCCACATCAAGTGCCGAGGCTAGTTAGGACACAGACAAAAGCAGTAACGACACCAAGGAATCGGCCACAATAGCCTCTCTAGCATACGTCGCCTCCCAAACCCCTTTCCTATACCCCCCAGCTGGCTTCGTCTCCCAGCAGGTTTTGGCAACACTGGTATTACCCAACATATCATTGGCATTCCCAGTTTGCTACCTCATTCCTCCTTCTGGAATAGGAGCCACCCACGTTACTGCCAAAGGGTTTAAGCCCCTTAGTCCCGAGGAGCTCACACCCATCCAAGAAACGGTCGAGACCACCCCCGCAAAGGAAGTTCCCATTGCAAAACCGGTGATCATGGCCAAGAAAAACGAAAAAAGAGGAAAGAAAACTATAACCCCCACCGCACAATGGGGACAAAATGTCTACGCCATATGTGACGTAGTAGGCCATCCTACCCATATATTTCTGGAGCTGGATGAATTAAAACCACTCCTTGGCTCTGAAACAGACATCTCGACGCCATGTTCCCGTAAAAGGGAACCTACCACCAAAGGTAAAGACAAAGCATTGCGTACCAATCATGCATGCGCTCTCTGCAGTAATTATGGGCATTATACCCACCATTTCCTAGAGATCCCATGATATAGGGATGCCTTACATGCCATCGAGTGATCCTATCAAGAGGATCCCCAAACCCAATCTGTCGGGGAAGAACCTCGTATCATCCTATACTTATAGGAAGAACGAAGATCACCTGAAAGGCTCCCCGTTAGACCCCCTCCCCCAATAGAAAGGTGCATACTTTGCTATGAACTTGATCGTTTAATTATTGACTGTCCAGCTTTGGAAATGTTCCAATGATGGTACCCAGTCCATATAGTTTATCGTGCTAAGATGGACGTCCCATATTCATATCAGATATGTGGTGACAACCACCCAGTACGTCGTTGTCACTACATACCAAGATTCCACACAGCTCTAGCCTGTATGCAATCAACCATAGTCCACCTTTCCCAAGAAGATGACATGGATGCCGAGTCCATAGGCAGCTCCATGACCCAAGTGGATGAGATAAGCGCATCCATAATGTTCTTGACAACTGAAGAATGGCCCACCAGGGAACCCCTAGTTAACCCCAACTGTTCTTCGCAGGGACGACCAACATGTACATTATGCAAAAAGACAGATCGTGCAGTCATCTATTGCCTTGATTTAGCAGCCTTCAGGCACTGGTTCCCCATCAGACCTCAAACTGAACTCGATGGAACCTTCCTATCAAGGATATTTTGCCTGATATTTCAGGGTAATCATTATGAGAAACATTGTACTTATGCCTCACAAATTCATCCCACCATCGACATGATTAATACCATAGAGAAGAGATAGGACGAACACTGGGAATGGCATAGAAATTACATCGCCGGGTCAATGTCCCCACCCCTGCAATGGTGTATCAAGCAAGATAAGACAACACACCAACAAAGCGTAACCTCGGCCAAGCCTAGGATAACATGCGGCCTATGTGATCTGAATGATCACCGAGTCAACCAATGCAGAGCACTGAAACCCCTTGCAAACAGTCTCTGAATAGTCTCTTCTCTCCCTCAAAAACTTCTCACCAACCAAGAGAAGATCACACACACCTATTTCTGGATTTGTTCACACTTTCACCATACGTTTAAGTGTGTACATCTCCCCAAGCTGAGAGTGGCACGAGCTACATTGAGTCTACACTCCACCAAAGAGGTAGGCACACCCAAGTTAGCATTATAGAAATGGAAGCAGAAGACAACCTCTTCTACAACCGACCCTTTCCAAGCATCCACGTCAAGAACAAAGAGTATCATAGAATCCCACACTATTTACCCCGTTAGCTCAGTGATACCGCATCTGCACCGGAAAAAATCACACACTGGAGTCATGCCCACTAATGGAAACATTTAGGGACCTCTATGGCAGGCACAATTTCCACCTACCGGAAATCAACCATCCTAGCGGGGAACCCAACCTTATGCTCATACAGAACTCCATTACCGAGATTCTTCCCTCGCCAAACGCCAATGACACAATCCACCACATACTATTTGTATCATCGCATGCCAAAGATAGGATTACCACCTCCCCCACGTCCTAGGATTTCCACCTTAGTCCTGTCTCAAAAAAACAAGGTACCTTGCGCTTTTGCATTTATTTTCGCAAAATATCAAATTTGCATGCCACCATCGAACTCCTCAATGACACCCAACCTCTAGAGCAACCCTTAGTACAACTAGAGTTTGTCGACGAAAATCGACGTTAGTCACTGCAACACAACGAGGCCCACAAGAAAAGGGTAAAAGCATCATTCGAACGCCACATCACCCCTCTCTCATTCACCGAGGGAGAATTAGTCCTCCGCTATGATGTTGCAAAAGAGTCCTTAGGTCCAGAAAAGTTTGAAACCTTGCGGAAAGGACCCTACATTATTAAACACTGCCTCCGACACGGGGCATACATCTCGACAGAACCAAACGGGACTTGCCTCACTAACCCCATCAACAACCTTTACCTCAAGAAATTATACCCATAAGGGCCCCAACGACCCTTCCCCTAGAGTGAGAGTACACAAAAACCCAACCAATCAAAATTTTTTGACCCAAAGACTTATTTAAAAGTTCTCACAGTATCACCATGGATCACCAAAGCGAACCCTATTTCAGAGTTGCTAATGGAGCATCAAGATGGTCTCAAAATTTAGCCACAACTACCTAGGTCATTTACCACCCTGACCGATCACCACTATGATCAAACGTCGTGTGTATCGATTCAGAAACAAACAATCAGGAAAAATATGACGTCGTCATTAGAATTATGTACGACGCCCTCTATTAGGGCATTCTCCATAGGCATATATACCTCGATTCCTAGTTAGTAGTATCACAACTAAACGAAACATTTGAGACAAGGGATACACATTTGTTTAGAAAATAATTGCGTGCCAAAAGATTAAGCAGACAATTTAACTACATCACATTTTCACATGTACCAAGGAGTCAAAACCAAACAGCTGATCGCATAGATAACAATATCCTAAACTGGAATGCATCTCGAATAAACCATCATACATAAAACCAAAAATACAGACATCCATCAACATAACAAAATACATAAGCCGAAACAAGTGACACATCATGTAGAGCCGCAAAAAATATCTCTCACATATATATCAAAATATATATATCTGAGTATAAAAAATAGTGTCACTAGCCCAATTTCCAGCCCAAAGATACACAAGTCGTCAAAAATAAGGGAAGCATCCTCATAACGGGTGCTTTCCCTGTGTAAAAAACTACTATAGGGGGGTGCCCCCTCAAGAGGGGCACCTAGACCCACCACTGCTCCCAGTACCACCACCGGAGCTGCTGTCACAATTGCGATCGCCACCCGATGTAGAGTGGGATGATAGTCCCTATTACGGGCCATCACTGTCTCTAACCATACCTCCTCGAATTCATCCATGAAACCTCGAGCAGGCATACCCTAGGTTAAGTTTTCCACTCGACCCTGGAAGTCCTCAAGAGAAGTCACTTGAGCTGTCAGTTCTGCAATGCGCGCCTATGCCGCATCAGCACGAGCTCGCTTGGCATCAACCTCTCCAGCAGTAGAGCTGCTGTCCTCTCTAGAAGGGCCAACACCACCACCTGGTCCACCAACAACACCTCCTCCCTGATCACCCTGAGGTCATCACAGAGGATCGTGGCTCACCAGTCGGGCCATGGGATGACCTACCTCGCCAACATCTGCACGAAGTAACCAAAATAATGTCAGTGTCACTAGAGAAACACATAAGTACATACATACTCAAACAAATGCAGAAAAAATATACAACACATCCTGCATGTCCCCAAACATAACTAAAATGGAGACCCATGTCTGGGTCACCCTGGAAGTCCATTCCCGCATACGAGTATGGCAAGAACATCTATGGGTTGGCCTCGAACCAGGCCTCTATCGCGGCATTCCAATAACGCCCCACCATGCCACCACCACCCCGCGGAATCACTGGAGCCCACCTCTTCATACGTGGCTCCCATGGCCCCCCAATAGGCACCGCCACCACCGGCCTCAGCAACACCACCCTCTCGTACATGATGCTGCACAAGATGCTGGTGTACGTAAATGACTTAGATCCATGTTGGACCTTTTTCAACTGCGACACCATCTCGTCAAAACAAAAGCGGATGAAGTCGAAAAAATGCCCGAACCTCAACCAGCGCAAAACTCCAACCTGCGGGCCAGACGCCCGATGTGGAGCAACCGACCCCGCCTGTCATACAAACACCGCCAGAGCACATCGCTCTACCACATATATAACTAATGTAATGTTGATGCAGCCCTCCGTAAGAGGGGCCCCACCACAGTGACGTCTGCTAAACCTCTCAAGGTCCACTTTCCCAGCAGGGAGTGGATAGCTCAGAGCCTCCCCCTGAGGCAGTAACCCAGTCACAAAATATATATCCATCTTAGGACAGATGATCAAGTTTGTACCCCGCAACATGAACATGTTGCACCTCTTGCACCAGTGTTGGATAATGTATCATTTTAATTGGTCCTGAGACCGAAGAAACTCATTCTCAGCAAACTTCGGAAGGCCCCATAGAGCCAAATGATGGCACGCCCTAGCATCAGCAGCTAAAGCAGTTTGGATCTTGGGCCAGTCCCGCTCCCTCCAAAATAATTTGTCACCAAAACAGACACCCATCAGTATAGAGGAAAAACAAAAAAGGGGCAAAAAACCATAGAATTTTGTCACCTCAGCCTTTGCACGCCTGTCCCTCAGATAGGTGCGCTTAGAGCGTGCCTGTATTTTTCACAGGCATGCCTAAGGCATGCCAAAATTGGGGAACAGAGCGCCGTCATTTGCCTGTCCCGAAAAATTGCACACAAGGAAGGTGCGCTTTTACCCAGATTGCCTGCGCAATCTAGGGAAAAAATCACCAAGAATCCGTACAAACCTAGTTTGTACGGACCCCAGCACCATAAAACTGTAAAAATTAAAATGCAGGATGTCATGGAAGTTACCTCGACATAGTATCGCTAGTCCCTGGTACATGGGCTGAACGCAATGGCAAGAAATGCTATGCAAACACCTCTAACCTCTCAAAAATTAACAAGTAAAAATGAATTGAATAAGGGCCATATTCACCTATTTATCGCCCTTTTCAAAAACTTCGGAGGACCATAACATGAGATCAGAAGGTCCATTCTGTGAACCATAAGTTGCACCATCATTAGTACTCCATGATGAACGGAAGCTATGCCACACATTCACTTTTCATAAAAAATAAATTTTCAACGCCGACATGTATGCCCTCTCTCATCTTCCTTTTTAAAGCTCATGCCTTTCAATAATATTTTATGAAAAGAAGATTCTTTCACTTGAGGTAGTTGTTTTTTCAGGAAAAACCCGCAAACCATTCATAGCACCATCTACCGAAAGTTCCAGAGCAGGTATCATTCTACCCCTAGCATGATAGAGTCCCAAAAAACTTTGCATATCCTGACATCATTTCTCCATCAGAAATAAACCATAGGGTCCTCATATCCGACCGTGTTTATCATCACCTCACCCTGCAAATGATAAACATCCACGTTGGTCGGTAGAGCCTACCCTCCATGGCGCTCATCACCCAAAGTAGACCATATATCACAACAACAGTGATGCCATGGCCATACCAATTCAGTCCGGGAAGCACCTCGTGCCCATCCATTCATCATGCATAAGGTCAAGTTTACCATACAAACCGAAACCCCCTTCCCGGATGACTAGGTTGTACAAGCAGATAAAATGCGCACCACCGTGCATCACATTTGGCCCACCATACCTCCACCAGCATAATCCCATCTGTGATATTCTTCATCCGCTTCATCAACCCCGCACATGAGACCAACTAATGGGACCCCCACCCCCAGCAAAGCACCTTCCTCACACCATCAGTGAGCGAACATTTTCTTGTTTTTAGGTACCCGTTTTTGTGTTTTGTACAAACCAAACCCCATTATTTTATTCTTTTGGTAAGTGTACAAAGACCACAAATGGTGCACTTCGCCCCTCCACCCTCGTATTTCATCTTTTCTCCCATGGCAGCAGTCCCTAATCCCCCTTGGTCGGAGTATTTCAACCCCACGCACACACCATCACGACATTCATAGCCGATTTACATCCGCCCTGGAAGTCCTACCGACTCCAGGGATTTTCCCTTCATAAATAACTATGACTGTCGCCAAGCTGCTTAAGTATACTCCAACCTCGGGCCATTGAATCCCCATCATCAGTTTTTAGTCACCTCTTAGCAACATTCCAATGTTAAACCCACCACATCCAAGTCCCTGATCCCTCATATCGGTGACCCTTCATTTGGTTGAGGCTTCCTTTTTGTCGACTTCAACACCCATATTCCAAAAATGAAGTGTTACCTTGGACTACCCCTCTCCATGAAAAGGGGCATCCTCGAGTGGAACTGTGGGAGACATCATTGTCCACAGATGTCATCGATCCTCCTGACATTTGAATATGACAAAATCTTTCATGTCAAGATGGTATCGTACCGTACAACCATTGCACTTTTATCAGATTCGTCGAAGACCCGTGCCTCCATAAGCGTCTCTGTCAACAATGCTTACATGGGAAGGTCCCAGCCAACACCTATGCGTACATTGCGCAGCTATATGCCATGCCAAGTTTATGCATATGGGTACCACATTCGACCTATCCTCAAAGAAAAAATGCCCCCGAGGGCGTCAACAATCGTCGTCAACAACCGCCAGTGTCACTACCATAGTAGTGACACAGCCAGAACATATATCTGTCAATTTTGTTTAACTATCCATAGCATCACGAGCATGGGACATGCCAGCCTCATTGAAATTTTGTACATATATTGTAAATTGTATTTTCTTGTAGGGATCCCTTAGAGTTGGTCATTCTTGGAACCGGTGCAGGTGTTTTCAACTCCAAAGCTTCACACAGGTATCCCTATCTCTCTACCTACGATACAAAAAAGAAACTATAATGTATTTTGGCTATACAGTCCTTCCTAAACCTCACACATTAGGGGGCAAATTTTAACACTGGAAAATCGTACAACAGAAGTTGACATTAATTAATGTCAAGCCAAAGGATTTACACGTCAGGAAGACATTATGAAATCTAGAAAGTATTTAAAATCTCAAAGATTTAAAGGAAATCAAATTTGAACGAGTCATAAAATGCTATTTGCGTGCATTATCCTTCGAGAAGAGCGCCTTCTGCGCGCCTTTTTTCCCGATAAGCGCGCATTCCTGAGAGTGGCGAAATGTCACTATTTGGGACCACATAAAAGCAAAGGACAAGTTACTCCTTACTTGAAGCCGCCTAAGGAAAGCCACCAATGCCTTCTTAGACACTATGTGAGCACACAATGGAATATTTGGAGCACACAATGGAATCATACCTCTCCCTTGGGTCACCATCCACTATGTACCAAGGGAGGGAAGGAGGATTTGAAATCCCCTATATAAAGCCACCATGAGATGAAGAGTTGGTGATCACATTGTTATGCTGGCCATAATTTCCCAAGAAATACCAGCAGTGTGTGAGCCAAAGTTGGAGATAGAGGGGACTCGATATTTAGCCATCAAACAATCTTAGTACAACACAACAGAGAGAGAGGGAGACTGCACTGAGGTGAGCTTGGAAAACAACATCCTTGCATCGAGACCTAGAACCATTGCCTAGGGGCCCTTTGGCAAATGGGTAAAATTTCTTCTTTGTATCAAACACTTAATAAGAAGGGGCCTGGAGCCACCATTTGCATTATTATCATTTGACTCTCTTCAATAGCTTATGTATATTTGTGTTTTAGTTTTAGTTTATTTTGAGTATACATTTGCATGCTTTTTTCCCTCTAGATTGTATGCTTATGAACTCCACCACTTTCTGCCTGTTACCTATAGTTTAAAGGGGTAAACCACACCCCTTAAATTGGTGCGATTTCGTACATCCATGCACCAAATCCACCACAACAATGTTCAACCCCGATCTTCTTCAATTTCTAAATCTCAATTCCTAAGATTAAAAGAGATTATGGAGGCACAAAATTTGTTTTTAATCCACTTTCTATCAAAATTATTTGTTCCATTTTTGTTTCCATAGACTGACATTCAAAAAAAATCCCCTTTTTACTGGACCTAGGTTGTCTTGCAACTTTCCTCTTTTGACTAGTGTGATGTTGTTTCCCCGCTGCTAGTTATCTCGAAACTCTTGTATCCTCCTTTTCAAGGTAGCATTCTCCCTCTTCAATATAACAACCTTTCTCAAAAAATTTGTTCTATTTTTTTCCCTGATAATTACAAGACTCTTATATTTTCATTTACAACTTCCGGAAGGGGTTGTTGAAGGAATCGCAGAGGGAATTTGAATTTCAGCTACATTAAAATCATAAATATATTCCTAAAGCGTACTAACTAAAAAATTGACAAGAGGTTCTTGAGTCATTGTGGCTAAAGAGTCAACAAGAGTTTCACCAACTATGGTAACTAGAGAGTCAACAAAGGGTTCTTGAACCATAATGGTTGCAGAGTCAGTGGAAGGTTCTTGGGCCATGGTGGTTGCATAGTTAGTGGAATTATCTTGGACCATGGTGGTTGTAGAGTCAATGGAGCATTATTGGACTGTGTTGGTTAGATAATTGATGAAGGGTCCTTGCATCACAGTTTCTAAAAAATCAATAGGATTTTCTTGAGCCATGGTGACTGAGGAATCGACAGGAAGTTCCTCAACTATACTAGTTGTAGGGTCAATAGGATATTCCTTAGAAATGGTCATTAGAAAATCAATAGGGGGATATATAAATTATATTGTTGAGGAATCAACATGTTGATATTGATTCATAGCAGTTGTTCCTTCTTAACCAACCATAGATCATAAGAAAACTTCCACCTTTTCTAGTACCTGTTCCACTTCAAAAAAATTCACTTATTGGTCCAATTCCATCTTTCCTAATGGTTGTGAATATTCATCATCATGCATACCTTGATCTAAGTCCATTTATTGTGAATCTTTAACTTTGTGCTTCTTTATTAATCTCCTCTCCTTTATACCAAAATCCTATAATTATTTCCCCTTTTCCCTATTGACCTAGGGCCATTGCCATTTCCAATTTCTCTTGTACATCCTGATCTATACAAGCTTTCACGCCTTTACCATAATCCTCTCTAGTTAAATATATTTCTCCCATAGAGGTGATTGACCTTCCTGGAGACACAATAGGAGACATATTTTGTTCTCCTGATAACCTAGAAAGTCAGGCATATTTTCTTCTTGTGGGAAAGGTAGCCAAAAATGAGGCTATCTATTTTTCCACCTTGTTAGGTTTTTGAGTCACAAGTGCTTGTAATTGAATGTTTCCAATTTTCAAAGCTTATGATTAAAGACATGCAGGTGTCAAACACTCTAATTCTAGTCAGAATATCTTTAAGTGAAAAGTTTTGGAATGATCTCAGGATGATAATTTTCTAAATGAATGGATTATAATTGTAGGGTATCATATTGGAAGGGTTATGAATGACGAATTTTAGTTTGAAGAGTTTCAAGTTGTAGGGTTATATTAGGATGAAGGATTTCAAGTTGTGGAGGTTCATGTGGATCAACAATTTTCTCTTCCTCGGCTGTAATTTTCTCCTCCCACCTCTCCTTTATTTAGGGGAGAGTCTAGTTACTTAGGAGATAGTCGAGCAGTCGAATCCTTCTCTTCATCTCCTCCAACATTAAATTTAAAATTATCGTCTCCAACTACACCCTCATAATTTTCATATTTAGTTGACTGTTTTGGATTCGACTTCCAATTAAAACTTAGGTTTCTCACTAACAATTGTCACTTCAGGATTTTTGTTATCAATGTCAAGTTCATGTTTTCACAACAAATTGCAGCTTCAGAATATTCATTACTAATTACAGCTTCAAGGTTTTTACTAAATTTGTTGCTTCAAGATCTTCACTACCAACGGTAGGTTCAATTTTTTCACTACCAACTTCCACTTCAGAATTTTCTTTAATAATTATAGCTTCATGGTTTTCTGGAGAATTTTCCAAGGAAACTTCCTTAGTATTGTTTTTTTCATTCCTAGGTTCTACATTTATCCCCATGAAATTTTCTTGTGTTTATTGGGCCTAACGTAAGCTTCTTAAAATTATAAGCTTGATAAATTCATGGTGACTTACAACTACATAAGGATCTTTAAATTTCCTAAATATATGTGCAGTCTCATGCAAAATATACTTCAATAAGCAAAGAATGTTAATGGATAAATTTTGTCTCAGATGTTCCATTAACTTGAGGTGGTGAGCCCAAACCACGTTGAATCTCCCATTTCATGTAATATATCTTTGAATAATTTCTACTAGATATTTCCATTGTTCTAAAAGAAAATTGGGATTGCAACATGTCCCCTTCTTAACCATATCTTCTCCTTCCTCCAGAAAACATTGAGTTGCATATTGCAATAAAGTGTGTGGTTTATACCAATTTTCTCCTTCTACCATTAACCTTGTAGCTTCAACAACAACCTCCTAATTTAATTGAACCTATAAGTTTCTCAACAATGTCATCCCATCATTCAAATTTTTCATAAACTCCATTGCAATTTCCCTATCAAAGCCCTGCATTATTTTGAAATAGTGCACCCATCGTATGCAGTTCAAAATTTTGTGTCCCTCTTCCATACCTCACAGCTAGTTTGAATCATATATCTTCAATCGGCCCCCAATTTTGTATCTCACTCTTGTTTTTCAAAGGAATGGCTAAAACACATATGAGATACTAAAGTTGGCACATTTTTTTCTTGGCTTGCATAACATAATGGTGGTAACAACACCCAAATACAAGCGTAGGATACAGATTGGTATGTGAAAGATTTTATGACATCATATCCTCACCCACCAAACTAGTTTAATGATTTTCATCAACCGACATTCAAATTAGGCATAGCAAGGATGAAAATGGAACTTAACCAATTATTTCAAATAATAATTCAAGGATGAGGTCGTACCTTCGTATAGCTTAATGCACGAGATAGTGATGTGGTCGTCGCCAAAAATGAACATTGAAATAAGATATTTCCCTGTTTGAAATAGTCACAAATTAATTTAATGATTGACATGTTTAATAACATCTTTCATAAAAGTAATGGCATTATGATGATTAAACAAGAAGGTGGGCTGAATAACTGCAAGAATGAAAGATGGATATTCAGACAATAGACTCAATCAATGTTATTTTAATTAAAAAATACATTTTATCATAGTAATGCTATAATAAATCCTATTTCATAAGCAAAGCGAAGTAGTTTCTAAGGGTCCCACATCCCATAGTATTCCCATATATTTGAAATACAAACATCAACGCATTATATTTATAAGAAATTTCGAGCCATTCTCTGAAAGCCGAAGTATGAAGTTCATTTCCCTTAGCTCTAACTATAGGACTAATGGTGATTGAATGTGATCATGGTCCTTCCTAAGGTGATTAATGTTGTGTTGATTTTATTTATATCTTGCTTTTACCCAAAATTGCATTGCTACCAGCAAGCCTGTTCAATACCCAGGCAAGTTTTCTCTGGTACCATACAAGTATAGCCCCGCTACCAGCAGGATTGTTCAGTACCTCAATGAGTTTTCTTGTACTTCCAACTTCCTGTTAAACATTTGATATGTATATGATATTTTAAATTCATGGAATATGGATGGTACATGAGTTTATTTACCAAGGACATTGCTTGACTTCTTAAGTTATATTTTTGAGCACATCTTTCACCATAGAATCTTTGTCATTATTATTTTAATGTGAAGTAAGATGGAGTGTTTTAGAGAATAACACAAAACTTCTATATATAGTGATTAATGCCCAGGTTTTTATTTTTAATCGAAACGGGATGGTCCTCCATATAAATTTATTCCACTAATACTATTTGAATAAGGATTTTTACAAATTTCTTGAAAAAGGTACTCAAAAAAGATACTAGCATGAAATGATCCATTATTTTTCAAACATTGAAATTACACAACCCCCTCCTCCCAAATGATTCCCAAGATGGTGAATGTATGATGAGAGGAAAAGGGAATTTTTTCAATCAATCATAATTATTTTGAAAATAATAGGGGATCAAAAGGTCATTATAACTTAAAAGTATTTAAAATATAGAAAGGCAATACTCTTATCCAAATTTGAGTAAAGGAACAATAGTTGTGTCTTAAGGTTGTAGAAATTGTGACTTGAAGTTGCAGCAATTGTTACTTGAAATCGTAACAGATGTAACATAAGACAAAGAAAATTATGTGAAAGAAAATATGTACAGAAAAGTAATGATAGCAAAATAAATTAAATAAAATCATTCAAAAGTAAAATAGACAAAACAATCGAATTAAATGTTTTATTTTTTAAATTATTTTATTTTTTAAGAAAAATTTTGACTAAAATATAAAATTACCCTATCACAAGTGTGGGGGTACTCCCCTACCCACCTACAATCCCTAAGTCTGCATCATTTGTAACTTTGTGAAGAAAAGACTCCTTTATGACTGGTTGATGGTATAGGCGGAGTCAATGACCATTTACGAGGAAAGAAACACTAGAATCATCTATAGTAGTAAGGAACATTGTTCCATTATCATAAACTTCATTGACCTCATAAGGGACTAACCATCTAGTTTGAAATTTACCCGGGAAGTCTTGGAAACTGGAATCATATACCAATGTACAGTCACATCTAATGAGGACTCTGTCCATGATATTCATAGCTTCTTCAAATTCATCACCATAAGGTGTGAAATAATCCATATAGATTTCAAGTCCATCATTAACTAAATCAGATAATATACCCAAAATTGTGCTTTGAATGGTTGTAGGTGCATTACAAATACTGAATGGGAGAACTCAGTATGCGAATGTTCCCCATGGGAAAGTAAATGTGGTTTTATATTATCCTTTTGGAGAAATTTGTATATGGTTATATCCATTGAATCCATCATTAAAATAAAATCATTTCTTTCCATAGACAGTATCAAGGACTTGAACGATGAATGGAAGATGAAAGTGTTATTTTTGTGTAGCCTTATTTAGTTCCCTATCATCTATAAAAATTCACCATTTCTCATTCTTATTAGGGATGATGATGAGTGGCAACACCCATTGACTATCTAATATTGGATATATATGAAATTAACATCAAGTAATTTCTCAAGTTCATGATTCACTATATCCTTAAGGTGTCGGTTCAGCCTTCTTTGAGGTTGATGAATAGGCTTTGCATATTTCTCTATATAAATAATATGTATACATAATTTAGGATCAATGCCCTTCATATTTGTGTAATCTAAGACTAGATAATTTTTATGGTTCTATAAGATTTGTATTAATCGTTCTCGTTGAGAACTGGTAAGATTAGAATTAATGTTTAATGTCTTACCAGGCTTGAATTCAATTGGAATATTGTTATGAACAATTGTTGTAGGTAATTGATCACTATTGGACTCTTCCATAAAGTTACCTTGAGCTTTTCTATCCAATACATATTCAAGCATGTGGAAAGTTGGATATTCTACTGAAGAGGGTTGACTAATAAAGTCACTAATAGTATCGTCCTCAATTTGTTGTTTAAAAGTAAGATCTTTGTAACCCTCCTCCCACTTCTACCTATGTAATCGACCAACCGGGTTAAACATGTGATGAAAGGCTACTAATATGAGATTCAACCTCTTAGATGACCTTAAGGAAGTGGAACTTACGAAAAAAAGACAAACGAACCTTACACAGCATCAAAAACATCCTCGGGAGGTAACCCAACCTTCCATACCCCTAACCCCTGAGGGAGACTAACTTTTTACCCTTTTGGGCCATAGTCATAGGCATAACACAACAAGCATGTGTCTAGGGCCCCAATTGGTCAATTTTGTTCCTGCAACTCCAGGATTTGTGCCACCTTTTCATCCCTAGAGCCCATGTCACTTCCAATAACTTCATGAAACTTTAGGAGACTATAAGTAGAATTAAAACAAAGGTATGGAAGCAATCACATCATCAAGAACTCATCTGGACCCCTCCTATCCATGATAGCCATTTCGTCAAACATGTCACAAACATTTCATTTACAAGTGAAAACAACAAATTTAAAGATAGGGGTCTCATACTTATCTGAGAATCGCTAAGAAGCATTTCTACCTTACATCATTAGCTGCAATACAATCTATTTGACCATAGATCCATTGTGCATTCATTCACAAGTAAAAGCATGGATAGATCCATACATCATCACTGATAAAATACATGCTTATAACCAACATATTAACAACAGAAATACCATGGATACAACAATAATAGAATCCACATAATAACCACTGCAATTATACATAAAATACCAAAGGAATGAGATCTTCATTATTGAATGTAAAAAATAACTAGAGATGGGAATTCCACATTCCACCCGACCATAGATTAGCCAAGCCAAGTCTCACTTTAGGCAAACACCCTCGTCCCATCTTCCAGGCATGAATGTGGGATCTCATCAAACACATCAATCACAATCCATCCCTAGATTATAGAGGCCAAACCATCTCAACCCTCAACTAGTGATTCCACCTCATGGTCAGACATCACAACCATCATGGATTGGTCTCTATCCAGGTTATTCCCAGGGTCTAGAGTGTTTGATCCAACTAGGGCTTCCACAACTAGTACCTCAACCCCAATTCTTACAGGGCTTCTAGAGCATTTTTCCAACTAGGGCTTCCAGGACTAGTAACTCAACCCACCTAGGGCTTCCAGAGTGTTTGTCCAACCAAGGCTTCCAGGACTATTAACTCAACCCATAGTTGTCCGACAAGCTTCCAGATCGTTAGTCCAACCAGAGCTTCCAAGAACTAATAACGCAACCCATCAGTTAAAGGAATCATGATAACCAACCAGAAAACAATCAATGGAAATAAACCCACAACACCATGGCTATTCAAGAAATGAAAAGGCTAGAAAAATTCACATGCATACACCATGCATGCCAAAAATAGTGAGGAAAACATAGATGCAACTTGGTACATGCACTCAGAACATGTTGTAGATGTTGATATCAATGTCCTCTTGCGCTTTCCTACCCTTCCCTTACCTTATTTCTCCAAATCACCAAGTATCCACACTCTCCAACAGTGCTCCAAGAAAACCCTAAGTATCCACACTCTCCAATAGTGCTCCAAGAAAACTCTAAGTATCCAAGAATATGTGAGAGAGAGAGAATAATGAGAGAGCTCCAAAAATGCATTGACAAAATCTTACCAACTAATCCTCATAAGCCGTTTTATTAATGAGACCTCCATTTTCTTCATTTTCCATTATTTTCCTTCATTTTCCTCCTCACGTGCAACTTGTGACCTTTCACATTCCTTTTCTCCTAATTTCCATTATTTTAATAAATAAAATGTCAATTAATGACTCATGCCTTTCCAAATCCTTTGCTAATTTCATTTAGCAATAATAATCGAAATGAACATCTGCTAGGATGCTTTTCCCACCATTCAGCTTCAAATACGTGTCCCGTCAACCGTGGTCTTATATTTTTACATGGATTTTTAACCAGGGTTGTTACAGAACCCTCCCCCTTGCGAGAACATCGTCCTAGTTTCATTATTTACAATGACCACTGCTGAAACATGAAAAACATATTGTTTACTAGAGCTTTATAACACATATCATTACAGTATTTACAATAAAAAACACATATACTTAAGAACATTTTCTTCAACCAAGAAATAACCATACTGTTTGTGAAGCTTTATAAATCCAGTTCGATACAGTATTTACAATAATATACACATATACACATTTTCTCAACTAGAAAATAAAGGATATGATGCCTGTATCAATAATAAGGGAACACAGAGGCTCACACCTACACCATCAAAAGTAGTACCAGGATTCACTTCCTTCCCAGGAATTCCATAATCCATTATCAGAGCCAAAGATGCATCCAATGTACAATGCTACAATCCTACGCCACTTGTCTTCTCAGTGAACATTTACCAGATCATTGCTCCAGTGAACACTCCTAATGTGCATCTAATTCCATTTGGAAATTCTAATGACCAAAACAAATCCATCTCAGTCATCCCATCTCTGCTACATAGTCCCTCGGACAATCTGATCACCCTCTTCCATGTAGTCACTCACCTTCCAAGTTCCACTGGCACCCCCATCTTGGGAAATCCATCCCTTGGCAAGGCTTACTTGCATTGGAAGATACAAAAACTGAGGCAAATACCTACCTCAAAACCATCATACTAGTCATAACGTGCTCATGGAAATCAGTGGACACTATTGGGTACATGTGTCCCACAATGGCCCTACTCCTAAAGTGCTTTACTAACATACTAGTGCTTGTTTTAATTCCTTTTTTTGTCACTGGTAATTCTTGCAGCCATTTCCAATCACCCAATCAGGGATGTTCATGCATTCATGTACCAAGCACATAATTCCCATTATACTCAAAACGAATTAAAATAAACTCAAATCATACCTCATTAGTAGCTTGTCAACAAGGTACACTTACAATCTTGTTCACTTCCTGTCACAATAATTCAAACTAGATATTTGATCAAACATCATGTATAAAAATATCACTTATGGTTAGCTCAAAACACAACCATCATAAATTAAAATTGTGAATCACATGAAATCACCATAAACCATAATCATAAATCACATGTATCTATCATAAGTCAGAATCATAGATCACATGCATAATAAAACTGAAAAAAAATACTGATACCTATCCTTCATCGGTCCTTAATTCTACCTTTGTTCTTTTGTACACACATCGGATCAGTTGCCACACCCGGCAAGCACCCAATGCCTTTGCTTCTCTTCAATCATGTACACATACACATATTTTACATCACAATACGTACATCCACACAAGGCGTACAATGCCACAAAATACATACACCCACACCTGGTGTACAACACAACACATTACATACAACTACAGCTAGTGTACAACACAACACATACACCTATACCAAGTGTACAATGTAACACAATACATATGCCTACACCGCCATACAACACAACACAAACACCTGCATTTAGGCGTACAACACAACACATACACCTGCATCCGGTGTACGACACAACACAACACATACACCTGTATTTGGTGTACAATACAATACATGTACACACACACATGTGGTGTACAATACCACACAACGCATATACATATACAAAGTACAACACAATGAATAAAAATGTCATGATACCACGAATACACCATGCAGTACATACATAGTATCGCATGCCTGCAATACAACATGTACGACATGCACACAATACCACATGTATGCCAGTACCATATGCACAACATGCACACAGTACCACCTATACACAACATGTGCACAACATCACGTGTACACGGAACCACCTGCATAACATGTTCACAATGCCAAATGTACACTACATCGCTTGTACAATCTGTACACAATACCACATGTACACAGCACCATATGCACGACATGTACTCGACACCACATGTACACAGTGCTACATGCATGAAATGTAAACGGTACCACCTGCACACAGCACCACTTGTACAACATGTACACAACACCACATGTACAATCATGCACACAACACCAAATGTGCATAACACCATATGTATATCACACACACAACACCATATGTGCATAGCATTGCATATTCAACATGTACATAGCACCATACGTACACAACACCGCATATCCAACATGCGCACAACACCGCATATCTAACATGCACACAGTGCGATATGTACACAACACCGCATATCCAACATGTACATAGAACCATCTATACCTAGCATTGCATATGTAATATACACACAACACCATATATACAACATGCATACAACATCATATGCACACAATATTATCTATGTTACATGTATACATCATCATAGGTACAATAACTGAATATACAACATGTGCAACATATACATAACATTATCACTGCACATCCATAGATCACACATTGGCCCCATAATCAGCCTTGCTTCTAGTGTCTTTCCACTATCCATGCTTATCCTAGAATGTCACAAATCACACTACTTTCACTTCGTTGATATACCCCTCAACATTACTTGTCCATAACATAAACATAGGCATAATACAAGCATATAATATCAATTCATGTACACATGATACTGAACTCATAGATATGTTAGAGTTACTCTTCCCACTTGATTCCTCATAAGACCAATAACCTCTTCATTCAATTCACCTGCATAAGAAATCATTCCTCCATAAGAATGATCCTTGAAAACCCTGTCATACAGTGACATAGACACATACATATATATAATGATTAGCATAAAACGATCATGATCATGTCAGACATTGACATACATACATACATTTATACATATATAAAAATAAACATAAAGCAATCATGATCTCATCAGATAGTGACATACATACCTGCATATATACATATATAGATATAATCATAATTATGATCACAACATGATTACCAGATATCATAAGGTCTAGGTTAAGATAACTTCCTTTATCTTTGAACACCATGCACAAAATTGAGAACAACAGTTCCCAACATATCCAAGGCATCTAACGCCTCAAATCCATTTACTTTACCTTTCGTGTTACCTTTCTCGCGACTATTCTCCCACCATCTATTTACCTCAATGGACCCAACCAATCCAACTAGTTATCATATTCTTACCTTCATTTTCCCTTATACATTCACCGAGGCTTCATATTTTTCTTATATTGCATGTTGGGTACCACAAAGCTCTCCTTGAGCTCCATTAACTTTCCTCTTTCCCAACCAATTCCCAAGACTCTCAAAACATAAAAGGAAAGAACAAGAGAAAGAAAGAAGAAGACCATGAAAACCCAAAATTAATACGACACCGCAACAAAGTGGCATGGCCATGCACTAGATGAAATATAGAGCACAAATAAAGTGAAAACAAATAAAAAAAGACCAAAATCACAAGACTAGAAAAAAACACCATGGCTCAATCCCAATGGCTCCCCATTGCTTCTGAAGGAAAACTCAACCTAATCATTATTCAAGATTTCATGGCAATCTCGTTTCCATTTGAATCCTTGCATCATACTTCCATAAACACATAATTGTCAGCGCATAACTAAATATAACAATATACCAGTTATCTTACCTTTTTGTGCTAAGCACGTTCACCTGTAACTGAACACACATGTCAGCCATATGTACCAAAGATCAAGACAACATATCTATCAATTTGAAATCAACTTTTACCATGACCAACAACCATTCCATAATCAAATAATATTCAAAATCATAATACTACAACTATCACCTACTTATACTCAAGTACATATCATCTGTCCCAACACATATGCATTAGTACAACCATCTTAGAACAATATTATTTCTTCATGCAATCTTATAAACACATACTCATATCATGTGATTAGTAAAACATTCAAACAAACTGTAAACGTACCATGTTAGATAAATCAACTAGATGACTTAATGGACACCAAACACTCAACACCATATATATGACATAATAAAACAATCAAGCATCAATTACACAACATAAGCAAACTCATACCTTAATGTATGTCGAGGGAGGTTATCTTTTCTGCACAATCAATCTAGATTAGCACAATATAACTTCATAACACATTAACTCAACATAAATAAGGTCATGATATCCATAACAATAACTAGCTAACATGTTCACATCATAATCTTATAAACAATTGGCATTCATGCATGACAATCACATATGCACAGTCTATCTAGATGAGTACAACACAATGTCACCAATAATTCGACTCATACATGAATGTCATAACCCTAACTATCTGCAGAGGCCAATATAAATTATCATGGTACATATAACATCAAGATATTCATGCTATAACCCTAACCATAAAGTTACTATCATATAACAACAACAAGTTATATATCATGCTCATCAACATGTAACCTACTCATCAAGCTAACTATCCTACAACAACAACAAGTAAACCTATAACACACTCATCAACAACATGTCACATAATCATAAAATTATCTAACATAAAACAACAATATCAATGCATACAACCACAAGTTATATCATTCATGACTTTCTGACACATGTGCATATAACTACTCTAATCAACTAGCATCCATAATGTATGTAACGATAACATAAATAGAATTGAAGGCATACACATAACCATAATGCATATGACTACATTGATCTACTATCATTTATCACATATGTAATCATAATAATAATATAATGACAAACATATAAGTAAACCTAATTCTTACAAAAACCATGAATCACATACCTGCATGCCAAGCATACAATACCAGTATGACGATCTGCTCTTACCCCAAAGTCTAGTGTTGCAACTTCACCTCGACAATCTGCATCTTCTACCTCAGCCAAAACATTAACATCATAACATACCAATATCATCATTATGACCTAATTGCATACAATGATATCACGATGCATGACAACATCAACCATGCCAACTTACACGAACAATACATAAGTGTGGAAAACACATAACCAGTCATACACACATGACGACACGTGTCCCAATTACACCAACAAATTTCCCATGACGACATCATTATAACCATGACCAACACCATGTGAATGAAACAATCATACATAGACCACAAGCATATTACACATGCATGCAACCAATATAAAAGCATGATCCACACACCAGCCATTGGTCCAAGATTTGAACCATGCTCTGATACCACTCTATAACATGCTCCTCCCACACTTACCCAAGTAATCGTCCAACCAGGGTAAACATGCGACAAGAGGCTACTAATATTACATTCAACCTCCTAGATGACCTTAAGGAAGTGTAACCAATGGAAACAAGACAAACACACCTTACACAACATCAACAACATCCCCAGGAGGTAGCCCAACCTTTCAGACCCCTGACCCCGGAGGGAGACTAACTTTTTTACCCTTATGGGAAATAGATGCATGCATACCAAGGAAAGGTAGCACCTAGGAGCCTATATTCATAGGCACAAAACAGCAAGCATATGGCCAAGGGCCCAATTTGTCAGTTATGTGCCTGCGAATCTGGGATTTGTGCCACCTTTTCAGCCCCAAATCCCAGGTCACTGCTAAGAACTTCATGAAACTTTAGGAGTTGATAAGTAACATTAAAAAAAGGTATGAAAGAAATCAAATCATCAGGAACTCATCTGGACCCCTCCTAGCCATGACAATAATTTCTTCAAACATGTCACAAACATTGCATCTACAAGTGTAAACATCATATTTAAACATAGGGGTCTCATACTTATCTAAGAATCATTAAGAAGCGTTTCTCCCTTACATCATTAGCTACAATACAATCTATTTGACCATAGATCCATTGTGCATGCATTAACAAGTAAAAACATGGATAGAGCCATACATCATCACTGATAAAATACTTGATTATAACCAAAATATTAACAATATAAATACCATGGATACAACAACAATATAATCCACATAATAGTGAAATTATACATAAAATACCAAAGGAATGAGCTATTCATTACTTAATGTAAAAACCAACTAGAGATGGGACTTCCACGTTCCACTCAACCATATATTGGCTGAGCCAAGTCTCACGTCATCCAATCGCCCCCGTGCCATATTCCAAGCATGAATGTGGGATCTTATCAAACACATCAATCACAGTCCATCCAAGTCTTCCAGAGGCCAAACCACCTCAACCCTTAACTAGTGATTCCACCTCATGGTCGGACATCACAACCATCATGGATTGGTCTCTATCCAAGTCATTCCAGGGCTTCAGAGTTTTTTTTCCAACCAGGGATTCCATGACTAGTAACTCAACCCCAACTAGTATAGGGATTCCAGAGTGTTTTTCCAATCAACACTTCCAGGACTAGTAACTCAACCCACCTACGACTTCCAAAACGTTTGTCCAACCAAGGCTTCCAAGACTAGTAACTCAAACCACAGTTGTTTGTCAGGCTTCCAGATATTTTGTCCAACCAGGGCTTCTAGGAACTAATAACTCAACCCAAAAACTAAAGGAATCATGAGAACCAACCAGAAAACAATCAATGGAAATAAACACACAACACCATGACAATCCACAAAATGAAAAGGCTAGGAAAAAATCCACATGGATACACCATGCATGCCAAAACTAGTGAGGAAAACATACATGCAACTCGATACCTGCACTAAGGACTCGATACCTGCACTAAGGACCTGTTGTAGATGTTGATCCCGATGTCATCTTGCTCTTTCCTTCTCTTCCCATTTCTTCTTTCTCCAAAACACCAAGTATCCACACTCTCCTGGAGTCCTCCAAGAAAACTATAAGTATCCAATAATATGAGAGAGAGAGAGAGAGAGAGAGAGTAATGAGAGAGCTCCAAAAATTCACTAACAAAAGCTTATCAATTTATCCTCGGAAGCCTTTTTATTAATGAGGCCTCTATTTCCTTCATTTTCTTCCTCACATGAAACCTGTGACATTTCACCTTCCTTTTCTCCTAATTTCCATTATTTTCATAAATAAAATGCCAATTAATGCCTCATGCCTTTCCAAATCCTTTGACTTTTCCAATTTCCTTTAGCCATAATAATTGAAATGAACACTCACTAGGATGTTTTGCCCACCATTCAGCTTGGAATACGTGTCCCACCAATCATGGTCTTATATTTTTACAAATATTTTTAACCACATTTGTTATAAGCTTTTTCAATAGTCAATATGGGACACAAGTTCTCTTTTTCACAATCAGGAGAAAACCACATTGAGTTACCAGATTCTATGTTGGGTTTAACAAGAGGATAAATATTAAGACTCTTAATGGTTTTTCCCTGAGTAATTTTCATATTCCCGGTCTGACATATGATGTAAGCATCGATGGTAGCAATCCATGGTCTACCCGGGATAAGGGGATGTCCTCATAGCTTGTCTTTGAGATTAAGAACCAAGAAATCAGAGTCCACCAAAACAATTACACCCTCAATAATTCCTTTTGGTTTAACTACATATCTATTAGCTAATTCCAGCATAGTAGGGGTTTGTCTCAACTCTTGTATTCAAAGGAAAGCACAAGCCTTCAATGTCATAATATAAATAGCAACTCTCAAATCTACCAAATTATTTGGAAAAATGATGCCCTGTATTTTTACAATGACTACAAGATTCCCAGGGCCTTCATATTTCATATGAATTTGTTTCCATACAATTAAATCAAATAGTTTTCCAAATACATCGATAGTGGGAAGATATTTAGACTTCCTCCAAGTATTGTTGACACACAACTCCATGATATTTTTTGCATAAATTCGCACGTCTTTAATAGCCTGCAAGAGAGGAAACTTAACACATGAATTTTGTAATTCCCATACCAAATCAAATTCGAGATATACTAGTTGTTTCATTACAGTTAATATTTCTAGAAATGGGGGAGCAACAGTTGTAACCTTAGTATTTTGTTGTTTTTTAATAGTCTCAATGGGTGGATATGATGTTGGTGGCATGGATGATTCTGATCCACCATAGCTTGCAATTGACGAATTTTTTTTAGTTTGAGTTTCAATCTTATCTTAATTAAGCCTTCCATTTTTTGATTGCTCATAAATTATTGGAGACTTTTCTGTAAAGGTTGTCTACCCCGATCTCAACATTATTTCATCACATTCTAAAGGGGGATGACAATAATCAGAAGTTTCTAATGTTTCTATAATTTGAATGGGTATGCTATTTAGATTAGGATTCAGTTATGCGGGCAAATCAGGGCATATAAAGCATTTGGGGTTAATTGGAGCTACGATTGCAGTGGTTACAATTGCTGCAGTGGTTGTGATTGGGGTAATGGTCCTAAAGATTTATTATTTGGACCAAGAGGGTGTTGTAAATTTTGAGGCCATGGTGACCCTTGAGTGGCCTGATTTGTCCATTGGGAAGGATATTGTGAATTTTTGGACTTTTCCAAGGTGGTCCAAAATATTATTGGTTTTTCGACAAGGATTTAGAGTATTTTTTATTCATCTAAGAGGGTGCAAAGTATTTATAACTCTTCCAAGATGGTACAGGATATTTTTGACTATGTCTGGATGTTCTAGGGTATTTTTGTTGATTATATTGACTATTAAAGAACATAGAAGAATCCCAGGCCCTATTTGGAAGACGATATTTCCATTGTCATTGTTGAGCCACATGGTAAACCAATTCAAATTCCTCCCCAAACTTCTTGTAGACATATAATTTATTCCTGACAGTAATGGAAAATGATCTATTGAGTTATCTTTTGCACAGATTGCACAAATTTTAATTGCATCTAATTGGCATTCCTTGCAGCCATGTTTTTAGAAATAGCGAGGATAAAAGATTGTTAATGTGTGTTCCATATTTTCCTATTTCCATTTCACCTGTAATACATCTAAATTTTTAGTCAAGGTACTTAGAATATTAGTTTCAAAATATTCTAACAAATTATTGAATTTTTCCAAGTAACTCACCCTCTAGTGATTCTGCTAGCTCTACTCAGGGGATCTCGTACTCCATGATTTCTCCTTATGATTCCTTGGGAACACCTGATACACAGCTTAATAATATCGTCATATTCTTCCTTTGAAATACCTCCATGTCCCATTAAATAAAGTGTTTCTACCATTCATCTTTCATCCCTCTAAGAAAGGAAATTTTCAATACCTCTTTAGGAAGAGTAGTATATGGTGACCTCAACGGGTTATATTGAGACCTCTCTGTGTACTTTTCTAAAGTGTCATCCTCTTTGTAAGTCATATTAAATATTTATTCTCTCAAATCCTCGAACTGACAATAGTCCTATTATTTTTTAAGAAAGGATTTTGTCATTTTATCCCAAGATTTAATGGTACCACCTCCTAATCCCATAAACCATCGTAACATTTCTCCCTTAAGGTATATGGGAATAGCTTTAGTTTTTGTGAATAAATGGTATAACCATATCCTTTGCATAGGACATAGAATTCGAACATGAATGCATCTAGATCTTCCGAATCCAATCCATGGAAATTCAGAAGACCATGTAGTGGTATATATTTCATGGGTGAATTTTCCTGCAGTTCAACAATAATAAATTCTATTTTTTGAAGTTGTTGTGGCTGATTAAAATTCTATTATTGTCAATACCCTTCTTTGATCTCAAAGTTAGGAGGTATTAATTTATAAGTACTAGTATATTGTTGAGATACTTGTTTTGGCTTTGAAGAAATATGTCTAGGCCTCACAACACTACCTAAGTCAAGGATCACAGTCCCTACCCTTGATATTGGTGTTGTAGGAGGATCTTGTTCAAATTTTTGAAAGTTTGGGTCACTTGTTTCACCTCCTCCTTCTCTCAAAATATAAGAGTTTCCCTCACTCTTATAATGAATATCAAGATATCGATTAACGAGGATTGAAAACTCCCCTCTTCTTTTACTTTGATACCAAAATTCAATTATGAATATCATCTTCCACTATAGCAGAGGATTTTTCCATAGGAGTAATAAAAAAGTACACCCTTTTACAAATATTAGGTGGTGTCCCACTGAAGCTTGAGATTATGTTTTCTGTATGATGTCATTTATAAAGGTCGGTCTCCCAAGGTTGACTTGGCCTTGAGCTTTGTTACTCACAGGAGTAATTTTTGGATTTGTTTCATTTTTATTTGTACCTCTATTTATTCTTATACTAATGCACATTATATGACCTGAAACTACCAGCCAAGGGCAAACTCCACCACAAGATTATCTAGAGTGTGTGTGCGGGTTCTTAACTTATGTCTTTAATATCCAACCTCTTGGAGTTAGGTGTGCATATATAGCCAATTAATAGTATGGTATCACTCTTTTGATAGCCTCCCTGGCAACATCGCTAAAATTTTGGGGCTTTTAATTGCTCAAAGAAAAAAATTAATCACCTAAACATTAATCTTATCAAAGCAGGAAGCGGATTTTTATTTCAAGGAAGTTGAAAAAAACATATGCAAGGAACTACTATGGACTGATATTGGTACTACATGAAATGATCTAAAATCCTAATTTTTAACACTGGAAAATTGTACAGCAGAAGATGACATTAATTAATGTCAAGCCAAAGGATTTACAAGGCAGGAAGACATTATGGAATGAAGAAAGTATTTAAAATCTCTAAGGTTTTGAGAAAATCAAATTTGAACTAGTCATAAAATGCTATTTGCACGCATTATCCTTCGAGAAGAGCACCTTTTGCGTGCCTTATTTCCCGATAAGTGTGCATTCCTGAAAGTGGAAAAATGTTTCTTTACGAGACCACACAAAGCAAAGGATAGTTACTCCTTACATGAAGCCACCTAAGACAGCCACCAACGCCTCCTTAGACACTATGTGAGCACACAAAGGAATATTTGGAGCACACAATGGAATCATACCTCTCCCTTGGGTCACCATCCACCATGTACCAAGGGAGGGAAGGAGGATTTGAAATCCCCTATATAAAGCCACCATGAGATGAAGAATGGGTGATCACATTATTATGCTGGCTAGAATTTCCTAGGCAATACCAACAGTGTGTGACCCGAAGCTGAAGATAGAGGGGACTTGATTGTTGGCTACCCAACAATATTAGTCCATCACAACAGAGAGAGAGGGAGTCTGCACAAGAGGAAGAGCTTGGAAAACAACATCCTTGCATCGGGACCTAGAACCATTTTCTAGGGGCCCTTTGGAAAGTGGGTAAAATTTCTTCTCCATATCATACGTTTAATAAGAAGAGGCCTAGAGCCATCGTTTGCATTATTATCATTTTGACTCTCTTCAATAGCTTTTGTATATTTGTGTTTTAGTTTTATTTTAATTTGAGCATACATTTGCATACTTTTTCCTCTAGATTGTATGCTTTTGGGCTCCACCACTTTCTGTCTGTTACCAATAGTTTATAGGGGTAGACCACACCCCTTAAAGTGGTGCAATTTCGTACACCCATGCATCAAATCCTCCACAACACTAATATTTCTATTAAACACAAATATGTTTTGTGCTCACCCTTACAATATTTCAGACCTAGCAACACTTAGAATAAAGAAGGAAAAAATGCAAAGAAAAAAAGACAAGACTAAAAATAAATTATATGTATAAACTAAACTGTAACCTTTCTTAATGAAATGAAATTAAAATGACAACTAATAAATCACACTACTTTGCATAAGAAATCAATCAAGGAACAACATATAAAAAAATTGAATCTTATTCTAATATCTTTTCGGTTTCATAACAGTTGGGCAATAAACCAATAACTATAACTAACAACAATACTTCAGGGAACAACCATAAAGAACTAAGGAACAAATATTATGTGTCTAAGGAAACAATTATCAAGAAATAGTGAAATAAACTAGATTGTTGTTAAATGTACAAATTATAAGCAAAACCCACAATAACTATTTACCTAGGCTTATGAAGAAATATCAATTGAATATGAAGAAACAACATGGGATTAAGGTAATATATTTTACACAAGAGAAAAAATACTTCATCCTTGGGAATGGGCCTAAAATTCCTAGGAATCAATTTGTCCTTAAAAGAAACTCAGATAGAAATATGAACAAGAAGGGCTGCACCGCAGCAAGTCCCTTCCTTGAGGTGGGGAGATTCAAGAAAATGATTAGCATCTAAAAAAAGAAGTGAGATTTTTTAATATCCACCAGCAGTTCCAAATGTGGCAGAGACAGTTCCACACACCGCAATGCCATATTAAGTTTAACTGCGTACTTGAAATCAATGCAGAAAAAATTTAGTTCTCAACTTACCTGAATTTCTTGTCTGGCGAAAATAACAAAGAATATTTGGATTTTAGTTATGGATTGACCTGAATTTCCAGTCCAACCAAAATAATTAAGAATGTTTGGCATAGATTGCCTCTGATTAGAAGAATAAATATGCTTATCTTAAATTGCATCTAAATTAAGGGTGATTTTGAAGCACCCCTGCAATTAAAAGCAACAGCACAAAGATTTTAGCTCTGGACAAATCTGAACTTATTGTCCGCCCAAAACAACAAATAATATTTGGATTTTTGTTGAAAAAATAACAAAAAATTCATATATCAGAAAGAATGTTTTACATATTCAATCGATCTTTAACCAGGGGAACAACACTAGTAACAAGTGGCCTTATGATCACACATCAAGGTCTTCTATGCTAACAAAAACCCCTGCCTCCTAGTGAGGCAAACATTGCAAAAATAATATTTGGATACTGACTTGAATTTCTTGTCTGACCAAAATAACAAAGAATATTTGGGTAGGATTGCTTGTAGATATGGCCAACATGATTCTAATGACACAAAAAGAATTCAAATCCTTGAGAGCAAAGAAGTGATGTTGGTGGGTTTTTTAATATGAAATACAGGATGGACATAGAGTATACATTGGAAGCTTAGTAGTATACTTCTGTTCAAATCCCATGGGAAATCAGAGTATCAGAGTTCAAATTATATAGCTTTGAAATAGAAAACATATAGAGTGAGATAAGGACAAAAAAATACCCTAACGTACCCCACCTTTACTCACCCCTTACATCCGCAAAGGGAGTTGAGTTTGCTCTTGATATTTTATGTACCGCCGAAATATGGAAGCCATGGGCTGAGCAATGAGGGTTTCAAACTTTGAAGTAAATGGGAAAAAAATATTAATGTTGAAGATCAACAAACCCCTTAATACAATTGAAAAAATAATGAAATTGACACAAAAAGACATAAACATTACTTGATACAGCCTTGCACTAAGAATCTGCATCCCTACAAATTTTGAAATCGAGAATAGAGATACATCTGCTAGTAAAATCCTAGAACTTGGTAATTCAAGTAAATTTATCTTGAGTTGAAACCAAAATAAAACTAGAAGGAAAATAAAATAAATAGATTTATTACCTAACTGCATATGTTTTCGGCTAGGGAAGAAGAATTAATGCACTGATTATACTAGCAAACAAATGGAATCCTGATGGCAACAGGCATAGTGGCAAATATCATACAAAAAAAATCCTGAACAAAAAATGTGAACCATTGAAAATCCATAAAACGAGAACAAAATTTGTAAACTAGGTGGAGTATCATAAGATCCACAGGGGATAGTTACCTGTCAATAGACCATTCAAAAGTTGATATAGGTTGTAAAACTGCTACTAGAAAGGCTTATTTGAAATCTTAACCAGTTATGCGGTCTCAAACAAAATAGTGACGGAAAACTGAGTGCCTACACCAGAAAAGAGAGGACTAACCCGAAGTGGTTATATAATGACGAGATAGAATATTAAATTCCCTACTAGTGTGACAAGGCACACAGGTAAGGCACCACAATAAAGTAGATTGACAGAAAAATTAATTCACCATAAGCCTCTAAAAGAAAAATTCATTCAAATGCTTACATCGGAAGGTCTTAAAGCCATAAATATGAAAAAAATAATTAAAAGCAAAACTAAATATTATAAACCAAATTAATACATAAAACATAAAATATATGACATAAAATATATGCTACATGCCCTCTCTAAATTGCCTTGCATGCAGCTACGTGCACTTGTTAGCTCTTACCAGCTACTATTATACAAATCTCAGGCTGGGAAAAAAGACCCGCCTCTACCTGGCTCACGAGTATGACTGTCAACGAACGACACGTGCCGCATGTTCCCAATTGCTAGTAATTTATGGGATGGGTTGTAATAACACGACAATATCAATGTACATCGAAGGTTATCAGAGTAGCCTGGTAAGTATAATTGCACCGGAGACCGACTTTGTATAAGTGCTTTGGGCTAGCATTTTCCAAGAATGGCGCATGAGAATGTTTGAAATAACTGGCAGCCTATCCAAGTAGCCCAGCTCGAATCTCAACCAAGCTTATTATCAGAGTGCAACAAATATCCCAATTGATAATTCCAGTCAAATAGGGCAACTCCTCGCTCACCTGATTGTAAAGGCTGAGATTTCTATCATCGTCATTTTGAATATGTTCTGCAGCTTTTTTCTATATAGATAAGTGTGTCTCTGCCCTTTCGAATGCATATCTCCGAGCGATATCTCTTCATGAAAGAAGGGGAATGCCCCTAAGAAAGTAGATCGGTCTGACTTTCTATAGCTCGCTCAATTCAACCATCATCCTTAGTAACCAAATGGGAGTATCCTGAGCAAAGCCTCTTGCTTGATATCACCAACCGATTTCAACAAGATCAGAGATCTGAACCCGCCACCATCAAAAATTGGTTGCAGAGGCTCCACCATTGTCTCCATGATGCCAAAATTGTTGTGGAAACGGTGTCTACAATGTTTCCTCTACACCCCAACAATCATTGCTTCAACCAGTACTGTCGTCGAGCTTTGTGGGATCGGGCATTAAAGACCACCAGATGTGACTCCAAATATGGTTGGAAAATGAAGATCATCAATTTCGCATAATTGGTGTTTTCGGCATGGGAGGCATCGGCAAAACATCTATGCTCCAAGCCGTCCACAACACCTACAGAAAAGGTAACTTGTTCGAAGCCCTAATTTGGACTGTTGTTTCTCAAAATTATAGAATTTTAGGGTTGCAGGGTGATATTGCAAGGCAAATCAATTTCAATCTGAGATAGCAAAGATGGAGCTTTACTCGTTTGAAGTATGGATTTGAGAAGTGATTTTAGTAGCTAATTTGCATCTACAGAGTATAAGGAGATGGGCAGAAGAGAAATACATGTACAAGTGGAGCTTACCTCAGAGGAAGTTGCAGAAAAGCTTGAATCCAGAGAACCAATAGATACCAAAATCAGCAATGATTACCCCTACGGATGTTGTTCGTGCAATGGGATATGGAACTTAATATGAAATTGTATCTGCATATGCTCCTTATGTCAGTAGCGAATGATAGGGGTCTGTTTCTAATTTACTACTTGATTTCCCACAGAATGACTGACATAGGCAACAAAGCAAGCAGTTTCAGAGCGAAAAGTTAAGGCTGCGGAAGTAAAGGAATGGACACCACATGCAGTGAAGATAGAAGCACCGGAATTTGAACAGTGTGGTGCGGAGAAGAGAGAGAACAACCTTCAATGTGTCTTCAAGTGAACAGTCTTGAAGGTGTCGGTTTTCAAAATACATGTAGATATGGCGAATGTGGTGAAGTTTTGCAGAAATAATACATCGACTGCATGTATAGTTAAAATTCATATGGTTCATCCAAACATTTATTGCTTTAGTTTAATGCTAGCATTAGTTTCTTAATTTCAAAATGTTAAGAGAAAAAGGAGAATGTAGCCTAGGTTTATAGCCTCCCCGCCTCGGGAAGAGGCCAATAAGATGAAATTTTGTTTGCATATACTTAAGCTGAAAAACATTGGCTATCCTGGAATTTGGACAAATAAATCAGCTCAAACTAATGCTATCTGCCCAATTTTGATTACAATAGTCCCTCCACAGGCGCGGCAGGGACTAATAAGAGAAAATTGAAACCAATTGATATTTATTTACATTTAAAGTCTTCATGAAGTAAATACAACCAAAACTCAATGCACGGCTCTACCTAAAATTTAATAATTGTTCATCTTTTGCCAAAAGTGATTTCCTTTGTTTATATATTACAAAAAGATATTACGATAGAATGTCCTTTGAATCAGGGATTCTCGGGATTTTATTTCTAAATTAAGATAAATCTTTGATCAAATGACTCCTTATTATAGGAAAAACACATGCCTAGATAAACCAAGAATCATCCTGGATGAAACTGCTCTGTTTCCACCTTCGAAGCCCCTATATATAGTTAAGTCTTGTTACATGAAACGTTAGCTCAATCATAAATAAAACGACCATGTTTTTTTTTTTAACATAATTTCATGAAAAAAAATAACTTTTACCTAGTTTTGGATCATAATGAGAAAGAGATTATGAGTATGGATTAAAAAAGACAACAAATAAATATGAAAACCAGGGAGTTAAGTAAAACAAATGAAGCAATTACAAGGCCCAACATGTTTTTAAACATGCAACAATTTAGGACATATTTCATTTTAAAATTAATTAATACTAGATTATACCATAATGTAGAAATGTAGTTGGTAGGATAATTTTATTCAATTATTGTTGTAGTTAATTTAGTTAGCTCTTGTATTTAACCTCTATATTTTAATTATTTTAGTTAAATTAGTTAGTCGTTATATTTAAATTATGTCTTTCAATTTATATAGCTAAATTGAACAATTGAGAGGAGTATTGTTATAATAATTTCTATAAACATGGTTATATAGTTTATTTTCTATAAATAAGTTAGAAACAAGATCTTGTATGTTTATTCCCCACAGGAAGACTCTTTGTACTAAGAAATTAGCCAAGGAAGCTAAGACTTTAAAAATGCATATATAGTGCATAAAATTTGTAAAATTTATACATTTTGGAATTGATAAATAAGTAGGTTATGTTGATAGATGTAGTGTTTCATTTCATAAATGATCTGATCCTACAACTTTTTCTCGTTGTTTCCATGGAACACACCAATTTTTGTATTATTTTCTTTTGTATTTGACCTTAAAAAATAAGTAAATATAAGAAACTAAGTTGGAAACAATTTCCACTTGAGTCCTCTTAGTATTTTTCATTTTTCCTTTTTCAAAAAGAATGAATTGGTAGAAAGGGGATAAGCTAGGTACATTTCTTCCTAAATATCCTATAATTCCAATTTCTAGAAAATGAATAAAGAAAGAAGATTTTACATCAACTTCTAAAAGTATTGAGAAAGAACCCAAGAATATAGTACAATGAGAGATTCTAGATTTTGATCTTTGATGATTTGGATGTGTTGGAAAAATATGTAAATATTTTTATTAAGGACTTGATTCCTAATTTAACATGGTATATAGTTAGGAAGGACATGAAGAGTTATGTGAGGAAGAAAGAGAAAAAACATGACATGGTAGGCATACTAGGCATGAAAAGGAAGAAGAGGAGGAGGAGGAACCTCCCTTTCCTCTAACGGATGCAACCAATGACACTAAAATGAATATATTATCCTTCAATTATTTGAGTAATTTATGGGTCTCCCATCAAGGATACTAATAATTTCTTGTTTAAATTAAAATTCTTATGTAGAATTTATGATTACAAAATAGACTCTCAAAATTTAAGGTTGTTTCATTTCACTTTGGAAGATATTGCTTTATTATAGTATGTGGGAATGAAAGGAGGAAATATACGCACTTGGGAGGAAATGAAATATGTTTTCCTATATAAATACTATTGTAAATAAAGGGAAACAAGAGATGAGGTATTTCATATGACATAAATATTGGATGAAACTCTGGAAGATAATGGTCAGTGGTTTCGGTTTAGTTGCAAATGTTTTACAATTAGTAAATTAGATGATGAGTCACTTAAGTTGGTATCACTCAAAGGTGTAAGGGAAGAAATGATGAAGTCTTCCTCATTGGTTTTGGAGATATATATAAGTTCAGTTATGATGAAATAAGAGAGATGTCTAAAAATTCTATAAGATAAAAAATTAGAAAAGGAAAAGGATCGAGAACTGTGATAACTCCAACGTAAAGGAATATTAATATTGGATCATGGTCCTTTAGGACTGCATTTTTGGGATTAAATAATAGTATTTTTGTAGTTTTAGTCGTACGTGCTAAGAAATTCAGATTCAAGGGGCTTTGGGGTAGGTAAAAGCCCCTTCATGAGTTGTAATGGGCTAAAGGGTGACTCTAGGAGTCTCAAACCACGGTTTGAGGACCTTAGTATGAGCACATGCTAAGGTATAAGTAGAAGTCTAGATCGAGTTGGATAGACAATTTTTTATGTAAATTGATGTTGATGATAGATCTCTGAAGTAAGTCTGTGTTAATCGTTTTGTTTCTAAAAGGCTATGCTGGCTGTGTGTGCGGAGACCTTAGTCCGACTGTGTGTGGACCCCGCTAGCTGTGTGCACGGGTGGATCTGAAGGAGTATAAGGGTTTATGTGGACTGTAAAGGGTTTTGAGAACATCTAATGAATAAATATATTGATAACTCCGAATAATAAATGCATTTGTAATATTTTTCTGTGATCTATTTTTGCATATGATCTATGTTTCATGTTTATGATTATATTACATGTGATTAGACCAGTTGCGTACCTGTTTTACTGTTGACATGAATGTTTAACACATAGATCCATTATTGTAAGGGTTGAACATCACATTGTTAGAACAGTTACGGGGATTTCGGATCTACTATCTGTGCGCGCGCAGGGTTAGCCTATGTAAGTTGACTTAGGGTTTTTGGTTAGGGTTTATGGTTAGGTTTTCTGGTGCGCAAGACAGACTGTTAATAAGTAGATCTGAGGCCACCCACTTCATTTGATTCTCTCTCAGGTTGTGAAAAACCTGGTTCTAGCACCCCACCATACTACTTCGGGTGAGACTTTAGCTTACGCAAGTAGGTCATTTCCAAAAGGGCCAATAGTAAGAGGGCTTTGTTGGTTACGCACTAACTTTGAACCTAGTTCAAGACCCCTCAAGCCAACAAATGGTTCTGTTGTCATGACCGGGATCATTTTGAGAGAGACTGGGTGATGTGGCAGCGATAAAAAACTGAATTAGAAGACTGGTTTGAACAAAAATATAATAATTTTCCATCAAAGAAAACATAAGTAAGAAGCTATTTACTGAATATTGGAAATAGAAGTATATTTTTATAGGGGTTCACAAAATATTCTTTGTGACCTTTGCACATGAATTACAGGAGTGGCTGCTAAGGTTATCTGAGTTTCAGACCTACTAGAAGGACGATAAAATTACTTAGTGGTCACCTGAGTTGATCCAACAGTTATAAAAGGTTGATAACAACATTACTCAGACTGTAGACCATTGGGTTGAGAGTATTCTGGGTAGATTTGTGACAGAGTTTGCAGTTGATCAGTTTGTGTCATATTCTAAAGTAGAAAGAAGGTTCTTCAAAGGACCGAGAGGTAGGTTCATGCACTATCTACCTTTTTTGATTAAAATTCTATTGTGCGAAAAGGGTGTTATGTGCAGTCACACTGAGTGAATGTCCCAAAACGAGTTTGAAATAACTATGCACAGCGGAAAGTAATTCCGGGTTAACCAAAGAGGTGAAAAATCAGTATATAGCCCTCTGATAAATCTGCCTAACAGTGATACAAAGAGTGGTGAAGCTATGCATGCAGGAGGTAACCCTCCAACCACCCCACAGTTGAACTCGCGCAAGGGTAGGTCATCTCCTACTCCACCTCCACCGCCACTAGGGGGTGATATGGATGCACATATGAAGCTACCCACCTTCAAGGGTCTGATAGATGAAGACATGGTTAGGTTTTGGTTTGTTGAAAATGCAGTATGGACTGCACAAAACGTTAACACCATTTTTTTCAAACGAGCGCAGCTAGCTATGAAATTCAAGGGTCGAGCACCAGATTGGTTTATGGGATATCTGACTCAAAACGCTAACCCCACCGTCGATGAGATCAAGAAATATTTGAAGCAGCAATTCAGAAAACTGAAGTCCTACTCTCAATGTGTAAAAGAGCTTAAAGAAATCCGACAAGAGCCAAACGAATCTGTCTGGGAGGCATATCAGCGACTGAAGCACACTATCAGCAATGGAGGATTTGTCTACAATGATAAGCAACACAAAGAGTGGTTTATTGCCATGATCCTGCCACATCTACATAGCCCCATGAATCAAAAAAATATTTATTCTCAGGCTGAAGCTCTTGAGGTTGCCATGAAACTGGAAGCCACACCCAAAACTGATGACCAATTTGGAACTCTGCAAATCCAGAGTCAGTTAGAATTAATGCATCTGAAAATTCAGAACCTGCTCAAGGACAAGGGGAAGGAGCTTTGTGCATAGGTATGGTGCATACGTTGTAAAGGTTCTGGTCACACAAAATATTGGTGCCCCTTGCTCTAGGATTATATGCAAGTAGGATGACCAAATCCATTGTGACCTAGGAGTGCTACAGGATCGAGCGGTACCCCCACGCTATGGTGCGCTGACTGTCAAGAAATTGGTAGACACGACTCAGACTACCGCTGATCAGAGCGCGGTCTTCCTTGAACCCTTCGCTGCCTCCATCAAGGAGCTGAAGATGAAATGAATATTCCAGCACCTCTGTCACTTGGGAAGAGTCACAGGATTGTGTTGGGGGACTGTTGGAGCAGGGTCCTTTAGGACCACATTTTTGGGATCAAATAATAGTATTTTTGTAGTTTTGAGTGGTTCACGCTAATAAATCCAGAGTCAAGGGTATTTGGGGCAGGTCAAATCCCCTTCATGAGTAGTAATGGGCTAAAGGGTAAATCTAGGAGTCTCAAACCACGGTTTGAGGATCTTAGTATGAGCGCAGAATAAGGTATAAGTATAAGTCTAGATCCAGTCGGATAGGAAAGTTTTGATGTAAATTGATGCTGATTGATGCAGGGGCATCCAAATAGATTTGAATTAAATTTGAATCCGAAGCTGAAAAGGCGGCTATGCAAACAATCACACAAATTTGGGACAAAAATTTGTTAAAACCGAATTAGTTTTCTATAACTGATGATCTGCCAGGTGTGCATTTGAGAAGATGTAGGGTTTTTTTGGATCTTAACTGATTCATGTTTCTTGTAAGTCTTTATATGAGAGTCTGTAATGTGTGATGAAGAGGAGAACGAATGCAATGTAGTCATAGGAGGAAGTACGTACTGAGGCTGAAATGCCTTAGATGTAATCTTGTGTTTGTATATAAAATAGCAATATACTGTTATATGGTTTTTCTGTGTATCTGTGTATCGAATTGTGTTTCTTCATAGTTTAATTGTATAAGTTAAACGCTGAGATATTAGATTGTAAGGATCGATGGCCATTTAATAAAGATGTGTCGTGAGTTAGTCACAGAGTATGGCGCATTCAATTACATTAAAACCTGTATAATCGATGTGGAAGGAACGAAGAAATTTTTTCTTTGTTGAGAGCTAAATGATAATTCGAACAGACTTGTCGAATTACAGAGCAAGGAGAAGGTCTGCAGAGGAGTGGAATTATACTCATATCGAACCCTAGTTGAAGCGTAGCAGAATAGTGAAATCGAGAAGGCGGAAGCATGCGATGAGGTTACAATTTGAATGCAGAATCGTGAGATGACGTGTTGTGGAATTATGGTGGAAATCCTGTTTTAAATGCACAACTTAAAGTTGAGTGGTTTTGGGAACAAAACCACCGAACTAGCATGGCTTTTGGAGCTTGAGCGATTGCGATCCATGGAGATCTAATGATGGTTGTGCCGGAAATTTCGTGGAGGTTTAACAAAGGTAATGAACCGAAGTTTTATGACTTGAACTTTGTTAACATTTGGAATCAGATATATGTGGGTCAACAGATTTAGATGTTGTTAATATCACATTGCCGAAGATCGAACATTGGGTCTTAAAGTGTTTAAGAGATTGGAGATGGGTTTAGTGCCTCCGATAGATGTCTATATTTATATGAAGACAATGGAGTGGTGCAGCAGAAGTATAATGGGCCTATAACCCACATGTCCCAAGATCGAAGTATCGAGTTTATGAATCTGCATTTTTTATACAGTTTTGAGTTTGTGGGTTCATTTTATTATATGAAAGGTGAACCTTCTTGTAGTGGGTTTCGCTTGTCATCAAGTGGTATCAGAGCGGGAAAATATTTCCTGCGAGAAGAAGGAGTTTGCGTACAGAGGAAGAAGAGGTACAGTTTTGTGAAGTTTTGTAAGCTTGTGATTTTTTATGTTTTGTGAAGGTAGCAACAGAAGAAGGTGAGAAGATTGCAGCAGCCTAGAGCAGGAGTGCTCAAATGGTTCCACAGGAGCGAACCTGAGAGATGCCAAAAGACTGAGCTCAGGAGAGAAGCTTGGTGAGGTATCTAGTAGCAGGGAGGACTTGCTATTGCAAAGGTTTTGTTGTAGCTCACAGAGAAAAATTCCACAGAGGACGTGGGTAGAATTGTTTAGGAGATGTTGCTACAAGAATATCACAAAGAGCAGTTCCACAATGATGTGGGTAGAATTTCTGACAGCTGTAGAAGCCATATGACCAGGAGGTAATAAATTTTTGTGGAGAGTCTGATGCAGGGGCATCCAAAAATATTTGAATTAAATTCGAATCCGAAGCTGAAAAGGCGGCTATGCAAACAATCACACAAATTTGGGACAAAAATTTGTTAAAATCGAATTAGTTTTCTGTAACTAATGATCTGCTAGGTGTGTGTTTGAGAAGATGTAGGGTTATTTTGGATCTTAACTGATTCACGTTTCTTGTAAGTCTTTATATGAGAGTCTGTAATGTGTGATGGAGAGGAGAACGAATGCAATGTAGTCATAGGAGGAAGTACGTACTAAGGCTAAAATGCCTTAGATGTAATCTTGTGTTTGTATATAAAATAGCAATATACTGTTATATGGTTTTTCTGTGTATCTAATTGTGTTTCTTCATAGTTTAATTGTATAAGTTAAACACTGAGATATTATACTATAAGGATCGATGGCCATTTAATAAAGATGTGTCGTGAGTTAGTCACAGAGTATGACAGATTCAATTACATTAAAACCTGTATAATCGATGCGGAAGGAACGAAGAAAGGTTTTCTTTGTTGAGAGCATAATGATAATTCGAACAGACTTATCGAATTACAGAGCAAGGAGAAGGTCTGCAGAGGAGCGAAATTATACTCATATCGAACCCTGGTTGAAGCGTAGCAGAATAGTGAAATCGAGAAGGCAAAAGCATGCGATGAGGTTACAATTTTAATGTGGAATGGTGAGACGGCGTGCTGTGGAATTCTGGTGGAAATCCTGTTTTAAATGCGCAACTTAAAGTTGAGTGGTTTTGGGAAAAAAACCACCGAACTCACATGGCTTTTGGAGCTTGAGCGATTTCGATCCATGGAGATCTAATGATGGTTGTGCCGTCAATTTCGTGGAGGTTTAACAAAGGTAATGAACCGAAGTTTTATGACTTGAACTTTGTTAACATTTGGAATCGGATATATGTGGGTCAACAGAATTAGATGTTGTTAATATCACATTGCCGAAGATCAAACATTGGGTCTTAAAGTGTTTAAGAGATTGGAGATGGGTTTAGTGCCTCCGATATATGTCTATATTTATATGAAGACATTGGAGTGGTGTAGCGGAAGTATAATGGGCCTATAACCCACATGTCCCAAGATCGAAGTATCGGGTTTATGAATCTGCATTTTTGATACATTTTTGAGTTTGCGGGTTCATTTTATTATATGAAAGGTGAACCTACTTGTAATAGGTTTCACTTATTCATCACTGATGATAGATATCTGTAGTAAGTCTGTGTTAAGCGTTTTGTGTCTAAAAGGCTCCTGCTGGCTGTGTGCGCGGAGACCTTAGTCCGACTATGTGCAAACCCTGCTGGCTGTGTGTGCGGGTAGATTTGAAGAAGTATAAGGGTTTATGTGAATTGTAAAGGGTTTTTGAGAACATCTGATGAATAAAGATCTGTTTTGGATAACTCTGAGTACTAAATGCATCTGTAATCTATTTTTGTGATATGTTTCTGAGTATGATTTATGTTTCATGTTTATGATTTATATTACATGTTATTAGACATGTTGCGTACCTATTTTACTGTTGACATGAATGTTTAATGGATAGATCCATTATTTTAAGGTTTGAACATCACATTTTTAGAATAGTTAAGGGGATTCCGGATCTAGTATCTGTGCGTGCACAAGGTTAGCCTGTGTAAGTTGACCTAGGGTTTTTGGTGCACAAGACAGACTGTTAATAAGTAGATATGAGGCCACCCACTTGATTTAATTCTCTCAGGGTGTTGAAACTTGGTTTCAGAACCCCCCCATACTTCTTCGAGTGAGACTTTTTCCTGCGCAAGTAGGTCATTTCCAAAAGGGCCAGTAGTAAGAGGGTTTTGTTGGCTACGCACTAACTTTGAACTTGGGTCAAGACCCCTCAAGCCAACAATTACTAATGTAACTAATGGTGAAATCATAAATTTATTAGAGAATATGAAAACAATAATTTTAAATTCAATATCTATCTAGTTAGATGTTTTACATGAAAGAAATAAACAAGTGGAAAATGATAAATCATTAGCTATATTTTGTCTAAGATGCACTAATAAACATCCAAAAAATGAGTGTCCACTTGCTACAATAAAAGTATGCCACATTTATTTAGAAAATCATGATGTTAGTAATTTCTCACAATTGTTAGGGTTAAGGGTAGCATATCAAATCATTGAACAGAACGTGGAACACATCAATTTTATTAATTAGTGAATGTTTGGAAAAACTCATAAATATTTTTCTAGGATGAATCAAGATTCGCGATATTTCACCCAATCTTGTCCAAATCAAAATTGGTATTCCTCTAAATAAAATGCCAATTTGTAGCCTCAATCTCAATTTATGTCCAATCAATAACCTTTTCAAACACCTCTTCCAATGCCATGGTGTTATCAAATACCTCATGGTCAACAATCATATACATTCCAAGGAGATTAATGGCCAAATCAATAGCAATCTTCTATACTTTAATAAAAATGGCCACTACAACAACAACAACAATTGTTGCCACCACCTCCAATTCAATCCTCTAACCATGCTCCTGTAAGACCATCTCAATGTCCTATCCAAACAAATCCAAATCCAAACATTAAAGTTTGGAAAATGAATTGATTAAATCAATAGATTTAATTAATCCAAAGAAATAACCTTGGTTATAGCAATCAACTAAATTATACTCACACATATACAATTTTTATGTTAGAATCTCAAGTAGTTTCTCTTAGGTCCATATGAAATTTAGGGGATTGAAAAAATACCTTAAATTAAGGTGGTGAGAGATGAAGAAGAAGAAATGGGGAATGAAATAGATCTTGCAGATAGACCCTAACACCATGGTTCAATATGACACAAAACATGAAAAGGAAAATATGGATATATTTCCTCCCCTTCTAGAGAGCCTTGTCAAAGTGAAAACTCGTCCAAAACCTACATTTAATATCATGGAGGAATTAAAAAATTTATGTGTAAAAAATACTTTGATTTAGGCTATAAAATATGTACCAATTTATAACAAATTTACAAGGGATTTGTGCATAAAGAATCCTAGAAGGACAAAACAATGTCCCCCTATTATCCATGTCATATGGAAATTATTTGGCCTTATATTAAGAGAAACTATTAGGCCAAAATACGAATATTCTGGTAATATAATTATACAAGTTTGTATTGGAAGAACATTCATTCCATATAATTTAGTGGCTTTAAGAGCTACAATAAACATTGTGACTAAATATATCATGCAAAAATTAAAATTCAACAGCTTCTGAGACAGACACCAGCAATTTTACAAATGGTTGACAAGTTAGCATATAAACCTGATAGCAGTTTGGATGATCTCCAAGTGACAATTGACCCTTGGGAATACCCTACAAATTTCATTAGATTGCATACTTAATCTAGTTTAAGGAGATAGCTTGTGATTTTTATTAGACAATGGTTAGCATTCGCAGATGCTTATATTGAGTATACATATGGGAATATGTTTATTTCTTAAGGAGAGGTAGAAAAGAAACTTACATTATATCCACTAGTTAATTTTATTCTAGACTTGAAATAACCACTATAAATACCTCCAAATGATGGAAAGGATTACTAGCTTGAATTATCTAAACCAATTCTCACAATAAATTTGGATTTCGTTCTAAAATAACCAACTAATAACATTATTATTTCTAATTTCATGCGGAATCTATATCCTTCAACAAATAAAATTAGAGAATTTTTCAAAAGAGTTAAATAAGAACAAGCAATTTCCAGTACAAAGTCATAATCACTTGGTTTTTATAGTTCATTCTTACATTCTTCTAAATACAAAATCCAATATCCATACCTAGAGGAGTACTTTGTTGATGAATCCATGAAATGCATAATTAAAATTGTTTAACCTTTTCCGTGAAAATCATTGAATATATATAATCAACTATAGTTGTTTTAGCAACAATAGTTGCAAGAATTATTTCATAAATATTTGTTAGCATTTTCTTAGGATTATAAATATATGATAGGAATAGATTGATTTATTAATATAAATCATATTCATATCCAACATGGAGCAATTCCTATCAGACAGTTGCTACCCCAAATGAGCCTTGTCCTTTAAGACATTATGAAAGAATAATTCCAAAAACTTTTGACATCCAAGTTCATTTACCGTGTTTCATCCAGTTACTGGGTTTCACCACTTGTCATGGTTCCAAAAAAAGAGGTTAAATGGTGAATTTGTGTTGATTACAGATAAATGAACAAAGCCACTAGGAAGGATCATTTTCCCTTATCATTTATTGATTAAGTTTTGAATCTATTAGTAGTAAATAAATATTTTTGTTTCTTGGATGGTTTTAGTGGGTATAATCAAATTCAAATTACTCAGGAGGATCATAATAAAACTATGTTTACTTGTCCTTGGGGAACATCTATCTATAGAGTTTTGTTGTTTGGATTATGTAATTCACCCACAATAGTCCAAAGGGTTGTTTTGAGCGTATTTTATGGTTTTATTCCTAAAAATATTGAAGTCTTCAAGAAGGATTTCATAACTTTCGAAGATGACTTTGATGAAGCATTGCCTAAATTGGAAAAAGTCCTTCAAAAGTGTAAAAAAAATTTCCTATCCTTTAAGTAATGAACAACATTTTTTTAATGATGAATGAAGAAATTTTAGGACATCATGTTTCAACAAGTAGAATTTAAATAGATCCTCAAAATATCATTGTCATAAGAAACTTATATGTTACTAGAAACCAAAGGTATGTGTGAGGTTTCTTAGGATTGTTGGCTATTATAGAAGTTTTATCCAAAATTTTATTCAATTATATTTTCCATTATTTTCTCTACTATTAAAGGACACATAATGCATTTGAATAACATCCATTCAACAAGCATTTGATACTCTTAAGGAAAATCTTACAACTAGTTCTATTTTACAAGGGCCTAAATGGAAATCATCGTTCCATATTTATTCTAATGTGTCTGGAAATAGTTTAGGTGTTGTATTAGGACAAAATAAAGATACAATAATGCATGCAATATATCACATAATCAATAATATTTTTAATGCAACACTGAATTATACACTAATTGAAAAATAAATTTTAGCAATTGTTTACGCCATTAAGAAATTTTCCCATTATATCATAGGATATTCTACATATTTTCACATATATCACTCATAAATTTAGTGTCTTATGAATAAACCAATAATAAATGGTAGAATAACCTATTGGATATTACTTGTGTATGAATTTTACATAACTATACTTGATAAACATGGTTGTGAAAATGTCATTGCAAATTTCTTTCAAGGATTGATATCAATAAAGTGGATGAACCTATGGATGATTCATTTCCAAATAAACATATATTTGTAGTATCACTTATCACACCATTGTTTGCAGAAATTACAAATTATTTGGTAACAAATAAAGTACCTCAAATCTTCTCATATTGGGAGTGTTATTCCATAATTAGTAAAAGTGCATTTCATGGATAAAAGGCTATTTATTCAAGTTAGGACCAGATCAAGTTATTTGATATATCAAAGAATATTAATTATATGACATATTAAAACCTAATTTTGAGCCACGCAGATGATATTTTGCAGCCTCAATAACAATAAAGAAAATACTTTCCACTAGTTATTACTAGCCAACAATTCACAAGGATACTAAATAATATGTTAGGCATTGTGATGTTTGTCAAATAATGGTTCATCCTAAAAAATATGAAGAAGTGACAATAAATCCATTGATTTCACTAGAGTTATTTTAAAAGTGGGGTGTCCAAAGAAATAAAGTGGTTTAGAAATTTTGAGCATATTCACTAGATATGGAATAGCCAAAGAAATCATGCCAAATTGTGGAGCATAATTTACATCAAAGCTAGTAGAGGATATTGTGAATATCTATAAAATAAAACATAGAAATACCACACAATTTACCACCCCAAGGTAATAGATAGGTGGAGGTAACAAATATAGAATTGGATAACATCTAGATAACATCAATTCAATTCCATTGCAGGGATTGGGCAAACAAAATTCCAAAAGAAATATGGGCATATCATACCACCTAGAAAACATCAACAAGATTTACACCCTATGAATTAGTGTTTGGTAAAATCATATTATTTCCAATAGAGTTTGAAATAAAAACCTTGCAAACAATAATATATTTAGGGATGAATATTTTAGTAGCACAAAAGGAACAGATAGCCCCACTTAATCAGTTATGTCACTTCAAACAATAAAATTTTCAACATACTAAAACTATTCAACAACAAAGTGTCTGCTTGCATGATTAAATTTTAAAAAATAACTCATTCCAATATGGAGACTGGGCCTTATTAATGACTCAAGATACAAGTATTTCTATGGAAAATTGACCACAAGATGTTTAGGACCATATGAGTTCAAAATGTGTGTGAAAATGGAATTGTTAAATTGAGGACATTTGATGAAGAACATTTACCACTTTTAGTAGATGGTCATTGTCTCAAGTTGTACAAGAAACCCATCATTAAATAAGAATTTGCAATCAATATAAACCAAAAACAATATTTGAGTGTGGTTGATGGCCTTTTAGATCTCAACCTAGCCTATCTAATTTTCTATATATAATATTTTATGAAAAAATCTTCTTGTAGTGAAAGCCAATGATGAAATTATGAGTAGCAACAATTTTTGAAAACCAACAATGGAATTATGAGTAGCAATGATTTTTGAAAACAAGAAATGGTAAAATTCATTATAAAGGAAGAAAAAACTCTTGTAATGAAAACTAGAAATGGCATACAAGCCATAATAATCTCTTAAAACCATAACTGGTAAATTGTACTATGGGATGAAAACTTTTGTTTTTCTACCTAAAATTTATACAACAAATTTTTAATTCTATATTTCTATCTAATGCAGAAATATTATTCAACATATGCTTTATTGCAAACACATTCTATATCAATTTCCTTTTTCAATGTATACTTATTAGTTTCTATAGAAAATTTCACCAACAAATGTTTTTCTCAACCACTACAATACCTCATTGGTTGTTGAAATTGTTTGCAACAACAAAAAGAACTTTCAATATGATGACCAAATATTCTGTAGCAACATACAAATAACCAACAAACTTGGGATGTGCTATTATTATGAAAATGAATACGGAATAACACAAATAGTAAATAATATAAGTAATAATTATGAAAGGACATGTCTCAAAAGACATGATTACTTAGGAAAGGGAACTCCTACCTAATATTTATACATATCCCATCATTGTATTCAATCATATCACTTTTGTGCATTCAAAAATTTATATATCCTATGATGGATATTCTCGCATTCCATATATTTTCAATATATGTGCGATAATGAACTTTGTTTGTATCATTCATATCAAAGCCATGTCTGATATGAACTTTGGTCACATTAAATTTCAACAGAGTTTCTCTATATCTAGTATTTGACCAATAACATATCGTCCCTTGGTTAATTACAATTTTCAAAAGAAAAACAAATCGGGAAAAAAAAAACAAAAAACAAAAATATCAAAAAAGGGACACAAAAGAAAAAGTTAAGGGCCAAGTCATATAGCCAAAAAAAAAGAAGAATCGTTTAATTCAAACATTGTACCAGTCACCACTAAACAAGCTAGCGAGTCCTCGTGATAAAATTTGAAGGGTTGGTGTTAATTTCAATTAGAAGGGAATATATTCATGCAATTGTTCCATAACGAAAAGCTTGAAAAAAAATAAAAAATTAATTGAAAACAATGTATTATTTCTACATTTAATTTTCAATCGAATTTATTCCAACCATTGTCTACTATCAAACAACAAGGTGATTAGGCTTGTTTAGTGTTAATGCATGACCCAGGTTCAAACCCTCCTATGTAACTTTAACATCATATATACCCCCCACATAGCCTCAGAACTTAGCTAAATAGATTCCATAAGATGTATTTGTCAATAAAAAAATATTGCAATATACAATTTTTTGTTTGTTTGTATCTTAAGCATAACCAAAATATGCATTAAGAAATTCCTCGTGTTGGAATTTTCGCATAAGAAACTCCCCATGATATAGAATATGTGATCAAAACCTTTGCATGGATGTTGGAAATTGAATGCTAACAAGTAGGCATGAAAAAGAAAATAAAAACGAATGTTAAAATTCATATTATGATTAAATCGAAAAAATATCTTTGCACACTGAAAATTAAACAATCTTAAATTTATGCATGTACGAAAAAACTGGACATGTACAATGAGATGCATATACATGTGTGATAATAGATACCAATTTTCATGCATAAAAAGAGTTCCCATTTGCTCAACTCTACTCAAATTCCAATAATAAAAATAATCAGTCCACATGTGTTTCTTGGATGGCACTGATAGTTATTATATTGATTGGAACAAAATTCTCATTCACAACATGTCCAATGAACATCAACTATTACCTTTGAACTTAACTTATAATTAATATTACCAATTGAAATGAAAAGAGGATAAAATTTATCACTGGCCTAACTTGACATTCTATTTATTGCAAATGGCATTCTATCTGGCAATAACGGTTTGATAATTTTACAAAATCTAGTTATTTTCTTTCCGTTGTTTATTTTTTTGAGTTTCATATTTATCACACTATTAATATTCATCAAGATATAAAATATAATGGAATCATAATGATAGAATGGAAAATCAAACTTACAAAACAAAGCTTCTTAGTGTTCTTAACAACCTTTTTGATATTTGCAAGTGTTTCTTGTTGATATTCAACATTTCCTCAAGAGAAGTCAAATGAGAAACTTTCATGGTCAAATTAGTGTTTCAATAGTGATTCAAGTTATATTAACATGAATTTTCCTTAGAGAAATTGAAATATGGAAATAGGCCTACTTGGAATCCGTCACAAGCTTTACTTTCCTCCCAGCTTGTAAGATCCAATCCTAGATTTGATTGCTATAATTAGAACTGACACATACAACCAAAACAAGCCATGGATATACAACAGCCGTGTAGCATAATTCAATCACTATATTCAATGAATCAGTGAGGTTGTAAATGACCCCTTCTAAAAGTTCATGTAATAAAAATTAATAAAGGCAAAAATAAGACCACGGTTAAGGGACACTTATTCCAAGTTGAATGTTGGGAAAATATATTCTAGTGGGCATCATTGGATGTGTTTATGACTAAGGGGAAATTGGAAAAGGTAATATCTACGACATTAAAAAGGAAAAAAGGTATTTTGGCACATTTATTTATGAAAATAAAGGAAAGTAGGAGAAAAGGAAGGCAAAAGGTCACATGTTGCATGTGAGGAGGAAATTGAATGAAAATAATGGAAAATTGAAGAAACTAGAGGCGTGAATGATAAAAATACCTCAGAGCATCAGTTGGGAGCATGTTTTCAGTTCATTTTCAGAATTACACTCAGATAAGAGAAGAGCACCAAGAGGAAAAAGAGATCAAGAAAACAAAGGAAGGACAAGAAAGCAAAGGAAGGATAAGGAAAGGAAAGGAAAGAAAAGATCAAGCAAGGAAGAGGAGGATCAAGCAGCTTCAACAAGAATACTTGCAGGTAACAGATTGCATGTATGATTTCCCAACTGGTTTTGACATGCATGGTATGTGCATGTTAGTATTTGGTTCTTTTCTGTCAGTGGCATGGTTTTGTCGTGCTTCAACAATGGTTTTCATCCTTGCCTTTCCTTTTTCCGGATAGCCATGGTGTGATGGGATTATTATCGATTTTGAGCTTTGTAATTATAGAATGGTTTTTGAATTAGAGGCGGAGGTGGTCTTAAGAGCATTCCCAAAGGCCTAGGAATCCTTGACCAATTTTGGAAGGATACACACTAAATCCTGAGGGTGGTGTCTCGGTAAGGGCCTAGTGATCTAGTGTGGATTGCGGTAAAGAATAGAGATGAGACATAAAATTTCTCAAGGATCGTGATGAGATCTGGAGTCATTCCAATCTCGGTTTGGTTTTGTGATCTCAGTGCTGGTTTAGATGAGATCACGGTATGGTGAGGCTGGAGGTGGTTTAACCTATGGATTCCCTTGGTTATTTTTGGATTGGTTTATCCCTGAGATCCCATATTCATGCTTGGAATATGGCATAGAGATGACTAGCTGAAAGAAAATTTTGGTTCAGCCATGTCTATGGTCGGGTGGTACATGGAAGTCTGAATATGGTTGGCTCTTTCCTATGTTTAATGAAAGCTAATTCCTCTTTCGTTGTACATGTATTTATGTGGCTTTAATGGTTGTTATATTATGGTTATCTATGTGGTCATGTGTCGGTTATAAGTGATTGGTTCTTGTCATGGTTCATTTTAGGTTTTTACTTGTAACTAAAATAATAATGGATGCAATACCTAATTAATGTTAAGATAGCTAATGGGATAGGGTCGTGATCCTTCTTGATAATTTTCATATGAATTTCCAGTCCCTTATGCTCAGTCATGTATTCATGGCTTGTAGATTGCATTGTTTCCAAGTGTTTGAAAAAATGACAGTCTTGGTTGGGGATGGTCAGGCCTAGTCCCGGTGTCATTTTTTGGTTTACAAGCCTTTTCCTTGTGTAATTTATGAATTATGAAAGTTACAAGGATTTTTGGGTAGATTTCTAGCCCCAGCCCAAAATCTAGCGTTAAAATCCGCAGTTTCTAGCACAACACTGAATAAAAAATCCCACAGTCGCATTGATGCATGCATGTGGGAGAAACTAAGGGTTTCTAGTCACACCGATGCCTTGGAAAGGGGGTGACTGGGAATAAAAATCATGGAAAAATCAAGTTGGATTAGGGGATGGGCACCTGGACAGGTTGGGTTACTCCTAGAGGATCTTGTGGCACCTGAGGGAAGTCAGTAAGGTTTTTTTGTTGACTTCATTTCCTTAAGGTCACCTAGGAGGTTGAGTATGGTCACAACTTACCCTCATCTCATGTTTACCTAGGGTAAGCTAGTGAAAGTGATTGTATGTGAGGGGAGGTGTACGTTACAGGTGGTATTAGAGCGTGGTTGCACTCTCTTTTGGAAAAGTATGATGTTTTTAGGGTTATTATCATCATGCATGGGATCAGGGCATATTTTTGGTATGGTCATGCATGATGGTATATGTTGATATATTGATTATCTGGATATGTTTATGATTATACATGTACATGCTAATGTGGACTGATCTTGCAGATGATATAAGCCTGCCCTGAATATCAAGAAGGTATGGATTTTATTTTGGTATCTCTTTGTTTTTCTGACATGGTATACTTGCAGGAAGAAGATAATTAAGGATTACGAGAAAAATGGTAGACTATGTTTCTCGTGAATTTCCCTACATATCATTTGGGAAGAAAGGAGATGAGAATTCTCCTTGTGTAGCAAATACATTGAGTGTCTTGAGGGCAGAGATCAAAAGTTGTAAGGAAGATAATGACAAGTTGGTTAAGGATTAGGAAAGAATTGCAAGTGCTTAGGAAAAGCATATAGAGGTCAATGAAGTGATTCATCAAAGCTTGTCAGAGTTGCAGAATAGGGATAGATGAGGATCAATCAAGAGTAGGAGGAAAATTCTAATGGAGGCTATGGTAGTAGGTCTCAGTCTAGATATAGATTGGATAGAGTAGACACATTTAGAGGTGGAATAAAATTGGACACACATTACATGAAGACTGGTATGTATGTGTATCATTCTAGTTTCTCTTCCTGGAGACATCATCATTTTCTTCACCATCATCATCCTTATAGGAGAGGTGAGTACCTTCCTAAGGACTTTTATTAATTCAACCTGCCTACGTTTGATGGAGAAATGAAGAATTCATAAGATGCGGAGGCATGGTTTCTTCGGATGAAGAAATTATTCATATTACATAGTTATACAGAGAACATGAAAGCCAAGATAATCACTTTCAGTCTTAAATGGAAAGAGGATATCTGGTGGGAGCATGTGAAGAATGTTAGAGGTATCCAGGAGGATTAATTGACTTGGGATGAGTTTGAGAGGATCTTCAAGAAGAAGTACCTGTCAGAGAGGTACTATGATGCTAGAGCTAAGGAGTTTTATGAGTTGTAGATGGGTTCCATGATAGATGATGAGTATACTAGCATGTTCTTGGAGTTGTTGATATATGTGCCTTATATCAAGGAGGAGAAGACCAAGGTTCAGAGATTCATCATTGGGCTTCCAGTAGCATACAGATACCGGATTGAGTTTGATGAGCCTAGATCGCTAGAAGAAGCCATTCAAAAGTTGAAGCATTGTTATGAGCAGTCAAAGTGCAAAGTTGAGCCTAAGCGTGATTTGAAAGGAAATGAGAAATCTGAAGGAATATGGACATGAAACTAGGGAAGACCTCAAGATGCAGGTGAGAAATAAAATGTGGTTCCTTACAAGAATTTTAGTATCGTTGAGAAGGGACATGGATCACAGTTGGGAGAGAAACAAACTAGAGGTGATGGTAAAGCATCGTTGTAGTGTTGGATATGTGGAAAGTATCATCACAAGAGGGATTGTCCGCAATATCAGGGTGGTAGACCCTAGATCTATAGCGCACAAGAGGCATAGACAATTGGGGATGTTATTCATATCCTTCCTTAGATTTATGAAGTTGTGGACATCATGCAAGTGGATTACCAGGAATCTATCATTGAGATGGATGGTACACTTTGTGATCAAGTTAATTATATTTTGATTGATCCTGGATCTAATTATAGTTATGTTAATCCCAACCTGGTGAATAAGTGTGGCTTGAGAAAAGAACTGCATGCAGAATCTTAGTTGGTGCAGTTGGCTACAAGTATGAAGAAGAGAGTTCACCATTAGGTAAGAGCTTATGCATTTGAGTTAAATGGTATGCCTACAACAGCACATTTGAATTTACTGCCATTGGGATCGTATAGCATGATTTTTGGTATGGATTAATGCTACCTTCACAAGACCAAAGTAGATTGTTATGACAAGTAAATTGAGTTCTTGGATGATAATGGAGAAAAGATAATATTGCAGGGAAAGAAGAAGCCTACATTAGTGAGGATTGTCACCACTATGCAGGCTAAGTGTAGTTGTAGAAAATGTTGTGTGATGTTTGCAGTGCATGTTTCTAGTGACAAGGTAAGGATGTTGAAATATTCCAAAGGTATCATGTATTGCAACAGTTTCAAGATGTGTTTCCAGCAGAGATTCCAGAGTTACCTCCTCACAAGTATGTGGATTTTTCTATTGAGTTGGTACCAGGGGCAACACCAACATCAAAGTCAATTTACAGGATGAGCATGCCAGAGTTAGTAGAGTTGAAGTTGCATCTAAAGGAAATGCTTGACAAGGGATAAATTAGGACAAGTGTATCATCTTTGGGTGCACCAATGTTGTCTGTAAAGAAGAAGGATGACACTCTGAAGTTATGCATTGATTACAAGCATATGAACAAAGTGACGATCAAGAACAGGTATCCATTGTCGCGGATTGATGACTTGTTTGATCAATTGAAGCGAGCAACATTTTTCTCTAAGATCGAATTAAGATTAGGATATCATCATGTACGCATCAAAGAAGAGGACATATACAATACTACCTTCAGGAACAGGTATGGGAATTATGAGTTTGTTGTGGATCCATTCGGTTGGACTAATTCCCCAACTACATTTATGTGCTTGATGAATAGTGTGTTGCGTCCTTATCTGGAAAAGTTTGTTATTTTATTCATTGATGACATCTTGGTATATTATAAGAATGAGGAAGAGCATTTCGAGCATTTAGCAGCAGTTTTTAGATTTCTAAGAGAGAATCAGTTATATGGTAAGTTTAGCAAGTGAATTTTATTCTAGACATAGGTACACTACTTGGGACATGTTGTTTCCAAGGAAGGCATAATAGTGGATCCAAAAAATATAAGAGCCATCATGGAGTGGGAAGCTCCTAAGAATGTGGAGGAATTCATGTCATTTATGGGATTAACAGGTTACTACAAGAGGTTCCTCGGGAAGTTCTCACGCATTTCATATCTTATTACATCTCTGCAGAGGGAAGGTAAGAAGTTTGAATGGATAGAACAATGTGCAGCTAGTTTAGAGCAGCTGAAGCAGTTGTTGACCAATTTTCCAGTTCTTAAGATTGAAGATCCGGATAAAGAATTTGCGGTGTGTACAAATGCTTGTAAAAGAGAACTTGGTGGAGTCCTTATGTAGGAGGGACATGTGGTGTGCTATGAGTCCATGAAATTGAATGAGCATCTACGTGACTCATGATATTGAGTTGGAAGTTATTATTCGCGCATTGAAAATGTGGAGGCATTATCTTCTTTGTAGGATATTTGTATTATTGAGTGATCGCAGTGGGTTGATATATTTGTTTTACCAATCGAATCTGAATGCCGTGAAAGCTAGATGGTTGGCCACCATCAATGAGTTTCACTTCCATATTAGATACATTAAGGGAAAGGAGAACAAGGTTGCATATTCTCTTAGCAGGAAACTACAAGTGAACCATATAGCAGCTATGAGTTCCTATGGGAAAAACTTGCAGGATCGTATCTTACAGGCAGGATAGCATGATAATAGGTATGTGGAGCTCAGGCACAAGTTACAACAGAGTAAAGGTGCAGGTGTAGGTATAGGTACAGGTGATCACGATGCATACTATTGTCTCACCAAATGGTTTGGTGAGATTTTGGGATAAGATCTATGTGCCAGATGACAATGAGCTCAAGAATCCTAACTTGAGGGAATTTCATGTCAAGTCATACTCAGGTCATTGAGGGTATCATAAGACATTAACAAAAGTGAAGAAGTTCTACTATTGGTTGAATATGAAGAGGAGTGTGGCAGATTTCGTGGCTATATGTTTGGATTATTAGCGGGTGAAGGAAGAATGTAAGCATCCAAGTGGTCTACAACAACCTATTATGATTCTAGAATGGAAAAGGGAGGTTATTTCCATGGATTTTATTACATGTCTTGTGAGGACATTGAGGCAGCATGATTCTATCATGTATATGGTCGACAGGTTGAGAAAGGTAGCTCACTTCATTCCAGTGAAGACTACATATTCATCTAGTGAGGTGGCATAGGTATTCATCGAGGAGATTGTGATATTACATGGTGTTTTGAAGAAGATTGTGTCAGACAAGGATGCTAAGTTCACTTCCAAGTTTTGGAAGGATTTGTTTGTAGGTTTGGGGATAGAGTTGGCCTTCAGTACAACTTATCACCCAGAGACATATGGATAGACAAAGAGGGTCAATAGGATCCTAAAGCACATGTTGAGGATGTATGTGACTCATCAACATAGAAAATGGGAGGAGTACCTTCCATTGGTTGATTTTTCATACAAAAATGGTTATCAGGAGTCGTTGAGGATGATTCCTTTTGAGGCACTATATAGGTGGACATGTAATACTCCCATCAGTTGGAGTGATCCAGTGAATAGGGTACTTATTGGCCCAGAAATGTTGGAAGAAATGGAACAGGATTTGCAGGTTATAAAGAAGAATCTAAAGGAAGCACAAGATAGGCATAAAATTTATGCAGACCAAGACAAGGAATTTAAAGAGTTTCAGGTCGGGGAGCATGTGTATTTGTGCATCAAGCCCAAGAAGAGCTCCTTGAGGATTGGATCATGTACCAAGTTACCACCATGGTATTGCGGGCCTTTTGAGATCCTTGAGAGAATTGGACCAATGGCCTATCGACTTGCATTGCCTCCAACAGTGAAAGTCCATGATTTTTTTCATGTTTCACCACTTAAAAGGTATATTAAGGATGTTGATCATGATAATTATTGGTCTATATTGTAGGTGGAGAAAGAAGGAGAATTCAAGTCGGAACCTCAATGCATATTGCAGAGGAAACAACGCATGCTAAGGAATAGAGACATAAAGCAAGTTAAAATGCAGTGGAAGCACTTTGGGCTTGAAGAAGCTACTTGGGAGATTGTGGATCAGATGCACATTATGCATCCTTCATTTTTTTCCGGTTGAGGAAAAGAATTTTTGGTATTTGTAAATTTTTATGTATGGTTGCTATTTTAAATACTTCCATGAGCTAAGTTATAAAGCTAAAATAAGCAGTATGGTTGTTATATTGTCATGTTGTCATTATGGTTTTTTCTTTTGAGAAGGTTATTCATTGTAAATACTACATTAAGCTAAGTTATAAAGCTCCATGTGCATTATGTTTTCTTTTTAGCGATTTTGTTGAGGTATAGGTGCGGTTTAACACCAAGGATGGTGTTCCCCAAGGGGGAGGGTTCTATAAGAAACCCATGCTAAAAGTTCATGTAATAAAAGTTAATAAAGGGAAAAATAATACCACGGTTAAGGGACACTTATTCCAAGTTGAATGTTGGGAAAATATATCCTAGTGGGCATCACTAGATGTGTTTATGGCTAAGAGGAATTGGCAAAGGAAATTGATAAGCCATTAAAAAGGAAAAAAATTATTTTGGCACATTTATTTATGAAAATAAAGGAAATTAGGAGAAAAGGAAGGTGAAAGGTCACAGGTTGCATGTGAGGATAAAATTGAAGGAAATAATGGAAAATTGAAGAAATTATAGGTGTGAATGATAAAAATACCTCGTAGCATCAATTGGGAGCCATTTGTCAATTCATTTTCATAATTACACTCAAAGAGGAGAAGAGAACCAGGAGGAGAAATAGATCAAGCAAGAAAAGGAAGGACAAGGAAAGGAAAGGAAAGCAAAGATTAAGCGAGGAAGAGCGGGATCAAGTAGCTTCAGCAGGAATACTTGAAGGTAATAGATTGCATGTATGATTTCCTAGTTGGTTTTAACATGCATGGTATGTGCATGTTGGTATTTGGTTCTTTTGTTGTCGGTGGCATGGTTTTTACAGGTTTTGACAGTGGTTTTCATCCTTACCTTTCCTTTTTCTAGATGTCCATGGTGTGATGGGATTATTAGTGGTTTTAATATTTATAATTGTCGGATTGTTTCGGAATCTGAAGTGGTGGTATCAGAAACATTTCCAAAGGCCTAAGAATCCCTTGATCAATTTTGGCAGGATACACGATAAAGCTTGAGGGTGGTGTCTCAGGTAAGGGCCTAGTGATCCAGTGTGGATTACGGTAAATCCAAGAGACAAGGAGATGGAAAATTACTCAAGGATAGTGATGAGATCCAAAGGCATTCCAAGCTTGGTTTGATTTTTTGATCTCGGTGTCCGTTTAGGTCAGATAACAGTATGGTGAGGATGGAGGTGGTTTAACATTTGGATTCCCTTGGTTGTTTTTGGATTGGTTTATCCATGAGATGCCACATTCATCATTGGAATATGGCACAGGGCTGACTAGCTGAAAGAAAGATTTGGTTCAGCCATGTCTATAGTCGAGTGGTACGTGGAAGTCCCGAACTTGGTTGGATCTTGCCTTTGTTTATTGAAAGCTAATTTCTCTTGTTTTATACTTGTATTTATGTGGATTTATTGGTTGTTATCTTATGGTTATTTATGTGGTTATATGTTGGTTTTAAGCATGGTTATGTGATCGGTTCTATTCATGGTTCATTTCATCTTTTTACTTGTAACTTAAAGAATAATGGATGCAATACCTAATTAATGTTAAGACAACTAATGGGAGAGGGTGGTGATCCTTATTGATAATTTTCATATGAATTTACAGTCCCTTATGTTCATTCTTGTATTCAGGACCTGTAGATTGCATTGTTTCCAAGCGTTTGACAGAATGTTAGTCTTGGTTGGGGATGGTCAGGCCTAGTCCTGGTGTCAGTTTTTGGTTTACAAGCATTGTCCTTGTGTAATTTATTAATTCTAAAAGTTACAAGGATTTCTTGGTAGAGGTATATCCCCAGCACTGGAATATAGACTTAAAATCCACATTTTTTGGCACAATGATGAGTAAAAAATTCCATTGTAGCATTGATTTAGGCCTATGGGAGCGACTAGGAGTTTCCAGTCACACGAATACCTTGGAAAGGGAGTGACTGGGGGTAAAAATCTTGGAAAATTCATGTTTTTTTGGGGATGGAAACCTGGAGAGGTTGGATTAATCATGGAGGGCCGTGTGGCACCTGAGGGAAGTCAGTATGGTTTTTTTCTATCTCCATTTCCTTAAGGTCTCCTAGGAGGTTGAATCTGATCATAACTTCCCCTCATCTCATGTTTACCTGGGTAAGCCAATGAAAGTGGGTAGATGTGAGGGGAGGTGTACGTTACAGAGGAATTGAAATATATGAATGCGAACATGATTTGGACAAGGGACAGGGTTTAGTGAAGTTGTTGACAGAGACAAATTTTCAAGCCTTGGGAATTAATCTATTGGCGCCAATGGATGGAGCTGCTAATGAAGAAGATCAAAGCAAGTCCAAAACAGGTATTCAATACAAATTTTTGTTCTCTGATTGGTATAAGTATATTGCGCAACTACCTATGTTTATTTTCCTGTCCAACTTCACTAAATAGAACAAAATACAAAGCTCTCAAGCTCAAGTCTCAGCCATATGTTCTGTTTCAGGTAAAATCACCCTAGAGGTTTGTTGGGTCAAAACCTCCATAGAGCAGGGCATGCCATTCAGAAGGACTCACACACAACCATACTTGAATGCAAAAAACTAGATAACAACGATAGCAGAACTCACCCGTAGTCCTATGTTCGATGTAGATCCCGCGGGGTCCAAACCCCCAGCAACCTTTTTTCCTCCTTCAACCTGGAAAACAAGAAAGAACGTGCACGAAAACCTAGTTGTACAACATATATTTCTCCTAAACGTTAGTGTAATCCATGTGAAATATGATATAAATGGTAATAACTGCTTAATAATCAATCTTTCCACATATACAAATAGATACTAACACAGAAGTTCAGGAACAAGACGGTTCTTCATTATTACGAATAGCATGTACAGAAATAAAGAGTGGAGAGATCACTTGAATCCTTCCATGATCTTCGAGCAGACCGTCGTCTGGATTCGTCCTGCCCTTGCCTCGCTAAGAAAATTTCAAGACTTGTGCACTTGAGATGGCATATAAATGGATGAACATCTCCAGGAAACAAGGGTTTCCTGTATAAATTTGGGAAAGTGCAGGAGGCACGGGGAATCAGACTTGAACTGGGATTCCAACAGAGTATAATGTCTATAAAATTTCTCTCTCCCTTAGGCCATGCACATGAGGGGATTTTATACTCCCTCAAAGTAGTTTTAGTCAGTTGGAAACAGTTGGCCACGTACTGGGGTGGTTGAACTAATGGAGTAACCATCAACCCAGTCCGAAAATAGGGAATTTATATATATTTTTAATGGTTTTAATGGCATACGCGGAAAAGTACATGTGGACTCACGTATACACGTGGAAAATTCTGGGCATACCCGCGTATGGGAATTTTAACACTGTTTTTTAGTGAATTTGTTCAAGTCTGTAGGAATGGGTGCCCAAAGCCATAAAGACAATCATGAATCACCTGAAGGTGAAAAATGATGCTATAACAGAGACTACAGAAGCAAAGCTATACTGGAAAGATCCTGCTGGTATTTTGCTGTTATGTTTGACTGAAGGAGAATCTATTGAAGTCACCACACATATCATGAAAGTCTGTGTGGAGGACATTCTAGCTGGAAGGTCACTGCTCATAAGATTCTCAAGTCATGCTTCTATTGGCTAACCCTATTTGCAGATGTTTATAGAATGGTCAGAAGTGTCAGTTGTTTGCTGAAAAGAAAAAACTCGCTCCATTACCTCTCATCCCAATATTTATTGAAGAACCTTTCAGGCAATGGGGATTGGATTTTATTGGAGAAATCAATCCACCATCAAGTGGACAGTTTAAGTGGATTATGACTACCACCGATTATTTTACAAAATGGGTTGAAGCAATACCCACGAAGAAGGAAAATGACCATGTAGTGATGAAGTTTCTGGAGGAAAACATCTTTAGCAGATTCGGATGTCCAGTAAAAAATGTGACTGATAATGCTCAGTATTCAAATCTGCCCATTTCATTAATTTCTGTCAAACATATAATGTAATTTTATCACATTCCATAGCATATCATCCCCAAGGGGAACAGATTGGCAGAGTCCTCAAATAAGACACTGGTCATAATCTTGAAGAAGAAAATCACCGAGAATCAGAAGGATTGGGATATGAAGTTGAAGTTTTCCCTTTGGGCAGTTCGAGTCACTACCAAGAGATCTATGGGGAAGTCTCCCTGTGAACTGTTTTATGGAACTCAAGCATTATTTCCTACTCAGCTAGCCAAACCAGTGATTTCTTTCCTTCAAGAAGCTCAGGAATAACCGAATGGTATGATAAGGAGATTGAACAAAGTAATTAAATCAAGTGAAAATAGAAACAAAGTTAGGGATAACTTTATTACTTATCAGGATTAGGAAAATATGAAGTCTATATTTGACAGAAAAGAAAAATAAGTTCTCTTTCAAGCAGGAGACCTGGTACTAAGATGGGACACCAAACGCGAAGAAAAGGGGAAGCATGGTAAATTTTATTGGAAATACTGAGAGGGGGACAGGTGAATCAATATTCCTTTCAATTAGAGCATTAGTTAATCTTCAATTATTATCAGTGTTTGTACCATGATACCAGCAAACAAAAGGAACACAAATGCATACAGATTTTAAGGTGGAAACCCCCTCCAGGATGAAAAGCACCTGAACGCTTTTCTAATAATTCTTTAATATTCAACTCTAATTGAAAATAAAGATCTAACTTCCTAGAATCTAGAAAATAATTCTTCTCCAGCTCCCATTGGATGGATGCTCCAACGCCTGAAATTCTTCAGTAGTCAACTAAAAGGATTCCCCAACACCCAATGAGCTAAAACTCACCCTAACACCACCCTACCACACTATAGAAGAATAAAAGAAGAATGGACTCTCGTACAAGGGAAAAGCGTCCACTTTACAATGATATAGAATCATGTAGAAGAATAAGACACACTAGACCATAACCCCAACTATGACACAACCACCTAATTATGATCCTAGACCTCCCAACACTGCCTCTTCAACTCTTGGAAGATAGACACTTGTACAATTTTTACAATGATGAATTTACAATGACTTAGTACAATGATACCTTTATAATGAATGTATGCAGTGTTGCCCACTTGAAGACTTCATGTGGTGAAATTCTTGTTGTTGTTCTGCACCTTGGTTGTTTCTCTTGTCATGCTACCCTCTGCTGCACCTTGCTTTGATTTTGTTCCCTAGAAAGTTTGGTCCTTTGTAGCCCTTGACAACACATGATCTAGTTTTTCTTGCCTTTTAGGAGCTCGATATTGAATCTGGTGTATCTCTGTTATTTCAGATTCCCAAAATGTTATTTTTGGTCGTGTAGTACACCTTTGATTTTTCTTTCCAATGCCATAGGTCTGACCCAATTTGGATTCTTCAAGAAAGAGTTATGCCCAATCTCTCACAATGCCCTAATTATGGACTATTTCAGTAGAGCAAACTTGTACGGAGTGCCACGTGTCACTGTTTCTTCATTCGGATCTGAAATTGATAGGGAAAAAACTACATTCCATGCCCTATCTGCCACTTTTTACATAATTCCAATCCGATACTCAGAGAGATATTTATGACGATTTTTCCAAGGTCACTTCTTTGAGATGAATTTCAGGAGCTTGAAAAAACACTGACTTCCACAGATTATATCTCCAAAAATGTTGTGCACCTTGATCTAAAATTTTTACTACAGCTTCCTCAGGATTTCGGCTTTGCCTCATAAAAATTTCAGCTTCTGAACCTTTGTAGAAAAAAATTTCAGAGAAAAAATTCCACGATGACCTGTTTCAGATGGCCGAATACCTTGCATAAGGAGGAAATGAAGATCACAATTTATATGAATGCTCAAGTTAAGAGGGGCTTCAACAAGTGAACGTGGGAGGGATTTTAGGAGCTTAAAAAATATTAATTATGACTTTTCAATGACCCATGCCCCAACCCCATGGGGTTTTAGCCCACTAACTAGGGGTACAAACTTCAAACATGAATATCTATCAAACCGTGAAGAATTACATGGCATGCCATATATCAATGGAAACATCTCGACAAGTAGAAACCATCAAAAGCATTCTTGACCCAGAATATATTAATTTTGTAGGTAAAAATTCCCATGAAATATTGGGGTAGCCCCTGGTGCTTCTTGGGTTAACATCAATGACAACCATTGATCAACAAATTTTACCCTCTTTAGTAAGGTCTGTACATAATCTCTTAAGCAAGGTCAAATAATACATTCATTTTGGAAGATCTGGATGGAGAGTCAGTACAACTGCCTGTGAATGGGCAGTATCTGAAGCATTATTTCCAGTATTAAAAGTCAGCATTCCACCATTGTAAATAATGGATTGCTCATTGTTCATATGTCACCAAGAAATATTTGACTCCATGCCCAATGGATAAGGCACTAGTCTACAGTTCTTAGTGATTCGGTGGAAAAAAACACTGTCCCCAGGTGGAGCCAGATGTTGTGGCTCATTTGGATTTACCTTTGAAATATTTTTCAAAACACCAAAAAAGCATATATGTTAGAAAATGTAAAAGTTTTTTTTTGAAAAAGAACTTTGATTTATATGTTGGTACATTAATGTTTTGTTTCGAAGCATGTGAAGGGTGGGTCCGACCATAATTTTAATGAGTACGCAACTTGTTCGGTGGAGACGAGATGACAACAGTTGAAGGCAGATCAAGAGGAACCCGTGGGCATAAACAACCCGACATATATTAATCTGCAGGGTGCTTTCGCAGTTGAATGTGACGTAGGCACTATGACTCAAATCAGCGGCCCACGATCACTGCGGTAGCAGAATGCCGAGGAACCCACGATTACTAAGGTGCCCCCGTAGTGATGTAAGCAACTTGAGGATGACATCAGCAAGCAAGCCAGCTAACTGTTCGTGTGGTTCAAAGGATTGGATAACCATAATAAAGCTCAGGAGGGTCTTAACAAAAGGTGAAGAAGATGGAGTCGTAGAGGCGATGTACCGAAGAAGCAAGAGAACGGACATAAGGGGTAAAACCTTAGAATATTTCCAAAGGAGGTGATCAGATGATAAGGAGTGAATCATAGAATTAAAGTGATAGATGGACGAACCAGGTTACATCGCAAAGTTAAGTTTGGAAGGTTGCGAAATGGACACATGTCGGGCAGAGAGTTCAATCGCACAAGTTCGTGGGTTTTGTTTGAACTTGTAGCTGTGTATGGGATAAGGTAATGCGAAGTGGACTCGTGTCAGCATAACACATTTTCTCCCATCACGCTTCGCACAAATTACGATTCGAAGATTTGCAATAAGTTGTAGAGTGTGATTGCTTTTGATTGGTTAGGTCATGTGTGGGCCCATAAACCACAGGTTTGCGGGGTTTTCATAAAGTTCCAGTCGTGTATGTGATAAGGTAATGAGAAGGGGTGACCAATGAATAAAGAGGCATAGGTAGAGTTGGGCAAGAGAATGTGCAACGACACTGTGGGAAGCATGACATCTAGGTCTGAGGCATTGTTACATAACTGAGCAGTTATCACATCATAAACAAAAAGGACACCTTAGAACTTCGAGAGGACACATCAAAGAAAGCAAATGATTTTTTATAGTTTTGATTTGTTTTCTTTGTATGATTGCATAAGTAACTTTAAAAATTTAGTTAGTCGAAGCAGTTTCGAGAATTTCAGCAATTACGAACTATTTTGATGTATTTAAGTAGATAGAAAGAAGGAAAGGGGTTCTGAGTTTTGGACCTCTGGAGGATTGTTAATTTGGTACTGAATTTTCTAAGAAATAAATGAAAGAAGATCAAGTTTCCTGTAGTTGTTGATGTTGATATGTCTTTCCAGTTTCGCTATGTGTTTATTCCTCTTTGAATGAAGTGAATTAATGTAGTTGCCGATCTCTTAATTACATCTATGAGTAAGAGTTAAATAACCTTAATTTGCGCTCCTTCACCTCATCTCTTCTCTCTTCACAAACTCCTGATGAAACTTTAAAGTAATAGATTCTATGTTTGCAGCATATTATTTCGTGTTTCCTCTCTCTCCATGAATTTCCTCTGAAACTTAAAAGTGATAGATTATGTTTCTCAGCATATCACTCCGAGTTTCCTTTATAGTTCTTCTTTTCACTCCATTCGAATTTCAGCAGTTTATGGCATTGTGAAGGCTTTCATTATATCAGATTATTGAGTGTATTAAGTAATTAGATTCCAAAGGTGTTAAGCAGAGGCCATTTGATATTAAAACTGTGACATACATTTACAAAATGTCTTAAGCATTGATTCCTTACCACAACCAAGGGATTGTTTCTTGAGATACAACACATGGGATGTTCAGGCACACGCATTCAAAATTGGAGTGCATATGCTCGAGATACAGGTGGAATATATATACTTTTTGATTGGTTTATTAAGGAGAGGTTTCCCCATCTCATTCTCACGTGCGAGAAGGGGTGGAGAGACAGTCAAAGATGACATCAATGCACATTGTAGACCTCGATATCAACCAATCAAGGATGGGAAAATTGAGATAAAACATGTGATGCAATTACCTTTGAGGATGATTCTATTCATTATTTATAGATTTTCTGCCATTTCTACTTTACATTTGGCCAACAGGTCATACATGAAATACACTCTAGAATGTATAGATCTAATAGTATTCAACTAGATCAAGGGAGTACTGGTAAACATGAAAGAATAGGACAGTTGAAGAACTTTGGTTGTGGTTCAATATTTATTTCATTTTCCTTAGAATGGATTCCATTGCTCAAGATGTAGCATATTTCACTCGAGCCCACAGATCTGAGAGTCCCATAGATGAGGAGCTAGGGGGATCTCATGTCAAGACATGTAGGTCCGTCATCGATGAGTTTCACATAAGTCTTCTTCAAATGGTTGCGCATGCAGCACATTATGATAGAGGATTATCCATATTTAGGGATGGATTTTTGTAGAGACCCAGATCTCATGCTTCCTGATGGCGAGAGATGGGGTTCCATAGGTAAAACAAAACATTTTAATCATTTTTGGATTTTTTAAGTTTTACAATTTTTTTGTGATTTTGATGTATCCGAGACTAAACTATTGATTTCTACATGAAAATATTGCACCCATTCGACGTATGGGTTATTCTTATCTTCTGCATTTAGTAGACCCACAGGAGGATCCATAAGAAGTACAGGTTCTTGCAACAGGATGAGAGGTACTACAAGATCTCAATGTGGTTGATACCCTTGCAGAGGTTGAGCATCACATGGAGGGGTTGACCCATGTCATAGCTGAGACTAGGGTCGGCCAGCTTCCTATGATATTGATGCGACATACTATTGGTGTTCTTAGAAGTATCATCCGGCTACTGTGAAAGATGACTCGTGAAGTGGTGTGCTAAAATGAGCACTATGATTAGTCCACTAAGAGGCTTATAGCCATAGTTTTACTTCATGAATATTTTTTATATGAAAAACTGTGTGGCCATATGCATCTCAGGCACAAATTTTGTAAAACTAAGCTTTGATATATATATATATATATATATACCTATCAATGTTTCTTACACTTTATGTTATCTCATTCAATGTATGTGATGTGTGTTGAATTTTAATTTACATGTGTCTCAAATTTCTATCTAAAAAGTGACTAGCTAATGCATCTGTCAATGTGTTTAGATTTTTAGAAATGTGTTGATATTGGATGAAATCAAAAGTATCTTTCCAGAAGGTGAACCTTCAAGAACATATGAATCATAGTTGGAATTCTAACTGAATAGACATTAGTCAATTGTAGTACTACAAGTTTTAAATCGAGTTTGATAATTATACAACAACATATACCATGATAAATAGCTTTAGAAAATAGTTTGATCACTGTGCTATAATCAACGATATTATTTGTACAGTGACCGATAAAAATCCCTTGTAAACTCACTAACTTGCCATTCAGAGCATATATATCCCATGATGCAGAAGAAAGGCTTCGAGTACTATGCCTAGCGCCATCATCATAAACAACATCTGGTTGAAGGGATGTTGACATATGCAAGCCAAATGTAAATAGGATTAACAGAAGCCATAGGAAGCTCTGAATTGAACACACTACAAACACACTCAACACACCTATATACAACATGTTCATAGTGAACTATGCAAAAATTACTTATGCATAGTATTTTTTAAGGTACAACCCATTTCTAGTTTGCACCAATGGAACTCCATATAAATCAACAAGCTCATAGCCCTCTTTAGCAAGAACACACTTAATAATGTATGGACCTAGCCACATTGGATCGAACTTCCCTAATCCTAATTTATCATAATCTTGATCATATAAAAATACAAGGTCTCCTTCCGAAAATAAACGAGGTTTCACACTCTTTTCATATTGTGCCTTGGTACATTTCTTATAGGCTTCATTAGCCATCATGACATCATATCGGGTTTCATCTAAGCATGTCAAATGTAAGAGACGTTCCTCTTCCATGGAAGTTGTAGGAAGGAGTTCGACGACAAGTTTTAGGGACAAAATTTCACATTCAACCGAAAGGATATCTTCCAGACCGTATACCAATTGGAATGGGGTGAATTTGGTAGTAGTCTGAAAAGAAGTTTGATATTCCAACAAGACTGCATAAAGTATCAAGTGCCAGTTCGATTTATGAACCCCTATCATATGTTGAAGCATTGTTTTTAAAACTTTATTGATGGCCTCAACTTTCCCATTTAGCTGAGGGTAGTAGGGAGTTGAACTCTCTTGAGAGAGGTCCAACTTGGCAGTCAATTCATATGTCATGTGGTTACGAAAATTTTTCCCACGAAATATAACTATGGCCTATGGTACACAAAACCTTGCAATAACATGATCGAAAATGAAAGGAGTCGTTGTTTCACTGGTATTATTATCTGTAGGCATTGCCTCGACACATTTAGTAAAATAGTCAACCACTACAATAATATATCCATGCCCCCCCCCCCCCCCCCCCCACCAAGTGAGGGTTACATATCATGAAATCAATGCCCCATTTCATAAATGGTTAAACAGTGATAACAGGGTGTAAAGGATCAAGTGGAGCACGAGTTTTACGATCGTATATCTGGTAGGCATGACACTTTTGAACTGTGAGGATGTAGTCACGAAACATAGTAGGCCAAAATTATCCAGCATGCATGATATTTTGTGCGATGATGTAACCATACATATGACCACCAAATGCTCCAGCATGGCATTCATTCAAGACTTTGTCAGCCTCCTCATGAGTGAGGCACCTTCGAAAACCTATATCGATACCACAGTGATAAAGGGTGTCGTCAATATCCTAATATAATGTTTATCCTAATATTGAATACGTCATTGGTCAAAGTGAGAAGTATTGAACTGGAAACTCTAGATTTGGATATATATGATAATGCCTCCATATCATGGGTTAGATGACATTATTAGGAACAACAACTTGCCCAGAATAGAATCACCAGACGTTTTTTTAGTTTCAGTAGTGGGAAGGTCGCAAATTAGCTCCGCAAAAACTAAGGATTTATTCAACTTGGATTTTATGAACTCCAAATCAAACTCCTAGAGGAATATGATAATCCACTTGGAGTACTTACCCACCATCAATTTTCATGACAAGATGTACTTCATTGGGCTGCATTTAGAAACAAATATAGTCTTGCATAGTAGTATATAATGGTGAAAACTTTGGATAGTTTGGACAACCTCCAAATCCAACTTTTCGACATTAGTATATTTGATCTCGGTATCATTCAAGTTCTTACTCAAATAATATATAGGATGTTCAGTCCCCACATATTCCTCTTGGACCAATACTATAGTGATGATAGTAACCACGACAGTGAGATACAGGAAGTAGTAACGTTGGTAATATAGGGGATGCAACAAGGATTCCTGAATCAAAACATATTTCAAGGCATCGAATTCCTTTTGAGTAGCATCATCCCAATGGAATGGAACCCTTTTCTTTAAAAAGTGAGTAAATACTTTGGTTAGTTCAGAGTAGTTGGGAACGAACCTCTGAAGAAATTTAGCCTACCCTTGGAGTCGTTGAAGCTGAAGGAGGGAAGGAGCAGGGAAATCGATGATCACGTGGACTTTCAATGGGTCAATATAAATTCCATGTTTCGATACAAAGAAACTGATAATTCGTCCAGAACTTACAAAAAACACACATTTATCTGAATTGAGCCTAATTTTATAGTGTCGACAATGCAAAAATATAGCCCTAAGATGCATTGGATGATCAAATCGATGCTTCGAGTGAGCAGGTAAATTGTCTAAATATGGTTGTATTATATGGTTGATGTCATGGAAGGCATAATTTATTTCCCTTTAAAACGTAGCCCCAAAATTTTTCAATCTGAAGGGGAGATTTCGATATGAAAATGTGCCCCAGGAACAAATGAATGTGGTTTTATGTTGGTTTGTGTTATGAAGGCAATCCCCTCTAGCCCTAGAGTGGGAATATCAATGCACGAGACTATCTAATGTACCCTTTCCTATTTTATATTCAAAGAGAAAGAGGAGGAAGAAGAACCTACCTTTTCCTGATGCTATCGTTCAATCCTTCGATGAAGACCTTGATCCATGATCCTTCAAGTTCACTCCTTGTTTCTTGTGATGTTCGAATACCTGTAGGATATTTAGAGACAACAACAAACATAACACAAATATAGCATACATTGAATACAAACTACCTAACAAATCAAGGTGCACTAGGCTACTTGTAAAGATATCAAAACAAATATGGAAAGTAAAACACCAGATGTGTTATTGATAATATAAAAGAGAAAGCTTACAATCGTGGCCTTGAATTTGGAGGCCTCCCTTTGGTGATTTCCAAGTCCAAACCGAGGCTCTTCAAGCAATCCTTCTCCCGAATGGAAATTTAGGCATTATCACAGTATATGGATACAAAGGATTATTGATCAAACCAGCCCAAAAATGACCAACCAGTAGTGGAGGGATGGGATTCAATTTATAGGAAGGGAAAGGGAGTTAGGAGTCCATAAAATAAGGAGGAAGGGCCCATTTATCAAGGGAAAATTCCCTATTGATAAGATCAAGAGCTCCAAATGAGAGAGCTTGACCATATCTCCACCAAACAACATCAAGCTTGTCATTCTGGAAGCTTCTAGTGCACTAATCCAGCATGGATTTTCCCATCAAAAACACGCTGGCAGTATGAGGTCAAACTCTTGCAACCTTCCATCAACACAGGCAGGCAACTGGCTAAGTGCACTGATCCAAAAATTTAGGGTTTGATCTAGGCTTCTTCAAAAATTATTCAAGGCAATTTTCTTTTAGTCTTTAAAGGATATCTTGATGTAATCTCTATGGTGGATATGTTGCACAATATTCATCATAGGGAACTTCAGGATCAGGGATGGGAAGTGAACGGGGTGACAAATTACTATGTAACATATGCCCCCTAAAGCATGAAGGCAGAACAGGGAGTGATGGGTGAAACGCCTTAAAAACCAAGGCAAGGAATCAGAATACCGCTAGGAAACCTCCCAAATAAAATACAATACAATATATGACAACTCTGATATGAGTACACCTAATAACATGTCTTTGAATAGGAATAAAATAACACATGAACCTACGACATGGTCGCAGCCATCCATCTAAAGGAGGTCATGGAAATGGATCTGTGGTATTGTTGCAGCCATCCGTATAGAAAGGATCATGTGTAAAATCATGAATACTCAATAACTCCACACAGGTTGGATAATAACATATGCGATTCATGGTCTTCTTCAATATCTCAATCCATCCACTGTACGAATCTAACCATGTGAATAGATGTACTGATGTCGAAGTAGAAACCACCTTCTTATTGTTCAATGATGTAAACCATTAACAGGCATGAGAGAAACCACCAATGATGATGATGATACTCAAGGTAAAACAACACAATCTACAAGCATGAATAAATGATTTGAAGTCAAACACTTACAGAATCATTCGATCGAAGGCAAATGATGTGAACCTGTCGTTGAACGCGAAGAACTTTCCATTGAGGCATGCAAGTTCCAAGGTAATGAAAAGAAGTTTCTAAATCACCTTCCCAGATAATGAGCTAAATTCGACAGGAAGTGATTCGTCAAAGGAGGGAGATAATGATTCCTACATCAACAAATGATTTCTCAAGATGATAGGAGTGATTCAGGACTATGGAAGAGAGGGTAAAATAAGCAGAGGATGTGTGACTTCGACCAAAATGACTTCTCTTGAACGTATCGATGACATGCCTTCGGAGTGTTGCAACATTTGACCCAAAATAGGATCAGAGGTCATGACGACAAAAAATGGCGATCAGATAAGAGGCAAATGGATTTCCCAAACCTAGGAAGGTAAGTGATGAATGAAGGATATCCCCAACCACGAACAAGCATATGAGTGTCATGTTCAAGAGTGACATGCTACCTAAAAACAGATAGGATGTTCCACTTTCAATTTTCCCCCGTTACTGCTAACGAGTACCTCTTTATTTTTGATAGCAAGCATGAAGAGGATAGCATATTCTTAGAGTATAAGTTCATTCTTTGAATGAATCCATCTTATTAAGTTTAACGAGCCCTAGGAAGGAGTAACTCGATCTTGTCATGATGACAAGTATTTTGTCGTTTAATATTTTACGAGTCCAATGGAAGATTAACTCAGTGTATTTTTCATGTCTAGGACTTTGGAAAATAAATGGAAAATAAAACTCCATCAAGTCCCTTTTCGTAAATCATCCCTCAAATCTGAAAAGGTAGAAAACAATATTTGAGAGAACCTCTTAACCATGTTTTATCAAAGTATTCATTTTTCGTAAATAGTTAATCTTAGCTCGAAAAAGGGGTAAATGTATACTGAGACCACATCATTTAATTTAATTTAACGAGTTCAAAATGACAAGTACTCAACGATCTTTTCAGTTTTCAAGATTCATAAAAGGGCTTAAAGATGACTCCAAGGGGTTCCTTTTTTGTTTATTTTTAACGAGTCCAAAAAAGGGATAAAACAAAACTTGTTACAATAGTAAAAAATGATTATCATCACCATAAAAAGATCTTGTTTCTGCACAAAGAGAACCACACATCATTGATATCGATAAAAATAATAAAATATTGGTAAAAATATCTTTAAATTTCTATAAACAAACAAAAAGTAAAACATTTTTACCATTCTACTTTGGGTAAAATGGAGAAGCAAATTTTACCCCATTTTCCTCTGATCTTCAGACAAGAGGTGTGGCCGATATAGGACACCATTTGACGAGTTTTCAGTTGCAGGTAAGAGCTCTACCTTTTCTCAACATTTTCACTCCATTTTTAAGTCATTTTAGTTGGAAATTTCATGATTTAGGAGGATAGTTTAAAGCTCTAGGTCGCGGGCGATTAACGTGGGTTTGACCTATCGGACCCATGCCAATTTCTCAGAGTTAGTTAGGCCGACACATCGTCAGTGCTTTTCAATTTTGATAGGCATGTTGAATCAGAGAAGAGTTAAAAACGTGAAATTTCTCCATTTTAAATTATTTGTTTCTAATTTTTCTCTGATGAAAACTCCTAATTTATCATTTATGGATGTTTTGCACGTGTTTTCGTCGAAAATGGTTGTTGAATGGAAATAAAGAGGCAATGAGGTAGAAGACCATGAAGCTCTCCAAGATCCACATTGCATCAATTCCTTGAGAAATTGTGGATTTCTCAAGTTCTTTCAAACCTCAAAGCTCATAGCTCAACTTGAACTATTGGAAAATATCATTGGGTTATGGGATGTAGATTGCCAAATTTTCATTATTGGGGACCAAGAGCTTGAAATAGATATTTTGCATATTTATTTCATCACTAGATTGTCCAAGAGAGTAGAGAGAATCCTACTCTCTGGAGCTCATACTGGGGGCGAGATCATAAGCATGCTCATTGGGAGACATTGTCTTGATGCTCGAAAGACTTCAAGTGGAAAGGTGGATATCAAAACTATCACCAATCTACCTTTGAGGACAATTTTTTACACTATGGCTAGTGTAGCTGGGGCCCAGGCATTACATGAGGCAACAAAGTCTCAATTTCAGTACATTGTAGATTGTATTACCCCCACTATGTTCAACTGGTGTGAGGGATTGTTGGCTAACATGAAAATCCAACTCACAAAGTGCAGAACGATGCGGCTAAAACAATTTGGGTATGTGTCCATATCGGTCCCTTTCTTCTTGGATCAAGTGCCATTGTTTCAGTACTAACAGCTTGAGGTATACGTTCAAGCCTTGAGAGATCCGAGGCTACTCATATGGTGTGATATTATGCCTCTTCATGGAGGTGGCCAACAAATGCATTTCCCGATAGTGTTCTTCAGTTTTTTACGTTGTCAGTTGATCGTATTAGATGAATACGCATATGCTGGTATGGGTTTCCGAGGAGATATAGATCTTCCCCTTTCACCAGGTGGACAGTGGTCTAATGCAGGTAAAAACATTTTTTTGGAATTTTTAAATTTTTAATGTTTTTGTGTTATGTGTTATGAGTTTTAAACTTATTATTATTTTGTAGATGTTGGACCATAGAGACCAACAGGTATTTCCCCAGTTGCGAGGAGGGTAGCACGTCAGATCGAGGATGCTCCTTATGAGGAGGGAGCAAACCCAATTGTAGAGATTGAGTGTAACCCAGAGGGCCTGACCAGAGGCATTCTAGAATACGCAAATTTTGAAGACATACCAGTACGCTTCCAAAGGCACACCGTAGGACTCTCAGATAGACTTCACTGGTTACTATGGCAAGTAATCCGGGTGGTCACTTGCTACCATGAGCACCATGTGGGTGGATAGCTGCCTTTAGCTTATTTTATGCACTGATGTAGGCTCGTGGAGCCATTGTGTCATGGAACACATATTTTTTGAGATTTTGATGTAACAAACTTTTACATAATTGATATATATGTGTGTGTGTGTGTGTGTGTGTGTGTGTGTGTGTGTGTTTCTACTGCTACAAAGTGTAGTTACATCATGATGATTGGTTTGTTTTTTCACATATGTTGCAAATGTTGATCTAATACATAATTTGTCAATGTATTTGTTAATGTATTTATATTGTGTGGAATGTGTTGATATGTGATATAGTAAAAATTTATTTCTAATAATATAATGCATAATTACATGAGAAAAATTTGAGGGTTTCTTACTAACGTTGGCATCTACCACCTCTACTTCTAGGTTCACCGTTTTACACTCCAACTGAATTGGCAAGGATTTCAAAATATCATTCGGTCGAGAGAATCTGTCGTTGAAATCTTCCAAAGTGTTACGATACTGAATTAAGGTAGGAGAGCCGATAGATTTCCAACACACAACATACATGATGCAGGTAGAATCACCTTCATCATCGACAGTTTGATGAATGGTTTTACCCATCACAATGTATTGGATAAGGAAAGCTACATGTGATGGGAGCTGAGGAACATGATTCTCAATATCAAAAGTAATAATATTTTAATCCACGGGATCAATTCCCCCGATAGCGGACAATAGTGCATTCTGTTGTGATGTGCATGACTGAATGACTTCCAAGGCCGAAATCGTTGATGGTGCTTGAGCTAGATCCTGTACAATGTTATAGTGATGGGAAACTTGCGCTTTTAGATTATAAGTTGATTTACGAATAACACCCTTAGGAGGTGTTCAGATAATGGAATCACTATTAGGTATCTCAATATGGAGAGGACCATAACTAGGAGTGGAAGAGGAAGGAATATCTAAAACATCCTTTTCCACGGAAGCTTTCGAAGGATTCGGGTACTCTTTCGATAAAGTGGCAACAAAGATAGGTTATGTAATAGCCATAAAGACTTGGGAGCTTGCGGAGGCAGAAGACTGGGGTTGATCTATCATTTGCATCTACTAAGAATGAAATGGTTATTTCAAGACATCGGCATCCCGGGTCCACCTTTAAGAAGATAAGAGACTTCAACACACCAAGGACAATCCTTGGTATAATGATCTTCATCACATATCAAGCAAGGATACTTGGGCTTACACTTACAGCATCGTTAGCAGAAAAATTAGCGGAATCCTTTTTGGGGGTGTTGGATTTAGCTTTACCTTTCCCCTTCTTTTACCTTTTGAGGACTTTTCTACTATGGTATATTGAACAACATTAACCTCGGAGGTTTTACCAGGTTCCTTTGAATTGTTCGAAGGAGTGGAGGGAGCAGTGGTAGAAGTAGAAGTGGACTGCAAAGAAGCCTTAGGTGTATTTTTATCAGTATGGGCCACTATCTGAATTTCATTGCCAACAGGAGGCATAACAGAATATTTTGATGATACTAGATCGGTTGAAGGTTGCGATGCATCAGGAAAAAGCTCATATAAAGTTCTAGATTAGGAATAGACTAAATCTAGATTCTGAGTGCACGCAATGACTTCATTTTCTGTCACACAACCACTCATAGTGAGATCTTTGACGATTTTAGGAACAAAATATTTTGTGAACCACTCACTCAACAATTTATTAGGGATATCGAATTTAATAAGGCGGCACCTGCACCTTCATTCATGGATATGGTCTAAGATATGAGTAGAAATTAACTGCTTCAAAGATGTCAAGAGATGGATATTGGTATCATACCAAACAGGTAACTAGAAATGGGTGAGGAAGTCGATGGCCAAGGTATTGAAATTGTAAAAGTTACCATGAGGAAGTTCAATGTACCATTTGTTAGCGACACCTGTCAAAGTGCGCTAGAAACGAAAGATATTAATTGAATCATCAAAGCAAGAGTTGGAAGAGAACCATAAACGATATGCCATGACATGGGATTGGGGGTATTCCCCATATTTTCCTTCAAAATTTGGACAATATCCAGGAATTTTGGTTGGAACTGGAGGCCGATGCAACATATTTTGGATGGGGCCATTTGTCAATTTAGATACATTCGACAGTTCCAACGTAGCAAGGAATGGAAACAGGGGGTGATGAGGAGAAAACAATATTTGGAAGTTACCCATTTGCAGGTTCCAAACTTGCTGGTATGGGTTCTACCCCCATTGGGGTTGATTATGACCATACTGCCCGAATTGTCCCAACTGTTGTTGATAAGGTATATATGGGAAGGGAACTTTTTGTGGCTAGGGTTGCTAATAGGTACCTTTTTGCAGCAGTTGTTGAATGTATGGTCCTTTTTGGGGCTGTTGATATGGCCCCCACTGAAAATAAACACCCTGTTGGGGTTGTTGATACGACTCCTGCTGGATATAAGCTCCTTTCTGGGGGTGTTGGAATTGACCTTGAGGTATTTGCTGGTATTGGACACCAGGTTGATTAGGGTGAGTTCCAGTTTGGCCCAGAAGGTTCGGACCAGATTGGATGTGACGACCAAACTGAGGGTTCGTCGGAACAACACCCAATGGATTTTGGGGTTGATGTACATACAATTGTGATACGTTCAGTCGCTGAACATATTGATATTGTACGTTTGGTTGCTAAACATACTGATATTGTACGTTTGGTTGTTGCGTATGGGGTTGTTGAACTTGAGGGTACTGAAAGTGGGGTTGCTGATAAACAAGTTGAGATGAAGTAGGTTCACCATCTGGTAGATAGGTTTCTACAGTAGAACTTTTTGGCTATGAAATTAGAGTTCCATGGAGACTAGTGGTAGGTTTTCCTGCCCTCGATACAGTCCCGGAGTTTAGATTTCCCCCACCCGAAGAGGGAGGTACATATAAAGGATGCAATTTCCACCCAAACATGAATGAAACCGTATATTTTCAGCTCAAATGTGGAACCACAATGATCGTGGATAATGACAAGGGATCAGATGATCCTAAAAAAAAAGGTCATTTGACCTACAGAAACCGCAAGTTGTGAAACAAAAACGACATTTGAGACAAATGGACCAGACGATGGGGGAATGCTCGTTGACCAAACGTGATGGTGAAATAAGGATGTAGCACTAGAAGCTCCCTGAACAAGGTTTCTGAGAGAAGTATACCTGGGTGGAAGCATGGACGTGACTTAACTAGAGGGAATACTCATCCCACTCCCTTGATCATGAGGAGAGGAGACATACAGAAAACCTTGTGGAGGGAACATAGACATGATGTCAACTTCTGGGATATGGGACGTAGAAGTTTCTGGAGGAATACTTTGAGGAGTACTCACGAATGGAATATTCGCAGCATTTGATGCCATGCTGGTGGAACAACTAATGAGTAATAGTACGAGATGCTACAGGTTAAGCACCTAAAGGTATGTTGGAACCGTCAAAAGGACTATACAGATGGTTGTGAGATATCACAAACAAATCATAGAGTGGATTTGGAGGAAAGATCATAAACTATGCAGAAGGTTCAGGACTTTCCGGCTCAGGATCCCTCAAATGTTGATGAAAGCCACTGTTGTGAAACTAACTCCAAAAAGAGAAGAAAAGAGATATCAACGCCTTAGAAATAAGCCACTTCGAGGGGGAAACCTCCAATACATTACATGAATGAACAATTCTTGGATGATTCAAATTACAAAACCTCCTTTCTATATATAGGAGTCCATGGGGCCATAATGTAATCCTAGTAGGGCCACAATGTAATCCTAGCCGACCTAACAATAATAATTTAAGGGCACAATAATAATAATATGGGGGTTACAAGGGTACAATAATAAAAAAAAGTGGGTTACACTAACAACAATAAGGGACTATACTAGTAATATAGGGACCTAACATGCCCCTCTCCTTCAAAAAAGTGTTGTCCTCAACACTTGAGTAGCTCTGGGTGCTTCTGTATAAAATTCTCATCCTCCCATGTAGAATCTTCAGTGGGTAAGTTCTTCCACTTGATGAGATACTCCGAAATTGATCGATTCCGTAGTTGTCGAGTTCTTGTTTCCGTGACCGCTTCTGGTTCCAATATGATTTTTCCTTCCTCATCAAGTTCTGGCAATATTGTTTGAACTCGAAGATTTTCACCTATAACCTTCTTTAAGCACGAAACATGGAAAACTGGATGTACTCGCGAAGAAGCAGGAAGCTCCAATTTGTATGCCATAGTACCAATCTTTTGCAACACCTTGTAAGGACCATAGTACTTTGGCGATAATTTATTATCCTTCTTTGCTTGCTCGAGGGACATTTGTTTGTATGGTTGTAGCCGTAAAAATACCCAATCTCCTACATCAAAACTTCTCTCGCTGCGATGTTGATCTGCCTGTTGTTTCATTCGATTTTGTGCCAAATTTAGGTTGTCCTTTAAGAGTTGGAGAACTTCTTGTTGATGCTTGATGTGATCTTCCACTGCTTGAACCTTCGAATTTTCTCTTAAAGATGATGTGATGGATGGTGGATGATATCCATAAAGTAGTGGATGGGTCATTTTTACTATAGTATGGAAGGAAGTGTTATACCACCATTTAGCTAGAGGTAACCACTTGACCCATTGTGTTTGTTTATCAGATACAAAACAACAAAGATATCCTTCCAAACATTTATTTACTATCTCATTTTGACCATCGGATTGAGGATGATAAGATGAGCTATGAGCTAATTGAGTACCCAAACAAGAAAATAACTCCGTCCAAAAATTTCCAGTAAAAATGGGATCTCCGTCGCTCACAATAACCCTTGGGCTTCCATGTAGCTTTTGAATTCTGTCCATAAATGTAGTAGCAACTGTACTTGCTTTAAATGGATGAGATAATGCACAAAAGTGTGCATACTTGGTAAGTCTATCAACTACCACCATGATAACACTCTTTCCTTCGGACTTAGGTAAACCTGTGATAAAATCCATTGAAATCTCCTCCCAACGTTGACTTGGAATGGATAAAGGTTGTAGAAGTCCCGGGGTCTTAATTGTTTCCACTTTATTCTACTGGCAAACCAAACATTCCGCCACAAACTTTTGAATATAAGATTTAAGGCCATCCCAAAAAAATTCTTTCTTCACCCTGTGGTAAGTTTTTAAAAATCCCGAGTGTCATCCTAAAGGAGAAGTGTGCAATTCCAGAAGAATCTTTTGTTTTAGTTGGGAATTCTTACAAAGATATAAGCGATCTTTGTACCATAAGGAATCATTTTTCCAACTAAATGTATCATATGTACTAGGATCTTGCTGCAACTTTTGAATGAGTGTCCACAATTCTTTGTCCTTCTTCCATTCATCTCTTGCTTCGGTTATCCAATCTGGTTGGATAATAGAAATGGCACAAAGAAATGCTTCCACCTCTTCATTCTTTCTTGAGAGTGCATCCGCAACAACATTAAGCTTTCCTTTTTTGTAGATTATTTCAAAGTCATAACCCAACATCTTTGTGACCCATTTTTGCTGCTCTTCTGAAGATAGTCTTTGTTCCAAATTTTTTTTAAGACTATCATGATCAATTTTTACCTTGAAGTGTCTTCCCATTAGGTAAGTTCGCCATTTCTTTAGTGCATGCAGTATTGCTAACATTTCCTTCTCATAAATAGGTTTCTCTAAATACTTTCCTTTGATTGGATGACTTTCAAAAGCAATGGGTCTTCCTTCCTGCATTAAAACTGCACCAATTCCATTTCCTGAGGCATCACATTCCACAATAAAGGTTTTTGTGAAGTCTGGCGTAGCTAAGACCGGTGCTAGGCACATTGCCTCTTTAAGATGTTCATAGGCCTTAGTTGCTTCAGGAGTCCATGAAAATGCATCTTTCTTCAATAATGTTGTTAGAGGTGCTGCTATTCTCCCATAATTCTTAACAAACTTGCGATAATACCCCGTTAACCCGAGAAATCCTCGTAACTTCTTTATGGTTGTGGGGACTTTCCATTCCTTAATGGCTTTAATTTTTTTAGGGTCTACTTTAACACCCTCGTGAGATACAATATGACCCAGATATTCCACCTCTTGTACTCCAAAGAAACATTTGGATTTTTTTGCATATAATTGTTTCTCCCGCAATAGTTTGAGCACCCTGTCAACATGTTCAACATGATCCTTCCAAGACCTGCTGTAGATTAGTATATCATCAAAAAATACTAGCACAAATTTTCTAAGGAAGGGTTTGAAAATAAAATTCATCAACCCTTGAAATGTAGAAGGTGCATTGGTAAGGCCAAAAGGCATGACCAAAAATTCATAATGACCCTCATGAGTTCGAAATGTTGTTTTCGTAATATCTTCAGTCTTCATTCTAATTTGATGATATCTTGAACGAAGATCCAACTTGGTAAAATAAATTGCTCCATGTAATTCATCCAATAATTCATCAATCACAGGAATGGGAAATTTATCTTTAATGGTGAGCTTATTGAGCTCCCTATAATCCGTACACATGCGCCATGATCCATCCTTCTTGTGTACCAATACTACAGGAGCAGAGAAATAAATTTGACTAGGTTGAATTATACCTGCCTCTAACATTTCTGCAATCATACGTTCAATTTCGCTCTTTTGGACATAAGGATATCTATAAGGCCTGATGTTTGGAGGAACACTTCCCGGAATCAAATGAATAGCATGATCATGATCACGAATAGGTGGGAGTCCTTTGGGAGTTTCAAACACCTTGGAATGATTGTCCAAGACTTGTTGGAGATCTGCAGAAATAGATGATTTTGATGTCGGAACTTCTAGAGAGAATAATTGTGCAATTACGCCTCGTTGTTCTTTCTTTAGAATCTTTTTCATGACATTAGAGCTTATTATCCTTCCTGGCTTCCCTTCAATACCCCGTAATTCGACTTCCTTTCCTTCTGAAAAAAAATTCAAGAAAAGTTCTTGAAAATTAAAAGCTACCGTCCCCAAATATTGTAACCATTGTACTCCTAGTACAACATCATTACCTCCCATAGAAATGAAAAGCATTGGACTATTCAATACATATTCTCCCATGGTTAGCTTTATATTATGGCATTTTCCAGAGCAATTTATAGTTCCTCCATTTGAAACCATCACTTGACATTCTGGTGTTGGGTATAGGAAACAATTTAATTCCTTGGCTACCTTACAATGAATAAAATTATGGGTGCTACCTGAATCAATCAACACTATTACCTTTTTCTTCTTGATTTGTCCTTCTATCTTGAGAGTTTGAGGAGTGGTAATTCCTACCAGTGCATTACACGATATGGTCGGATTCATTTCTTCCTCTTCTAGGGCTGGTTCTTGGTGTATATCCTCTTCTTGTTCATTTCTTCTTCCTCTTCACAATCTATGTAAAATAATTTCTTCTCAGCACACTTATGACCTTTAGTGTATTTGCTATCACAACTGTAGCAAAGCCCCTTTTCTCTTTTTTCTTCCAATTTTTGTGGTGTCAACCTTGTAGGTTGTGGAAATCTAGGCGTAGCAACACTTCCTTCTTTATAGAAGTGAGTGGTAGGCTTCCTTGTCGCCATAATTTTACATTCGATTTTTCTTGCCAACCTAAATGCCTTCTCCAATGAATCAGGTTCCAAAACGCGAACTTCATGTTGGATGTTATCCTTTAAAGTGCCTATGAAGAGATCAATCCTGTGTTCCTCTGGAATATCAGTTACCCTTATATTCAATTTTTGGAAGTCCTCAATGTGCTGCCCCACTAAACCCTTTTGTTTGAGATTTATCAATTGGCTAAGAAGGTGTTGCTCTTTGTATCCTCATAATGTGCTATCATTTCCTCCGTAAAAATTGACCAAGTGACAATTTTTTTACGGGAGCAAAGCCATCGATACCATACAAATGTATTTTGTTCTAAATGTAAAGTTGCAATGCGTACCTTTTGTGTGTTTTGCACATTATGGAGGTCAAAATATTGCTCCATCTGTAGTATCCATGTTACAGGATCCTTTCCATCAAACTTCCTCATATCCATTTTTGGAATATGGTGGTTCTTCCCACCAACATTAGATTTTATGAAATCATGATTAACATTTATTTTGTTCTCATCATGAGTTTCCTCTACTATCTTTTCACCATTAGGAAACATTTCTTGTATCAACTTTGTCAAACCTTCCATGTTTTCTTTTAGATCATTCTTCATGTTTTCAATTTTAGATTCCATGCCATCTATCTTAGATTCCATGCCATCTATCTTAGACTCCATTCCATTCTTCAAACCATCCATCTTAGATTCCATGCCTTTCTTCAAACCATCCATCTTAGTTTGCACTCCTTTCTTCAAAACTTCCATGTCATTTTTTGTTGCTCTTTGCGAGAGCAAAATTTGTTGCACTTGCTCTTGTAATTTTGATATGTCATGTTGCCATTCTTCGTCTTCATGAGTCATAGTAGAGCTTTCTAAAGGCTTACTGGGTGTTGAATTATTTTTAGGGGCCATTTTAGAATCCAATACTAATATCTATTCTACAATATGCCCTTGTAATCAATTCACCTTGATTCTTCAAACAAGACTTATGCAATTCAGAAAAAAATACACACCTTTTACTTGTTTTTGAGGAGCTCGATATTGAAATTTAATTATATCTATAATTGCAGATCCTCAATATCTGAAATTCATCCCTATAGTATCCCTCTGAAGCTTCTTTCAAATGCCACGGGTCTGATCTGATTTGGATTCTTCAAGGAAAATTTATGTCCAATCTCGCACAATGACCCAATTTTGGACTGGTTCAGTAGAGTGAACTTGTACGACTTGCCACGTGTCACTTTTTCCTCTTTTGGCTCTGAAATTGATAGAGCGAAAACTACAATCTATGCACTTGCGGCTACTTTTTACAGCATTCCAATCTGATTCTGAGAGAGAGAGCTATGGATATTTTCCCACGATAACCTCTTTGATATGAAATTGAGAAGCCTCAAAAAGCCCTAACTTCCACAGATCATATCTCCGAAAATGTTGCAAACCAATATCTGAAATTTTTTGAAAATGTTCCTCAATATTGTGGCTTCGTACTCTAATAATTTCAGCTTCTGAACCTTCGTATAAAAAGAGTTATTACGAAAATACCACGATGACCTGTTTAGGTTAAATTCAGGAGCCTACAAAATGACCTAACTTGCATAGATCATATCTCTGAAAATATGGCGAACCAAGCTCTGAAATTTTTTGACGATGTTCCTCAGGATTTTGGCTTCATACTCTAAATATTTCAGATTCTGAACCTTTTTAGAAAAAAAGTAATAGCGAAAATTCCACGCTGACCTGTTTGGAGCAGCGAAACCCTAGAATCTCAAACCTCTGATACCAAATGTTGTGAAACCAACTCCAAAAAGAGAAGAAAAGAGATATCAACGCCTTATAAATAAGCCACTTCGAGGGGAAACCTCCAATACATTACATGAATGAACAATTCTTGGATGATTCAAATTACAAAACCTCCTTTCTATATATAGGAGTCCATGGGGCCATAATGTAATCCTAGTAGGGCCACAATGTAATCCTAGCCGACCGAACAATAATAATTTAAGGGCACAATAATAACAATATGGGAGTTACAAGGGTACAATAATAACAATAAGGGGGCTACACTAACAAAAATAAGGGACTATAATAGTAATATAGGGACCTAACAGCCACTCGTCAGGTGGTGGCCGAGATGACATCAATTGGACACTTATGAAAATTCCAAGTTTGGCACCTTGATATTCAAGAGGCCCATGTGGAAATAGTGGAATCTCAGGGGGAGGCTCTTGAGTTCCTTCAGAAGAGGAGTGATCTGAATCTGCAAATTCAGCCACGGTGACCTTTAGAAAAATACCAAATAAGAGAAAGGTGAATAAATTTTGAGCAATTAATATTTATAATTAACCAGGAAAGATGAGGCCAAGAGCACTGCACAGGTGGGATGTTAATTAACAGTTTATTTTATAATTAAAATAAGAAAAAAAATGGTAATCTAGGCGTAAAGGATTACCAGGTATATGTGCACTAAAATATACACCTTGGAATAATAAATTAGAAAATAAATTACCAATGACTTAACGTATGGCAGCCAATCTCCTTGAATGTTGTGTTTGGGGTATTATGTCTACAAGGCGGTTGACTCGGTTACCTATGGCAGATTTGTAACCTAGTGGGGTCTCCCATATATACTCGATGGTACGTGGAAGTCCAATCCATCGTAGCATTGTCTAATGTGTAACCGTTCAATGAGAGCATCCCCTTATACTTTTCATACGTGGAGCATAGTCATATATACTTCCATACATGGGATGGTATATCACCCCTGGAATGTAACACACACTGTTAGTGATCGCTTATATGCTTAACGATGCCAGAACAAGTCTCTAGCCTATAACTCTACATGTTTTCGTTAACTCCAAATGCTCCTTAAGGTTAACTGGATAAATTTTAAAGTTGATCTTTGATTATGCTTCAATTTCGGGCTCAAAGAGATTTCACCTTAATCCCTAAAATGCAGCTAAATGAAAAAAGGAATCCATTTCATTTAGATTAAATCTAAAATAATTATGGAGGAAGTGAAAATAAGAGTGCAACAAACGAGAAATGCAACAAGAAATGATGCCCCTCAACTAGCTCAAAATCACTAAAATTCCACTTTAAAATCAATTTCACTTTCACTATCCCCAAATGCAAACTTACTAAAAGGAAATTGCTTCTCTTGTCACTAAGATGTGCTAAGCAGGTATTTTTTTACTTTGAATGCTTGAATGAAAACTAATGCAATCAATGAACTAAAGAAAATAAAAACTAACCAAACGAACAAAGAATCGCAAATGAAAAATCCTTTTCACTTTCTCTTTCTCGAATGGAAAACAAATCGTTTCAAAAGTACTTGAATGAAAATGACTTTCACTTTTATTTTCTAAAAAAAAACAAACCAATTCAAAAGCTTGAAATTAAAATGACTTTCAATTTACCCTTTCGAAATGGGGAATCAGATCAAACACACACTCTCAATCTTGGAAATCAAACAATTGTGATCTATTTTTGGCAATTAATCAAATTTGATTCCAAAGTGCAATGGTGATCCAGTGCAAAAGGAAACAAACGCACAAATGCAAGCCAAAATTAATGTGAAATGGTGTTTGGAATGATTGCATGGAGAACTCTAAGACGGATCCAAAAGATCTCTGACAACACACACAAGTGACAAGTGAAGGACAACTAACCTAGAGACCATAGAAGATGATTTAATATTCACTCAAGCACAATAAAGTTCAAAGGGAGAAATCAATCACTCAGACATGGAAATTAAGCTAAACATAGTAATGCTAGATCATATCAGACTTGAAAGACACTTCAGAGGCTAGGATACACTAGAAATTAAAGAGGGAAACCTTAAATTTTTCCTAATCTCTGGGATCAGTGCATCTCTGAGAAGCAGACTAGTGCTGAAAGGTAGATCAGCGCGAATGTTTTGTAGAAACATGTGTTGTCAGCGCTTCTGTAAGAGCAGAAATAACGTTGAGCAGAAAATGAAAGGAAAAATAAAAATACTTCCAACAATCAAACCAGACTTGACACCCTAAAGAAAATATCAAATCCTATACAGACCTATAGAGACCTAAATAGACTCAGATTTCAACAATCAGTCAAACTGATCAACAACCAAACCAAAAAAGGGAAGGAAAAGAGGTTATAGCTCCCCAGCGGAGTCGCCAATTTTGTTGTGAATAAAATCCCCTCTGTAGACAGAGGAAATCTCTCTAGCCCTAGAGTGTGTCTAGCAATGCATGAGACTATCTAATCTCCCCTTTCCTAGTTTCTATTCAAAGTGAAAGAGGAGGAAGAAGAACCTACCTCTTCTTGGTGCTATCTTTCAATCCTTCGATGAATACCTTCATCCACAATCCTTCAGGTTTGCTCCTTGTTGCTTTTGATGTTTGAATACCTGTATTAGATCAAGAGACAAAATAAACGTAACACAAAACATAACATACATTGAATACAAACTACCTAATAGAACAAGGAGCATTAAGCTACTTGCAAAGATATCAAAACAAATATGAAAAGTGAAACACCATATGTATTATTGATAATATAAAAGAGGAAGATTATGTTAGCCATCGGTATT